>JAODKM010000043.1:11627388-11646832 GCA_026780845.1 Petrocephalus sullivani
TTCCCTAACTCGAAAACTCCCTAAGTCGAATTTTTTTTTTGGTCCCATTGAGTTCGACTTAGCGAGGTCCGACTGTACATCGTTGCTACTAACTGCGGGCTGAAATGACAGGAGCGAGTTTTGCAAACCGCGCTGAGCGGACGCCACTGTTTTTCTGAATGGGGCGCACAGCATCCGGTCTGTAACCAGCTGTAGCCGATTAAGGACCATCCAAGCCTGATTAAGGTAGGGTTGGAACTAGAGCCCTGCATTGGGACTGGGGTCCCGCGGGACCCAACGGAAATCTCTTGCAGGGCTACAAGGTCTGTGACAGTAAGCTCCGGCTCCACCGTTACCACGGGCAAAAGGCGAGCAGTCCCTGCCTGCGCATTACCTAGAATAACAAAGTCACAACCCTTACGGCCTGACACTTCACAACAGCCAGATGCCTAGGAAGCATCTGCAAAAAAAAAGCAGCTCCAAAATCTGATCGTGATGCTGAAAAGGTGAACCGTCTCTTTTACAAAACCTTCTTTGTTTCCAGAGTGAAAAGGCATCGCCCTGAGCATCAACCATAGTAAACGCCACCTTCAGGCTTTTATACCCCCCACCCCAACACAAGCCACCCACAAGCAAAACCATGTCACTATCTGCAATAGGAGAGCTCTCCAAATCAGGCCTCAGTTTGGTATAGACAAGAGAGTCTGCCAAGCACTCATGTGGCTGACCCTAGTCTTCTAGGGGAATGCTGCCTGCAGGGTTTACTGTGGTGCATCACTTTATTGTCATGTCCGGATAGGAAAGAAATGCCAAATATGCTGTTTTCCATGCTGGGGTCAACACAAACCTGTCTCTGACAATGAGGTCCACCACCTTGTGCGAGGTATAAATTGTCACCGGATACCCCATTGTGATGGCAGTGGCCTTTTCATAGGCCAGGTAGGCAGCCACCACACCCTGAAAACAGGGTGGGTATCCCTGAGGCACATTGTCCAATTTCATGCTATAATATGCCAGTGGTTGTTTTCGCCGGACAGGACACAAGGTCGTTCCATAGCCATCCTGCCTGCTCCCCGCATACAGCTAAAACGGCTTAGTGTAGTCAGGGGGGCCCAGAGCGGGGGCGCTCCTCAGCACCCTTTTCAGGGATTTGAATGCCAGTGTGGCCTCATTGGTCCTTCATCAGTGCTCGCAAGGGGGCCACTTTCACAGCATAGTCCTCAATCCAGTCCATGCTGACCTTTGTCATCCCTAGAAAAGTCATCATTTGCGACACCGTCATAGGTTTTGGAGCCTCAGCGATCCCCTCCAGATTCTCTAGTGCTAATGCTTTTCCCCCGTGGTTGATCTCACGCCCCAAGTATGTAACCTGCTCTTGGCAGTACTGCAGCTTGGCCTTGGACACCTTATGCCCCCTTTTGTTAAGGCCTTCAGTAACTGCACAGAGTCTCGATGGCAGTCAGCCAACGTGTCAGCACACAACAGCAAATCATCCACATACTGAATCACTGCGCTTTTCAAATTCAATCCTTCCAAATCTGCCCTAAGTACCTGGTTGAACGCATGCGGTGAGTGCTTAAATCCCTGTGGCATCCTCGTATAGGTGTACTGCTTACCCCTATAAGTAAACGCCAAACAAATACTGTGATTGTCCTGCTTCTGTTGCAGAAGGCTGAATTGACCACTGAGCACCTCTACTCCCCCATCTGTACATTTTGTATCTATCTGCAACTGGCACAAAGTATCTCTGCATAGCTCTGATATTAGTATGGGCATATTAGCACTATTACATCCTACCTGAATTTCTACTGGAGCAGATTTTGAAATATGCTGCACTTCTCCCGAGAATCCTATGATCCTAACCTGTGTGACTGACCGGGGGATATGGCCTGCATCTTTTAGTCCCACACAAGTGACTCCAGTATCTATCATCATGGGTATTACTTTGCCATTTATTTGAACCGGCAGCATCGGCTCATCCTCAGATCCCCCACTCAGCATTGGCATCTGAGGTCCCCTTTTAGGATTCTCTGGGCATCCCTAAAACGGTCTTCCCTGGGCCCATGGATTGACAGGGCCCTGTGGCTTACTACGCTGCCATTGCTGACTGAGACTCCTATCTGTTTTTTGCATTGGGCCTGCTGGGCCTGTTCCCGTAGGGGGTGCTGGGCTTACCCCCTGGAATGGTGGATGTGGGCAGACTCTACAGGTGTGTCCGGGCAGACCACAGTTCCAGCACACCAGCTGAGGTGGCCTGTTCCCCAGTCCTCCCAGTTCCAATTAGGGACCGGATGCCAATTAGCATCCGGGGGGGCACCAGCGACAGGAGACTGTCAGCCATCCACAGGCTGCCCCTGGGGGTTTGGGTCCGGAGAGAGCACCAGTGCCTGGACCTTTTTCTTTTTGGCAGATTGTTCCTCCAACTGCACTTGGTTTAATTTCTTTGTCAGTGTGCTACATTTTTCTCTACATTTTGATGCAAGGTTTTGCTGGAGTATTTTTCTACTAGTAACAACTAATAACTAATTTTTCTTAATGTTACATTTTTTGCTGGGCCAAACAAATTAAAACAGATTAAGAGCAAGAATATGTACCCTGGTAAGTTTTAGTAAGGTTACAGTCACAAAAACATTTCACACTTTATTACTGTATTGTTTACGAGTTAAATTGGAGTACCTGATTGACAAAGGACCCGGGCCCGGCGCTGTGTCCATCCTGCACATTCATGGCATCTCCTTTGCTCGGACACACCGAAGGCGCTTTGTCTTTTCCGTGTGGGGAGGCCGCATAAAAGAACTTACTAAAAGGTCTGTTGTTTAGCCGGTGTACACAACGTGTTAAATAGCCGCTCTCCTAGTGGTAACACTGGCGTTATTATTAACTGGCAATATTAGCAGGCCCTGAAAAACAGTTGGCAGTATGGCAAGTTTAGCAAATCATTTGAATAATGTACATTTTCAATAGGAATTTGTAGGTCTAGTTCATCTCAGGCCAGGCAAATATGAAAGTATGATACACAGTAGGTAAGTTCCTGTAAGGAAACACTGAACCTGGCCTAGCCTGGAATGGTTTTGTGCCTAAAATACAGCTGGCAAGCAAAACATGTTGTGCAAAAATTGCGTAGATTTGGTGTGTCCTTACAGTGACATACCTACAGTGTATGATGCATTTTATATTTGCCTGGCCCGAATTGAATTAGACCCCCAAATGACCACTGGAAATATAGCTTCGTGTCCACTTGCTCACTGTGTCCTGCTGCTATTTTACTGTTACAGAAGAAAAGTCTAACCTGTATAATGTCACCCTTATCTTTTGTGATTTGTGAAAATCATATATGAAACATATGCAGGTGCCTCAGCTTAAATGCTTTGTTCATATATTGCTATTGCATTATCTTGAATTTTAAAAATGTCTTTATAATAAACTGCACAGCTGGTTCTGCTGCAAGCAGGCCCCTACAAGGAAGCTGAACAAGACTTTAAGCTGGGCAGAAAATGCATGGTTTGTACAGTATGTTGTAATAACAGAGTGCCAATTTCAGAGGACTGGAAAATGAACCGTGAAATATCATCAAATAATAGCAATAGTGATATTAATAATAACACATGTGAAATCAAACATTGCATACAACTCTTTCTGAATTTAATGATTTTAAAATAAAAGCACAGTTTTAATTTCATTTCGTCTTACCAAACAGATTTGATTTGGTAAATTGAAATGCTGAAAACATTCTTTAATATGCACAGTGCCCTCTGCAGGATTCTGCCGAAACATTCTGCAGAGGGCACTGTGAAGGTATTTTGCAATTAATTTTGAGAGCCAATCACATTCCTCCTAATGGGCGCCTTAATATGACGTGTTGTCGCGTTTTAGATTCCGCTGGCGTGCGGGTCGCGTTGTAACTAACGGGTCGGTGGAAGTGCGCTGCTCCGGGTATCCGCAGTCCTCCGTGAAGCACAAGCCGAGAGGACGCTGTTAATACGCCACACATCCGCAGCTATGGTAAGTAACTAATTGTGTCGCACACGTTTAATTTAGCTTATTGGTACGTATATACCCGCAAAATTACACGTCGTTTCATTCAAGAGGAGGTTTGCTAAAATGTAATATGTTGTTAAAGAATATCCAGCGTTTGTCTTCCACGCCGTTGGATTTAAACACTCACCGGTTTATACGTTGTGTCTCAGTCCTCAGTATAGTCCATCAGGTCAGGAAATTAAACTAAGGTGGCTCTAGGGTACCACTTAACGGTGTCCTACGACATTTAGGACAAAGGGGTTGGAAAATTAGCCTGTCTTCAACGAGACATGGACAGACGTATTTAGGGAACTATTGGCAAAACATTAAATGGAACACATGCTTACATAATTTTGACATTCCCCAGACCGATCCGGAGGTAAACCCCAAGGCCTACCCTCTTGCTGATGCTACCTTGACAAAAACAATCCTGGATCTTGTACAGCAAGCGTCTAATTATAAACAGCTCAGGAAAGGGGCAAATGAGGGTAAGAAACTTGAGATTTCTCCGCTTTTGCTGGCCCGGAACGCTTGTATGCGTTTGGAAAATGAATTTGAATATGTGAAATATACCTGAAACCGCACAAGAAATAGTTGTTTGGCACAGAAGGGGCTTTTGTCTACTGTTGCTTCTAGTTGGTGTGTAGTGGTTCCCCCCACACACTGATTTTAAGGATTACGTGAGCAGCCCCTTTCTCGGTGACAAGATTACTGCATCTAACCATGGTAGCCAGAATATCTTTGCATGCAGAACATTTTGTATGACCTTAAGTATGATGGGCTATTAATTACTCATCTCCGCAAATATATTTGTTTGAAAGAGCCTGTTGTTTCTACCAAAATCTAAAGCAGTCTTTCCCTGCCACAGCCACTAAGACCCTGAACCGCGGCATCGCAGAGTTCATTGTGATGGCTGCAGATGCGGAGCCTCTGGAGATCATACTGCACCTCCCGTTACTCTGTGAGGATAAAAACGTGCCCTACGTGTTTGTCCGCTCCAAACAAGCCCTGGGCCGTGCATGTGGCGTCTCCAGACCAGTCATCGCCACGTCGGTCACCGTCAAGGAGGGATCCCAGCTCAAACCACAGATTCAGTCCGTGCAGATGGCAATTGAGAGGCTGCTTGTCTGATGGCTATGGTGACTTGCTAGTGCTTGACACGTTTATGGGACTGGCTTAGTTTCATTAGAAGGGATTATGGACTATGGCTCATACCTTCAGTAACAGTATGATAAGCCAATCATTAATTGTAGATTTTATTTTTTTTTATTTGGTAAGGACCATTTTTGTTTTGATGTTCTTCTGTGGCTCAATTTTGTCCTGTGCTTTTATTTACTTTGTTGTATGAAAAGCATACATAGTAGAAACAGTATGCATTTGAAGTGGGTAACACCAAAGTCTTTTTTTTTTAATAATTTGAACCTCTGCAGAATGTGATCAGACTGAAGTAAATTAAAAATCTGCAGACCTCAAGGAATCCATGGTAGACTGAACATTTGTGCAACCCCCCCCCCTCCCCAAGCCAACCCAGTCCTTGGGGACCCCCAGACAGTCCACATTTTTGCTCCCTCCCAGCTGTTAGCTAATCAGAATTACAAAATACCTGGTACAGGTGTGTTTGTAGCTGGGAGAGAGCAAAAATGTGTACCATCTGAAGCTCCCCAAGGACTGGTTGGAAAATTGATCTAGGAAGTGGCTAGAGTCCATCCCTCTCTCTGTCCATATGATCGGGATCCATGGAAAGGATTGGCGATGCTGAGGTCAGTGGTTAGCTCCCGCTGCAGCCCAGCTGCCTCTTATTCCACAGAGAATGTGGCTTCGGGGGATGTCTCCAGACGGCTAGCGCCCACGTCCTTCCTCAGAGGCAATGAGGCACAGCTGAGCCAGCTGCGGCTGGTGGGCATCTCGCCCACAATCTCCCAGGTGTCCGTCTCCTCAGAATATCGCTCGATGGTGTCGTGGTACCTGAGCAAGAGATTGTGGGGATATTACCCATCATGCTTCACAGGTGCGACCCCAGCCCTTCGTCCTACTCAGCCCTCACCTGTCCCAACCTTCTTCGCCACCCAACACATAGATTTTGCCATCCACCACTGCCACGCCTGGACGGTAGCGTCTCTCCTTCATCGGGGCACACATAGTCCACCGGTTACTCTGAGGATCGTAGTACTCCACCTTGTCCGTGTTCTCGGTCGAGGCGTGCCACCCCCCTACCGGCAAAACCAGACGAGACTGTATGCAGCGCTAACGTTTTGCCAGCTTGGCTGGCGCGCAGTGCTAATGCGGCATTATCACATTCGGTACGCAGCGCTAACGTTCAGCCATCACAATTAGCGCATCCTGCTAATGCTATCATATTCAACATACTGATAATGCGGCTATAACAATTTGCACATCAGCAAGCCAATGCTGAAATTAGTGTTGCCGTCTGACACTAATGCTCCACTTCACACTTTACATCTGTAACACCTGCACTGTGCGACACAAGCTCCCCAAGCATATCAGAAATGGAGACACATGCTCCACGGAGCCTGCCGACTTTACCAATGACGTAGATCTTGCCCTTCAGCGTGCAGGCAGCCGAACCGGAGCGGGCAATCTGCATGGGTGCGACCTCGGTCCAGAGGCACGTTTTGGGGTTGTACACCTGTGTCAGGTCCGTGCCGTCACCGTCCTCCAGGATGGCACCCCCTTTGAAGCCATTAAATTAGTGTGACTGAACAAATAAACAGCATTTTGCACAATACAATAATATATCTGTCAAGTCATTTTTGAGGACGTGTCAGAAAGGCAGCGGCGACCTGTGACATAGAGCAGCCCGTCGAGGGCCACTACGGCCGGGCTGGTGACGGCCATCTTGACAGACTCCATGAACTGCCAGCTATTTGTCTGGGGGTCGTAACATTCCACCGAATCGAGCCTTGACTGGCCCTCCCAGCCCCCTATGGCGAAGACAAAGCCATCCAGCATGACCAGACCTGTGGGTGGGAGGGATGGGGGAGTGTCACCATGGAGACTATGTTGCCAGGAGTCACGAGTATCTACACAGAAAGAAAAAGTCTGGATCCTGCCAAGGACAAACAATAAATGACTGCTGAGCTCAGGTGGTTGAGGTGACACCAATTCGCCTCCCTGCCAAGTAGGAGCTGAAGCTGCAGACCTCTCACCCAGCTCAGAGCGCGCCACGTTCATGGGCGCCATTTCCAGCCAGGAATCGAAACAGGGGTCGTAACGCCACATTTCCCTGCTGGCTGAGCCGTCGGGGAACTCGCCCCCTGCCAGGTAGAGCGTGGAGCCTGGGGACAGAGCGCGGCCATCAGGAGGGGGCGTTAATCTCGTGAAAGAGCAACGGGCAGGCCGTGAACGCTCACCCGAGGCCACCAGGCCGTGCTTGCTGACAGCAAAGGGCAGGCAAGCCAGGCTCTTCCACTGGTTGGTGACGGGATCGTAGCTTTCAACGCTACGGAGGACCACCTTGTCATCCTCACCCCCGACGGTCACAATCACTTCCGCTGTCCCTATGGACCGGGAGACGGGGTTAAGCGCCTGTGTGTGGCTCAGCAGACAGGCTGATGATCAACACGGGCAGGTGACTCGTATTAGAGCAGGAGGTGCGTACCCGTGGACCGTCGAGGCCGGGCTCGTGTGCTGTACAGCTCTCCGCGACGGTCCTGTAGCAGGAGGTAGTCTTTGGCCTCAGAGATTAGCCTCTGGCACTGCAGGGACTCCCGGACCACCGGCAGCGACTCTACCACATCATGGAGGTAGTACGGACTCATAAGTGGCAGCCTGATATGCTCCAGCACCTGTGTCAGTAGTCCAGGATCACATGATCAACACTTACAGACACATGATGAAAGTCTTGGTCACTGCTTACGGGCTGTGGGTGGTAGCCGAGGGTCAGTACTGCTGCTTACTTTCTCGAAGCTCGTCTTGCGGGTGGCACACTTATCCAGCCACAACATGGCCGCCTCAAACACGGTCTCCTCCTTCGAGACATTCAGGTGGTCGCTGGAGATGATTTCTGTTAGCTTGTCTGCAGAGAGGGACAGGAATTCCTCCTGGACACAAACACACACATGCAAACTGTGACACCTTAGGGGCCGCTTATTCAGGCCCTATATCAGAGGTAGAGTAGCCCAATCCCCCCCAGCCCCCAAAGTCATGTTAGTCATAGAGCTCGGGAATGTGACGTCATGCCGCAATGCATTATGGGGCAGACGGGTATTGTGTGGCCACATTTGTGCAGCAGGTGTTGCGGTAAAGCAGAGTGTCGATCAATATACTTTATATATGCAAGGCCATTTCAAAACAAATTATAGCAAAAATATATCACTTTTCTACATAGTCACCTTCTTTTGCGACACAATAATACAATTTTCCCAGCGTCGTATCAACTCACAACAGTATGGCCATTCTCAAACATGTCAATCCACTCATAGACCACTCTACGAGAGAATACTTATATCCCCATGCGGAGATTAATTTGTGCCTTCTGCAGATAAAAAGCGTATTCCTCTTTGGTGCAATTTATAAGTTTCGTAGCCATCTTCACCACAGGGTGACTCTTATACTAACCTGCAAGGGCAGCCGGCTTGCCTGACGGAACTAGTGACAGACACGACCAGTTACTGCTCCACCCGCCTTCTCCATTTCCAGCGAAATTATAAAAGTGCAGAAACTTTTCTAACGTCCCTCGTATGCATTAGTAGAGCTGGGCGGTATACCGGTTCATACCGAAAAACGGTATTTATTTTTGTTATGATATGGATTTCTTATACCGTAATACCGGTTTAAATAGCCTAAACAACATCTGGAACGTGGTGCAGCGGAAACTGTTTAAGGGGGAACCATTTTTACTGGTACACCGCTGAACATGCATGCAACGGATTACCTGCGTTATGGTGTGTTCGATTATCCCGACGAAGTCCGAGGTGCGACACGTCACAACCGACCAATTTCCCGTTCGAGCTACACAACTCGGAACAAACATGGCTGCCTCCACGAACACGCTGTTATTGTCGTGATCTGAGCATGAAAGCTCATGGAAAGACATTAATTACTTCACATAAAAGACCGCGTGCGATTAGATTCATAACTAGTAACACATTTAATAATATAAACATTTTAAAATATCCATAAAAGAGAAGCAGTGTAAGCTGTCATGTTGAAATGACATCACAGGGAATCTCGCACGAATCCGACTTCAACCTCGGAAAAGGGGCGTGGTTCCGACAGGAAGGGACGTTTTTGTCCGAGTTGCGACTCGGAAAGAGAAACGAACGCAGGAACCGTGTCTGTTGTCTGCAGATATTTCGATTTTAAGTGGTCGGATGTGGAACAGACAACCATTTATTGCAAACACTGTTGAGCTAAAGTTGTCGCCGGATTACTTTACATTAACAGTGTGCAAAAGAACAATGTCATGAATGACAGCAGTACAAAAACAAAGTGTCTCTTGCGATCAGGCATAAGAACTGCAAAATCAAAAAAATTGTTCAACTCTTTATAAACTTCCAGGTCTTGTGGCCGACAATTAAACGATTAAAATTAACAAATTAAAAATTTTGAAACGATTTTAGCACTCACTCCACACACAGGGTAACCAAACCCATAGGGAAACATGAGGGGAGTCACAAATCCATTCCTCTTTAGGGATTTCATATGGATCCACGTTTCCGATGATTTTGATTTTCTCCATATACCCTTCAGGGTTGGAGCTTCTCTCTGTACTGTCCCCTTTCTTTTTGACAAACTTTAAGCATGATCTCAAACAGCGTGCAGCACAACGAATCCGTCTGAGCCCACGGAGTCTGCCGGTTTGTTTTGATTCGGTGTCACACAATATGGTGGCTCCGCCCCATAATGCATTGCGCTCCGGCTTCCGTTCCTGAGCTCTATTGGCTTTGCCCATATTACTGCTAAACTCTGATCAGCCTAGCTCTACTTGCAAATGGATTTCTTCCATTTGTCGCGGATCACCGGATTCCAGTGGCACACACAGATTGTGCATCATGAGCTCCCATAGCGACATGCTGATGCGCTTTAGCCCCGCCTACCTGGCGGCACACGGCGCTGAAGTGCTGCAAGATATAGTCCATGCTGCGCTGCTCCAGCCGGCTGCAGGAGTGCGCCTCGGCAAAGCAGTGGATCCCCACGCAGTTCGCCTCGTCCATCTGGCGCTCCATGAAGCCGCAGCAGGCCTCGCGCACCTCCTGCACGTCCAGCAGGTTCGAGGCGGCTAGCAGAGCCTGCACGTTAGCCCGGGAGATCACCACCTGGGACGTGTAGGCATAGTCCACCAGCATGCCAATCATCTGCGGCTCCACCCCGTTAATGGCCACGCGATCCTGTCTCGACTCCATCAGGTCGGTGGAGAACATGGCCTGGGAAGAGAGACCAGAATTTAACCCTGTATCCCAGAACTGGGAGAACTGGGGAACATCCACACCGCAACCTCTTCCAGCATCTTGTTCTGCCAAACCAGCTTCTACATTCACAGGAGCTTAGAGTAGTGAGTCTGCCGCAGTCTACCTGGAAGTAGGAGCTGAAGGACGCCAGGACGATGCGGTGGCAGGGGAAGTCCTGCCCCCCGCAGCACAGCGTGACATCGCAGAAGGCTTTGTTGAGTCGCAGGCTGTTCAGCCCCTCCAGCACCTTACTGGAATGCCTGGCTTCCACAAACACATAGTCCTCGCTGTCTAGGGGAGTCCCGGATAGACTTGGGTCCCCCGGGCCCAAAGCAGGAACCACGACGGGGGCTGCAGGTGAGGTAACGGGCATGTTTTCAGCCATGGCATCCATCTTCAGTCTGTCAAAGATGACAGAGGAGCAATCACCTGAAATAAAAACAGTGACCCACATAGTCTTACTGGCTGTGCATATATTATTGTCATAAATAAATAACCAATACATAACCAATGTATTCTATATGAGATTATACTATTGTGTCTGACAAGGACTGTCACCCTTTTATCACAATTAAATGTGAAAGATTAATGGATACTTTAATGAATATGGCAAATATGTCATGTTTTTCAGATAACTCACGCATTCTTTGCTTTTAAAGGGTCAACCAATTTGTGGAAAGCTTCTTTTTTTTCATATTTTCAAAATAATATATATCACCATATATCACATCAAATCAGTGGAAGCCTATGTGGCGCCATGGGCGGAGTTGTGCTGCAGTGCCCCTAGTGGCCAGAGTCGAAATTGCAAATTAACACATAGGCTAAGCAAGACACGTTTATGCAACGTAACATTATAATTAGGGCTGCAACAATTCATCAGTACAATTAACAATAATCCGTAATAATAAATTGCTGACAAGGAATTGTGTTACGGATTTGCTGCACTTTTGTGGTTTGCTGTGTATAATGACATCGCCACTTACCATCATTAAGGACAGTGTGTTAAGTACAGTCCTTATTAAACTCAACAAGACACGGACAGCGGTTCAGACCAAAACATTAAATGTGAAATTTCTCATTCTGTTATTTAGCGGCGGTAAAATTAACTGGCAAGAAGTTTCACAGCGGTACCTCATTTTTAATACCGTCATACCGTTCAGACATTAGGCTGCGGTTAGGGTATTTTGGCGGCATTTTAAAAAGCAACGCTATTCTAGTATCTCCCGATAAAATTGCCGAGCGGGGCTATTACTATAATATCGCCCACGCCTAATAAAGGACAGTTTCAAGACAATTTCTGCGTGCCTGCTGAACCCAAGCTCACCAAACCGTAAACTCAAAACCGAGGTGTGTTGGGAACTGCGAATTCCTAACAAGATTCTCTCCACTTGGTAAAGTTTTTACTACAACCGTGACTTAAAATACCGTTGATGTTTTTTGATGAATCATTTGCACCGTTATTTAAACCTACTGCTAGTTAAACCTACATACCCCCGAGTGATCGATCGCCTAGCTCCACGATTAACCAATTATGAAAACAATCGGCTTTCTGCAGCCCTAGTTATAAGTGTTGTGCTGTGACATGCAACAGTATGCAACAATTATAAGAAAAATGAAAAATAAAATAAAAAGTTTAGCCTTTGCCACAACGACCTTTGCGTCAGCGCTTGGCACAGCCCCGCACTGGCCATTCCGGAGCCCCGGGCGAATTCGCGATCCGCGACGTGCCCATGTTGCTACTTTCCCTTCATTTCCCAAGTGCAGAAACTGCAGCATGCATGCACACACACGCACGCACCGCGCCTCGCCCTTACCGGATTTCCGGATCAATCCGTAGAGTTACTCCGGACACCCCAGTGTCTTATTATTAATCGGTTGCCGTGACAGCGTTTCATCTTCTCGCTCCTCCGCCTCCTCCCCAGATTTTCCTCCCGATGGGTACTACTACTTTCTGCTCCACCTCTTCCTTCTTCTTCGTTGGTGCATTCATGTAAAACCTGCGTAGGGACGATGTTTGACAGCGCTGTCGCCACCTAGTGTACTGGAGTGGCCGATGAGCATGTATCAAAATAAAAACCCTGGGTTTATTATTAAAACTGCTAGAGATCCCAGTAAAAGTGTAACTACTTTAACAACGTACATAGTTGGACCCATGCAACTGAATGAGTCTATGTAAGTTGCTTTTGGGAAACGCATCCATGGACGGACTGGCTCCTATTTTTCAAGCGTACGGTAAGCGGTTCTCTGCAAAAAACAGACAGTTAAAAGATCTGGTGATAATTATACTGACATCATACCAGCAAAATTACATAACTGGCACCTTTCATTATAGTTTCAGCGTCTAACTTACTTATAAACTACTATAAACTACACATATATGCTACATACATGTAAAAGCGCTGTAGCTGTTTAGATTAACGTTGAAAGTGATTTATGAAAGTGAAATTACCACGACAGAAATTACTTTGGACGAAAATGTAAAAGGCGAGGGGAAAACGGTATCTCTAAGAAAAGCCATTTTATGTTTTTTTGGCTGGCAAAGCAGTATGCCTTAGGAAATCTTTTTTAGATTGAAGGATGGATTGACATAAATAAACAGCAAATAATATAAGCAAATCTTTCATAGTCAGCGAAAGATATTTTTGGAAATTATTGTATGTGTCAAAGCATATCTTACAAAGTATTCATTAATGGGGTGCACACATTTTGCAAACTGTAATTATGCAGTTAATTTTTCAGATAGCTGTTATTTAATTTGTTAACCATGTAGTTGATGAGTGATATTTTATTCATTTATGCATTCATTAAAACATATGGGTTTACTGGGGTGAAAATACCCATGGACATGGGATTTTACATGTCTAAAAGTGACTGAGGTGACTGCAATGTCTGCTGTCTCAAAAGAACCAACAGAGCAGGATAATGGCTCAAAACTAGGTCCCAGTTTAATGATTTAGCAAAACAAGTCCTCATTGTCTGTCGTTTGCCTGGCTACAGCTATTCATTAAAGCACCCACACACACAGTAACAGCACAGTGCAAATATAAACTTGTTCTCATCCAAAACTGCATGTAATATATACACTTCAAAAACTTACTGTCAGTGTAATAAGATGAAACTGTACATGCAAATAATTTTTATTACTTATTTATTAATTATAAAATAAGCAAATATGTCCGGCCACAGGGAATTAAATGAGTGCATTTACTCAACCTCTTAATCTAATAATTCTTCCATAATAACTGAGACACGAGTGTTTTTATTTTGTGTTTTTTTTATTTTGTTTTTGTTTTTTGGTTGTTTCAAAATCAAAAATGTGCAGATTTATATCTTATATAGATTCATATTTCTGTATAAGTTGGCCCAACAATGACAATTAAAATGATAGGGTTCCACCATGGCTGGTGCTTGGACCCCTACAAACTACTGAAAACATTTTTTTATTGCAAAGAAACAGCTCAAGATGAAGAGGAGAATTTCCCACTGTGCAGCTTCCTCGTATCGTCATGTCCGCCTCCTTATCACTGCTACTCACAGCGTACTGTCCTTTATCACGCATGTTTTGTTCAGGACCTCCTTCCTGCGAGCGATGGCCTCCAGGATCTTCTTGCGAGGGCCCAGCTGGATGTGGATTCCCTTCAGGTCATCGTCTGAGCACAGCGTGAGAGCCTGCAGGTCCAGCTGTTCACGGGTAAACACCGGGGTGAAGTCAACCAGATTGATGGAGGCCAAGAAGGCAGCCAATGGTGACGTCTCCTCATCCTCCTCGTCCAGGTCGATGTCGTCCTCATTCCATGGCACGGCGCTGTCCACTTCCTCCTCAAAGGCTTCCTCCACTGTGGTCTGGAAGAGCTCCTCACGGATACGGAAGCCTATTTCCTCTGAGGTGCTGCTAGAGAAGTCTTCTGGCTCTATCCCCATTTCCATGGAAAAATTCTTCCTGAAGACCATTTTCCCCAGACCCGGTCTCCTGAATATGGACTCTTTAGTTTGTCCGTCTTTATCTTCCTCATCCTGAAATCCCTCTGTTCCATCACCTCCAACCTCATCATCATTGACTTCATCCTGCTCGGCGAAAACGCCTAGAAAGTCAGGCGTCCCTTCCGTGCCGTTCTCCTGCTTGACGAAAATGACGTTGCCATCGCCTTGCTGCGCTGTTCCAGCTTTCTCTTTCTTAGTGCCAAACTTGCGCTGCAGGGTCCCCTTGACGCGGGCAGTCAGGGATCCCGAAGTGTCCGCGGCGATCAGCTTGGAGAACTGCTCGTTGGCCCTGCCGACAGTGCCAGTGCTGAAGGAGGACCCTACGCTGGCCTCTGAGACCGAGCCACGGTACATCTTGTCCATCTTATTCTGATGCCTCTTCTTGACCTCCTCGCACATCTTCACCCGCTTCTCGGCTTCCTTGGTGGCTTGCTTCTTCAGCGAGGCCACCTTCTTGGCATTCTGGCTGTTCTGTCGCGAGGCGGCATCATCCAGAAAACGTACGCAATCCATGTGGTCCCGCGAAGCGGCCACGTCCATGGCGGTGTGAAAGTCATTGTCCAGAGCGAAGAGGTTGGCCCCGAAGTTCACCAGGAAGCTCACAATGTGAAGGTGACCGTTTCTAGCGGCATGATGCAGGGAGGTGTTGCCCCAGATGTCACTCCTGTTAGGGTCTCCCCTACAACAGATGGAGCACAGACGTCAAACATGGTTACGCTGATCAACAAAGACAGAAATATTCCTACAAGTGCTGAGGAACTTACTCATGAAAGTTATCCATTACCGACAGGTTCCTGTCCAGAACGTACAAATCCAGACCAAGGTTTAGTTTTAGTTTGGGCTGCAGTGGATTTGTTGGGCATCTGCAAGGCATTCCAACTCCTAGGCATCACTGGTGTCCAAAAAAGCCAGGCCATTAAGAGCAGTGCCAAGGCAACTGAGAGACCGTGGAGATGCCTGTGGCTGTGGAGGAGTGCTACTCAGGTGCTACTCAGGTGCTACTCAGACACCAGGAGTGGGTTTCTGTTGTTTCAACACCTGAAAAATCCTAAAAATTACCCTAGGAAACATTTCTGATGATGTGTCTGAGTGCATCAAATGGTGTATTTTCCAGTCAGTACCCTGTGGCTGTGGCTCTTTAAACTCACCTGGTTGGTTGAAACAAAACCTTGGTCTGGATTTGTACTTTCTGAACCTGAACTTGTCTGCAAAGGATTACTTTTGTGAGTAACTTCCCCCACGCTGATTCCTACCAATTACACCTCACAATGTTCACATTCTAACTCTTTGCACATTCAGTCATGTGGTTACAAAGTGGTAGGAATTAGAGCTGATAGAGCCGTGAAACTAGAATCATAGAGTTAAGCTTAACCAAAGCAAAAGTCTTCTGTTGGGATAGGAGAGAGAGAGAGAGAGCGAGAGAGAGAGCAAGAGAGAGAGAGCGAGAGAGCGATAAACAACTATAAGGTGAGCTACGGCAGCAAGAAGCAAGAAACTCTTTAGCCAATCAGTCCTCTAATTAGTAGCCTAATTAGGGAGCTGCAGTGAAGATCAGCACAAACAACGGCCCTTTTTGCCCACCCCGGTGTAGAGGTTAAGGAAGTGTTTCGGGACTTAAGGGTAGCAGATCTACAATCCAGCTGCCACATCTTTGATTAAGCAAAATAACTATAAGAGTTAGGGAGATGCATGCACAACAATACATTGTCAGATGTATTCTATGTATTGTATGTTCCTCAGAGTCCATTTCTGTACCTTAAATTAGAGTAAAGGCATATTTACTTACAGCCAAGGTACACTCGGCAGACCCTTGAGGGTACAGCCTCAGTGACAAGTTACTGCACCCTCAAAGGTACAAATTGGTGCAGTGTATATGAATTACATAAATCAGCTGCTTTTTCTGTTTAATGCATAACACGACTCACTCAAAACAATATGCAGAGTAGGAATTTGTCCTGTGGAGCTGATGCCATTAAGAACAACAGAACAAAACTGAAGGATGGCTACAGGAAAATATATTGGCAGCTGGCAGCAGGAGGATTGGCAGAATTGGCAGAGAGAGACTAAGTAAATAAAAAGGACCAGTAGAATAAGAGCAATAACCATCATCTCAGGACCGGTCAAATATTTGGCTTATGTACCTGTAAAATTTGATAGATGTTTACCCTGAGCATTTTTGATTCTGTACTAGTTTTGATTCAGTAGCTAATAGAGGAAAAACTCTAAATGAATAGAGAGGAAAAGAAACCAAAATCAAAGTTCCATGTACGTTTATCATGGAATGCATATCATGTAGGTGGAACTCTGTAATTCTTCGTGTCGGAGGAATGTGACGTCAAATTGTTAATTGGTGAGCTATTAAGGATTAAAGTCCACTTGTGCATATCCATCACAAAAATCATAAAACTGCCCATAAACAAACTATATTTATACTATGTAAAAAGTATCCTCCTATAGGTCAAACTTAGATGTATAGAAAAGCTTTTGATTAATTGTTTTTTTGCTGTTAAATTACATACCAATCATCTATAATATGCAATGTTAAAACATTTATGCAAAGCCATTTGTACAGAGGCATAGTTTACTCCTGAGTGATGATGAAAATTGAGACACTCAAATTTTTAGTGGAAAGAGAACTAATTGTTTGAAAGTGAAGGGGCCTTTTGTTGTCGATATGAACGGCTTTTGGTTAATTGGCGACTTGGCACCGCTGATGGGAATTTCATTATGTAATATTTCTGGTACTTTTCGGTAACTGAGAGAATCAGAACCCCAATGCAAAAAGCAAAGTGTGCGGCAACATTATTACAAAGAGGAAGACAACAGAACGCGATAGTCCGATTAACGGTATTTACCCCGATAAAGACAACAACAGTGTAAATTCTGAAAAATTACTCATTCATCCAACGCAGTAAAATAAACCACATTACAAAATGTATGTCATAAGTGGCAACATGTAGAAACAGAAATGGTTAACGACTCCCATGGAGACTATACTGTAAAAAAGGCTACAGTATACATTGATTTCCATCATTTAGTTTTAGTAGAAAAGCTCTTCCTTTTACACTTTCAAAAATCAAAGAGTTCTCCACGAAATGCCAGATTTAGAAATGGAGAGGGATAATGTGTGCGATATATACGATATATCCAGCATGGTCAGTAAACGTGCAACTTAACAAAAAGCAGGATATAACCAACAACGTATCAATTTCTAGAATAGCACATTTATATAACCGCGAACAGCATAGACGGTTCTTTGTATGTTTATAAGGTAGTCTAGGTTTCTTCTTATTAGAATTAAATTGTAATATTTTCTACATATATTTAGAGTTTAAATTTGTAGTAATCTGTACCTATATATATATGTATATATATATATATATATATATATATTACTTTATTTGTTAAAAATGCGTTACAATTGTGATATAAATGGGTCAATTACTGTGAACGTAAAGTCATATTTATACTGAATTTTTACTGAAGACATTATAGGCGTCGTGGCAGGAAGTAACTGGAATTATATCCAGTGTTACGAATGCGTTACTTAATTTCTGCTGAAAGATAATACATTTTTTGACAGGTGATTTATTTTGACATGTATTTGGTGGTTTATTTGACTGATAGCGAAACGCTCACCGTCTGCTACATATGAGTTGAAGAGCCTCAACGTGTCCGTGGAAAGCTGCCCACAGGGTCGGTGTCATCCCGTCTTCGTCTGGGGTGTTCAGATCTTTCGTGGTGGCTTCCTTCAGGAGATCCAGATAGCCATCAATCGCGGCTTTATGGTATCGTGACATAATCGCTGGTGTTTTTGAAAATCTTAAATACGCTCTCAAAAAGTGAAAAGCAGAAAAGTACTTGCGGTACAAAAAGAAACGACAGCAGGCGGTATTGGCTCGGCCTGTCTCTTTCTGCACTCCGGTGGGGAAAGAGGTTCATGTAATCTGCAATATGAAATAGCTGGAAGGAACGTCATTGACACAGCGAGTCATAAACCGACAGCAAAGTTCAGCCGAACATTCTTGTAAGCGCGCCTTATGGACCGATCAGCAAACAGGGTGGTTTTAATTCCAGAAGTATTAAACAAAACGTTAAATAAGCATATAATTATCAATTTTCCTAATTACTGAAATATATGATACGGTTTGATAATATGAGGAAATACTTTACTATCAGAAATATTTAAAACGATGTTATTACGGTGGCAATACTACGGAAGCGCATTGCATTTACCAAAGAAAAAAAATTGCACACCATATCTCGTAATTACGAGAAAATGATCTACTTGTAATTACGAGATCTTTATTGTTTCCTTTGGTGAATGCAATGCGCTTCCGTACAATACACCAATGTGTCAAATATAAATTCTGGATTGGCGTAATAACAGGATAGACTGTCTTTACTTATCTACAACGTATAGAAAAAGCTAACGCATGCCGCCAACTGTCATATGTACGCGAAACTTGCATATTAGTTCTATGTTTTTCCAGTTCAAATACATATTTTTAAACTATAAAAAGTGAAAGTGGTACATTAATTTTAGCTGGCGTTTCATTCTAGTGCATGGGTCCTAGACTATTTTCGCAGAGGGCCAAATTCCATCAGCAATGCAAATCCGAGGTCCACTACATCCGAAATAAATGTCCTGGACATACATTTAATTGAATTGAATAATGTATGTGGCCCGGAAGGAAGGTGAGCTTCTCCACACTTCTCCCGGCTGCTCTTCACTCCACCTTGTGTGAGCTCATCCAGTAAGGTTGCTCGGTTACCCCCTCTCCCAGATATCCTCGGTGGAGGTGTTTATGATCGGAGCCCTGGCCAAAGCTATCGCCACCTCGGCCACATACCCACTTCAGACCGTCCAAGCCATCTTGAGGGTAACTGTCACACCCTTTTTTGTATCTCTGAGCACTTCCAAAATTGGGCTACACGTCTGTGTGTCTTTAATATATATGGGTTGATTTTTGCGTCTTTGGGGGTTTTTCCACCGCAGCGAGTACCGTACTTTCGGTACTTTCTTTGTGTTGGTTTTCCACTGTCTGGTACCGGTG
>JAODKM010000043.1:11649621-11679084 GCA_026780845.1 Petrocephalus sullivani
CTAAAACATTTTTACTTTGGCATAGGGAAAAACCTTAGCTAACTTTGCAATTTTAATGATTATTCCTTGCATATATTATACTTATGTCCACTATATATGTTTTTAAAATCAGTTTAAAGTTTACCTCACTGCTTTTGCTTGGGCGCTGCATGCGTTCTCAGAGACAATCATAATCATTCTCACCTGTGCTATTTAAATCACTCCTAGACAGGTTTGTGAGAAATTTAACTTTTTTTATTTTATGTTAAGTAACTTATAAATGCCCCGGTATTTATTACAACAAAATCACGTCGCTATATCTGGAGACTCTCCATTACCGTGCTGCAGTAGTAGGCTATATATTAAATAAAATCCTTTTTAAATTTCTTGTTATGCCGTCCTAATTTTGTTGTATCTGTTCTTCCGACCAGCTCACAATTATTTGTTTACTTCGTTTATTACTGTTTTCTGAGTTCCTAACATTTTGTCAAGACGGCGATCGCATTGTTTCAGAATCAGGCTATTTGCATAACCAATCCACAGCCAATCTACAGCGAAGTTACTCCCCAAAGTACCGAAAGTACCAAAGAAGTACCCCAACTGGTTTGGCACTTTCGGTACTTGAATTTTTGGTACTGGTACTCGACCGGAAGTCAATGGAAAAGCGAAAGCACCGTACCGAAAGTACCAAAACTGCAGTGGAAAAGCACCCTTTGAGAAAGCAAAGTCTCATTTTGCGTGAGTGTTATCATTTTGATCACAGGTGCTTAACTCTACTGACTTTCCATCCTAGTTTGGCCAGTACAAAGGGTACAAGCAGAGTGGTGTTTTGGGAAGCCTAGGCAATGTGGTGACCCTACTGATGCACAGGATCAGGTAAGTCCTCCAAGCCTTCCACACTAGCTGTGAATTGGTGCCAGCCAGCCGTAATGCCTCTCTCTGCCCCCGTCGGCCAGGAGACACGGCGTCCTGGGCCTGTACAAGGGGCTGGAGGCCAAGCTGCTTCAGACGGTGCTGACAGCGGCGTTGATGTTTGTGGTGTACGAGAAGATCACCGCTGCCACCTTCAAGGTCATGGGCCTGAAGAGCAAACTGAAGCACTGAAGCTAGGATAGCGGGCCAGACCATCACCTCCGTCCCCCATCACACGTACAAACACCCCTGTTTAACACTTTGGTTTACTCCATTACTGTTTTGGATCTATGGGGTGCTTCCAGTAACTGTCCCTGAAAGCTGCCCCCCCCCCCGAGGAGACAGGCAGGGAAGATCAGTAGGGATTTGAATGTAGCAAACTTACTTACAGGCGATTTCTGACTGAGTTTGGTGCATAAGTCCTGTAGTGCCAGATGGGTCCAGAAGCAGTTAGAAATGAGAAAATGGGCCCATCGAGAAGGTTTTTGCCAGGAAACCAATAACTATTACTGACAAACAGACCCTCTGGCATCAGGACGGACTATCACGCTGACTAATTGCCTGTCAACAAAGCAGCGGCGACAGGGGCTGCTGTGTATACACTGTGATCACTCGAGGTACTTAACGTTTTACTGTATTACAAACTTACATCATGCACTGGAACTGGTTACCAGTTAGATATTATCTGTCAAAATGCCAGTCTAAGAGTCTTCTACTTAACATGTATGTAAATTATCATTTGCAGGGTTTTAAGCGAAATAATTAATGACTGCAATGTCTGGCAGTGTGGGGACAGTCTAATGCCATTTACTGACCACCAGCACTGTGAGATTCACAGACAGGAGGAAAAAGCCTTACTCACACCCCTAATATAACCTACCCTTAATTCTGTTGTTTTGGTGTTGTGGTATTTTAGTATTGTCTTTTTTCTTTATTTTTTCTATAATTTGTACTGAATTAAATTAATTTACACTGTTGAAAGTAACTTATCGGGAAAGACTAAATATCTTTTAAATGGATAATAATGACTTTTGACAAGGCTGTAAAATTCTGCATTAGAAGAATACTTGTGGTGGGGAAAAAATACACTAGTAAAATTTAGATATAACTAACTTCTGCTTGCGTTATGCTTTATTTTCTGCATTTGAGATATCATCATGGATTACTGCTAAAATTACAGTACACAGGGCACTTCCCTCATTGACTGGTGGAATTTAATAAATCTGAAGCATTTCTCTTAAGTCTCAAACACTTGGGCAGCACAGCCCAAAGTGCATATCATGGATTACAATGGATTAAAACAGATTGTACTATAACTCTTACTCGATTAAGATGGTGTTAAAATAGAGCATTTTCAGCACCCCCCCCTCCCCCCAATGTCCATTTTCAAACTATTGATTTAACTCCGAGGCTGCAAAATGGAGTCCACCTTGAAATGAACGTCTGCAGTGTCCAGTGAAGCATGGGACCTGGGGCCTGCCTTCAGTCATGTGTGCTTCAGTTCCGTCACGTACCAGTCTGGGAGGAAGGTGTACTGTGAATTCCGGTGGATGGAGTAGGTGACATCTCTGCTGGGGTCCCAGGAGAACAGGTAGACCACCCTGAGAAGAGGGACAGACCACCCACATCACCATGGCTAGGATCACTTCAGACTGTTACTCCCGCAGTGGTGTGTGACCCTGTCTTATTCTGAATTCTCTCTCCTTTAATATAATTTAGGCCCTTTGATTAGTAGTAGTGATAAATGATAAAAGGAACTAGAGGGAGTGACGATCGATCTTACACACAAACAAATGAATGGAGCTCCATCACAGTGAAGGTAGGAGAGCACAGAAATGAGGATGAGGATCCAAACGTATACTAAAAATGCCAGAACCACTTAAATGTAAATCGGTGGCCTCATCCAGACAAATAAATTATCAAATACATTTTTTCACTGAGGGTCAGTGAAAAAAATCAGTTTTGTGGGAAATATATCTAGTATGCAAATACTATTGGACTGTATGATAACCCAGTAATAGCCACTAAAATCATTCATTCCCCGATGGATATAAATATACTTCTGCTCACTCGGGATCATCTGCAGTGGCCACCGTCTTCACAAAGGACAGGAAGTCACAGCAGAAGTTCATGCACACTGTTGGCTTCCAACAGTTCTCTTCACTCTAAAGTGTGAGGAAGAAGACCAGGGGGATTTAGCCTGATATTGGTCAGGTACGCCGCCGTATGGCTGACCACATGAGGAAGCAGAAGGCCGCTGGGACTCGCCTTTATAAGCTGGGATACTTTGGAGGTGTGGAAGGTATCCACAGAAACCACGGTTCCGTCATTGTCACGGAAACCTGCGACGATTCTGGGGACTCCGGGTAGGAAGGACTGAGCCCACCACTTTAGAAGTTTGTACCTGAATAACAAAATGCACCAAGCTATACAAGGGCACAAAAAGTCTCCAGTTTGGAAGAGACCATTAAAAAAACATCTCAGCCACACAACAATTACAGCTAATCTGAAATGGTCACTTATTTTCGCATGAATTTCATGATGTTCATATACAGTCAAGTTGGGACATCGACACAATTCTAATCTTTTTGGCTCTATACGCCACCACGATGGATTTGAAACTAAAGGAACAAGATGTGCTTTAACTGCAGACTTTCAGCTTTAATTTGAGGGTATTTACATACAAATCAGGTGAACGGTGTAGGAATTACAGCAGTTTGTATATGTGCCTCCCACTTTTTAAGGGACCAAACATAACGGGACGAATTAATCATAAATCAAACTTTTTCACTTTTTAATACTTTGTCGCAAATCCTTTGCAGTCAATTACAGCCTGAAGTCTGGAATGCATAGACATCACCAGATGCTGGGTTACATCCCTAGTGATGCTCTGCCAGGCCTCTACTGCAACCGTCTTCAGTTCCTGCTTGTTCCTGGGGTATTTTCCGTTCAGTTTCGTCTTCAGCAAGTGAAATGCATGCTCAATCGGATTCAGGTCAGGTGATTGACTTGGCCATTGCAAAACAGTCCACTTCTTTGCTTTAAAAAACTCTTTGGTAGCTTCCACAGTATGCTTCGGGTCATTGTCCATCTGCACTGTGAAGCGCCGTCCAATGAGTTCTGAAGCATTTGGCTGAATGAGTAGATAATATTGGCTGAAACACTTCAGAATTCATCCTGCTTGTCAGCAGTCACATCATCAATAAATACAAGGGAACCAGTTCCATTGGCAGCCATACATGCCCACGCCATGACACTTCCAGCACCATGCTTCACTGATGAGGTGGTATGCTTAGGATCATGAGCAGTTCCTTTCTGGCTCCATACTCTTCTCTTCCCATTACTCCGGTACAAGTTGATCTTGGTCTCATCTGTCCATAGGATGTTGGTCCAGAACTGTGAAGGCTTTTTTAGATGTTGTTTGGCAAACACTAATCTGGCCTTCCTGTTTTTGAGGCTTGCCAGTGGTTTACATCTCGTGGTGAACCCTCTGTATTCACACTGGTGGAGTCTTCTCTTGATTATTGACTTTGACACACATACACCTTCCTCCTGGAGAGTGTTCTTGATCTGGCCAACTGTTCTGAAGGGGTTTTTCTTCACTAGGGAAAGAATTATTCGGTCATTTACCACAGTTATTTTCCGTGGTCTTCCAGGTCTTTTGGTGTTGCTGAGCTCACCGGTGCGTTCCTTCTCTTTGAGAATGTTCCAAACTGTTGTTTTGGCCATGCCTAATGTTTTTGCTATCTCTCTGATGGGTTTGTTTTTACTTTTCAGCCTAATGATGGCTTGCTTCACTGATAGTGACAGCTCTTCGGATCTCATCTTGACAGTTGACAGCAACAGATTCGAAATGCAAATAGCACACTCAAAACGAACTCTAGACCTTTTATCTGCTCCGTGTAAATAAGATAATCAGGTAATAACACACCTGGCCATGGAACAGCTGAGAAGCCAGTTGTCCCATTACTTTTGGTCCCTTGAAAAGTGGGAGGCACATATGCAAACTACTGTAATTCCTACACCGTTCACCTGATTTGTATGTTCGTTTCATTTCAAATCCATTGTGGTGGTGTATAGAGCCAAAGAGATTCGAATTGTGTCGATGTCCCAATATTCATGGACCTGATTGTATGTCTGTATTCCTGGGGAGGTCGTCGTCAGACCTGAGGAAATTGCTGCGCTGCTTTGGAGTGCAGATTTCGGCAGAGGTCTTCAGCTCGACGTAGCAGCTGGGAGCCGGTGGGGCCCGGGGGTCTCCATCCCTACAGTCCACCTCCCCAGAGAACAGCAGCTTGTGGTCCGCAAGACGTGTCTGGACGACAGTGCAGAAAGCCTCGTTCGTGTTCACGACTCCACCCGGATCGGGCCGATTCTGTGCTCCGTCTTACATGAAAGAAGAGGGGACATGCAAAATTATTATTATTATTCTTTTTTATCTTTAATGGTCTAGTGGGGGTAATTAAAAACCGCAAAAACAAATCTGGGACCAAAGTTGACACGAAGTCACGAACTGAGGCACCTCTGAGGGTCACCAGAGGGCGCCATGGTACCTGCACAGATGTACTGCTCAAACTTGTATCCCCAGTACATCATTTCCTCATGCCTGCCGGTGCGGCTCTCCCGGCTGCGCCGCGCCGCCTCTGTCTCCACCTCGCTGATGTACAGCGTGCCGCGAAACCGCGTCACCGCCAGCAGCCAGCCCTCGTGAGTCTCGTACGGCGTCGTCAGCAGCTTGGTCAGGTGACCCCGCCACGTGACGACATCCGCATTCAGTTGCCTACAGACAGGTGACATGGCAGTGGTTCTCAGTCCTGTTCCCGGCAATCCCCCTGCCAGGATGTTTTCATTCCAACCCTACCTTAATCAGGCTAATATGGTCCTTAATAGGCTAATGCCAGGCTGCTGTTTGTGGACTACAGCTCTGCATTTAACACAGTTATCCCATCCCAGCTCATCACTAAACTCCTGGATCTGGGGCTTCGCTCTTCACTGTGCAACTGGGTGCTGGATTTCCTCACTGACAGACCGCAGCAAGTGCGTATTGGTGGAAAAACCTCCTCCGTCATCACCAACAACACTGGCACCCCGCAGGCCAGTGTGCTGAGCCCCCTGCTTTACTCTCTCTACACCTATGACTGCGTAGCTAAGTACAGCTCTAACACCATCCTCAAGTTTGCGATTAATACCACCGTAATAGGTCTGATCAGCAAGGACAATGAGACGACCTGCAGGGAGGAGGTCAGACTCCGGGTAGAATGGTGTCAGGGCAACAACCTCACTCTCAACGTTAGCAAAACTAAGGAGATGATCGTGGATTTCCAATTTCCCCAAACAGGCAACAGAGCACAGCTCCATCTACATCAGAGGTGAGGCTGTGGAGCAGGTCAGCAGCATTAAGTCCCTTGGAGTCACCCTCACTGACGACCTTAAATGGGCAAGTCACACTGCGGCAATAGTCATGAAAGCCCAACAACACCTCTACTTCCTCAGGAGACTGAGGAAAGCCCGAATGTCCCCCACAACCCTGCACAGATTCTACAGGAGTACTGTGGAATCCATCCTGACAGGATGCATCACATCCTGGTACAGCAACTGCTCAGTTCAGGACAAAAGAGCTCTGCAGCGTGTGGTGAAGATCATGGGCACACAGCTCCCTGCGATCCATGACATCCACACTACACGCTGTCTCAGGAAAGTGAGCTGTATCAGGCGGGACCCCGGCCACCCGGCACTGTCACTTTTCACCTTCTTCCCATCCCGGTTCAGGAACAGTTTCTCCCCAACTGCAATCAGACTAATGAACTATCAGTACCCTTGTGTCACCTCCCCTGCTACCCGCACATATACTTCTGTCTCTATTCATTCCTAGGATTCTGGTCTTATTTATTTACTTCATCGTTACATTCACTTGTCATCTTGTCTATGTTCACTGTCTGCAGGGGCACATGCAAGCAAGCATTTCATTGTACATGGTACTCGTACTTGACATTGATAGAATTTAATTGAATTGAATAATGTATGTGGCAGGTTGAAAGCTGTGGGTTGGAATGAAAACATTCTTGCAGAGATGGCGCCAGAAACAGAACTGAGCACTACTGTGCTTTTATTACTGAGGATTATAACACAAACATTTACAATGAATATATACTGTAATGTTTTGCTTGTACATATTTATATGTACACTGCTGTCCTTTATTTGCGATTTCACTTGTAAGTAATTTTATAACAGCTGTTAAATTTCACGAATCTTAATGCTGGGCAGCCATAAAGCCGAATTGCTGTTACCTACCGTGATGAAGCTGCTTGGATTTGGACTTTTGATCTATTTGCCAAAATCCACCTGAGAATGTGGTCCAGTTTTTCCTTCACCCTCTCATCCCTCTTGATGTAGCGGTCACGGTACCCATCGCGGAGGTTGAAATTCGGGTGTCTGTCCGGCTGGATGTAATATCGCAGCTGTCTGCCATCGTTGAAAAAATTGCGTTCGGCATCTAGAGAAAAGTGCCCCACTTCCACAGGCTGTTTGTATAGAGGGAAGTCTCTTTCGTACAAGTGTCTCCTCGTGCTGAGCACCGGAGGACGGAGGGCAGCAGTAACATCCACATCTTGGTCGCGTCGCAGGCGTTTATGTTGTTCACCAGACTTGCCCACAGGTTCATCTTGTTGTCTTCTCTGCGATAACCGGTGATTATATTGATCCGGTAACGCCTTTCGGTAGCTGTGGTGGTCCATGTCTATTTTTTTTAACAAACACAACTACATTCAGACATAAGGACTTTCAAAAGGCAGTGTAATTATTTAATAAGAAACTAAAGTTTAGGATAATGAACGAATACGCTGATCTGCTTGGTCACTTTGATTCCAACTCACACAAGCTGAATACATCCTGCATGACGCAGAAAATTACATGAAAGAAAGGTCAATTCATATATGTCGTGTGTAACTTATAAAATATACAGTGCATCTAGTTCGCCGTTTGCAAGTTCTTAACTACCTTTGATATGTATTCATGAGCCACGAACTGTAAACATGCAAATCTTCCGAGCCTTTAAAGTGGTTTTCTAAAGCTGACAGAGAAACATAGAATAACTCATACCAACAGCAACAGCTTCACGTCTACAATTAAAACTCAAAACAAACGCTGGCAAAAAAAAGCACTTCCGGTTCCTGGTTACGGTGAGGGGAATAGGCGCGGTGTCGCCACCTACCGTTTGGAGCGTTTAAATCCTCGTTTCGCCCAACTCGCAGTTCCAGTGTTCGGCTCCAGCGGATATAAGGACTCCGCCGCAGCAGGGGGCGCTATTATTTTCTTCCACTAGAGGTGCGCTGCTGTTTTCCGTTACAGCTGGAGCTGCATGCAGTTGAGTTTCGCTCGAGTGTCCGCCGGAATGTTTATGCTGTAAAAAAAATAAGAATCTTTAAAATTCGTCTTACTAAATTAAAAGTATGGTTTTATTATTATCGGTAAGATTTTCTAAGTTTAATAAACGTATACACAGAAGGGTTTTATCAGTTAGTTGCTATCAGAATATGAAGACCTACTGGTAAACTAGACTGGGAGTCACCGGTGGTAAACAATTATTAACATAGGAAACATATGTAAGAGTATGACGATGTCGCCTTAACCATACAGCAATGAACAGGAAAAGGACGCTGATTCCAGAAACGTTCAAAGCGAAAAAATGGAAAACTGGATCTGAGAATAATGTCGGAGTGCAAGCAAATGGTAAGGACTCACTATGTGCGATATCATTATGCACAGTTAAGAGATCTATCACTGTTTCCGTTACTGGTAGCTGCATGTTAGTTACATCGCATTAACTTTATTTCGATGACGCTTTTGTCCGCGTTTAGGTGCCGCGTCGCCCCGTTATGTTTGTATGCCCGCATGATTTTGCATTTTTTTTAGCCGTGTCACTCTTGTCATTATGTAGATGGGCCGTTTGACATCAAGGTGGCTTTGGAGTCCCTTATGTCTCTGTTCCCTCGAAAGCTGTTTAACGACACCCTGCCCCGGATGGTGCTGCAGCACCAGCTGTACAGCCTGCACGGCGACCGCACTTCAGTCGATCGCCAGCTGGTGAGTCCTCTTCTTCCAGTAGGTCGCTATGTAATTGGCTAGTGGAAAGTGTAAGAATTGCCCCAAAACTTAAGGTTATCGTTTCTCTGTTCAGAAATGTCAAAATTTTTTGTTAATGAAACTAAAAGGTATTTATTGCTCAATTTTTTTCTTTCACAGCACTAAAATGCAACAATTTTTCCAACTATAATTTTGGTCAGTTCCACCCCCTATTGCCTCATAAAAGTCCACAAAACACTCCTAAACTAGGTTACAAAGTGTTTCAGGAGATTCACAGCAAAATCCCAAAACGTACCCCAATAGCCGTATGTAGGGCTGCAACGATTCATCGAGTAACTCGAATAACGCGATTACAAAACATCCTCGATGCAAATTCTTTGCTTCGATGCTTCGTTTAATCCACACGCTCAGTGATCACCGTGTTTTACATGGAGGATTATTACTGTCGCACAGTGTGTATGGCAAGTCGTTTTAGCTTTCGTTTTTAGAGGATATCACAAATTCACTTCTAACTAGTCAGAATGCAAATTATCGATACCAGAAATTCAGTTGTCACTAGTTATAATGTGTATTTCTGATATCACAAATTCAGTTCCAACTAGTTAGAATGGTAATTCTTGATATCAGAAATTCTATTTCAACTAGTTAAAATGCCAGTTCCTGATATCGGAAATTGTTTTGAATCTCACTTGCCAAAATAGAATTTCCTCATTTTTTTCAGAGGGAGTTGGAATCTTTACTAGTTAGAATTCCAATTTCTGATATCAGGAATTCAGTTTTAACTAGTCGAAAAGCCAGTTGTTGAAATCAGGAATAAAATTTCAACTCATTGAATGTCCAATTTCTGATATCAGGAATTAAATTGTAACTAATTATGATTATAATTTAATGATATCTAGTTACAACTCAATTCCTGATATTAGAAATTGGCTATGCAGCTAGTTAAAAATTTATTCCTGATATCAACAATTGGCATTTCGACTAGTTCAAACTGAATTCCTGATATCAGAAATTGGAATTATTAGTAGTTAAAATTGAATTATAACTAGTTGAATTTGAATTCCTGATATCAGAAATAGGCATTTTAACTAGGTAAAATTCCAACTCCTCCTGAAATAAATGAGAAAATCATTTTGAATCTCACTAGCTGAAATGTAATTTCCAGTATCAGAAATTGGCTTTTCCACTAGATAAAATTGAATTTCTGATATCCAAGTATTAGCATTATAACTAGTTAGAATTTAATTTGTGATATCAGAAATACACTATATAACTAGTTACAATGTGATTGTGTTCAATATCAGGAATGTGCATTCTACCTAGTTAGAACTGAATATGTGATATCCTCTAAAAATGATTTAAAGCTAAAATGGCGTGCCATAAGTATGATTACGCTGCATTACATGTAGCGGTAGAGAAAACAGTGACGAGGCTGTACAGAGCGGACAGCGACACTCCCATAAGGCAAACTTCTGAGTCACGGAGACGGTGAATAGTTCCAAACATGACTGCAGAGAATCACGGTCTGATAGCACTTTAAGTGGTATATTGATAAAATAACATATTAAAACCATTTAATACATTAGCTGTCATTGATATACTAAATAATATTTTGTTTTTATATGTGCACAGCATTAGCTATTAATGGTTATCATAATTCATAGTTATGACCTAAGGTAGCTTAGCAGCTATCGAGGCTAACGTCCCCATTTCACTGATGATTTTGTCTACTGACGCAGGGTAACGTTACATATTAAGTTGTTCTGGTTATCAACGGCTTCATAATTATCAGCTTTGCTTTTAGTTAATACGTGGTTCAGGCGGAAGTTCTTTTGGTAAGTAGTAGTTCATTTAGTCATTTCAAAGGTTTTTTCATTTTTAAAATTTTTCATTTTAAAGGTTTTTTATCTCTGACCCTTTCGGATTAAAAATTGTATGTATATATAATAATAATAATAAAGTTCCATTTTAACATAACTTAGTATTTTATTGTACTTGGCACTTTATTGTATTAACTATATGTTAATTAAATCAATTTAAAGTGAAATACTCTATATATACTGGGGTGGGAGAAAGGGGTCATAGTGAGGTAGTTAACTTCTGTACGTTTGTCCAGTCGGACTTCATCTGCGAGCGATTTTAAGTTAGTGGACTCACTCATGGTCAAGGTTCATGACCTTGAGGAGCAACTGGCTCTCATAACGCCCATATTCAAAAAAGGGGATAGAAGTAATCCGTCATATTATAGGCCAATCATTTTAACTTGCATAACTGGAAAAGTAATGGAAGCCATAATCCAAGCAAAAATGGTAGATTACCTGGATTCTAATACTGTTTTGAGGGATAGCCAACATGGATTTAAGAGCGGTAGATCCTGTTTAACTAATCAACTGGAGTTCTTTGAGAATGCTATGAGAGAAATTGATCACAAAAAGGCCTACGATGTGATCTACTTAGATTTCCAGAAGGGCTTTGATGTTGTCCCCTGCAAACGGCTCCTGTTTAAGATTAAAGATGCAGGGATTTTAAGGACTGTAGAATCTTGGATTGAAAACTGGTTAACAAACGGGAAGCAGTGGGTAGTGATTTAGAAGCACAATGTCACAGTGGGCCTGCGTTCATATTGGGGTACCACAGGGTTCAGTTTTAGGACCACTATTGTTCCTAATCTACATAAATGATATAGACACCGATATATACAGTAAACGGGTTAAATTTACAGATGACACCAAGGTGGATGGTGTAGCAGATACTGAGTTAGTGGCTCAGCAGCTACAGCAGGATCTTAATTAGTGACTGGGCAGATACCTGGCAGATGAAATTTAACATTGACAAATGTAAGGTAATCCATGTAGGGAGCAGGAATATAAAGTACAGGTATTTTATGGGTCCTACTGAAATAAAGGTAGCCGATTATGAGAGACCTCAGTGTGTATGTTGATGCTTCCATGTCCCACTCTCGCCAGTGAGGGGAATTAAAAAGGCCAATAGGATGTTGGGTTACATCTCTAAAGGACATTGCTGCCATAGAAAAGGTGCAGCGTAGAGCTACAAGAATGATTCCTGGGGTTAGAGGAATGTCATATGAGGAAAGGTTAGCCGAGCTAAATCTGGCCATTAGCTGTAAATTAGTGGAAGAACACAGCGAGTAGTTAGAGTATGGAATAGTCTCCCTGTTAATGTAGTACAAGCTAAAACCTTGGGTTCCTTTAAATCAGAGCTAGATAAAATTTTAACAATCTGAGCTATTAGTACGTTCTCCCCAAATGAGCTTGCCAATAAAAATAAATACCATGTTGCGGTATTATGTGCATTTTTAAGCGCTGCATTTGCAAACGGCTCTTGAACAAAGTTTTTTTTTTTTTAGATTGTCTCCCTCATGTTAAATTACTTAAAATATCATTATGCTATGCAGTTTAACCTTTAAAAACAATGAATTGTTCATTTTGAGAGACCCGTAATTTTTTATCTTTTGAATAGTTACTATTGCACTTTAATAAGACGAAAGTATTTATCCGATTACTCGTTGGAATAATCGACAGAATACTTAATTAATAAAATAATCGATAGCTGCAGCCCTAGTTGCATCTCAGAAACTCAAATAATCCAAATGATGATTTAATGCAGCCTGCTAGTGAAACATGCGTGTTTCGCAATCTGCAGAATGAGCTGAGGGAGAAAGGAGAAGTGCTGGTGTTCCAGCTGGGCTTCGACGCAGAGGCCTTCGGCGTGGTCTTTACCGAGGACTACAAGGAGAAGGTGCTCGCCAGCGAAGCAGGAAGAGCCACTCTGGGAACTGTGGAGAAGTTTCTGAACAACGTCCTGCCCTCTTGCCCCGACATGAGCTTCAACAAGAATCAGATGCTCAAGCAGTTTCTTTTCACAGACGCGGAGATAACGTAAGCAGACGATCTTGGTCACGCCGTCCTTCCCCACTAGTCTCAACAGATAGAACCTGTTTAAAAATGATTTGCATCCCCCTGCCAGGCAGCTGGTGAAGTGCGGGGTGTTAACCGTGAAAGACGCAGGCAGCTGGTGGCTTGCCATCCCCAACTCCGGCCGATTCACAAAATACTTTATACAAGGTGGGTCTCAGGCCTATTGTCTGACTTTCCGTAACTGCTCTCCTAGATCGTCTCCGCTGATGGGCCTTTCTCACTCCTCTAGGACGCAAAGCTGTGCTCAACATGATCAGAAAATCCAGATATAATGAAGTTCTTATGTCCAACTTGGAAGAGAGGCGAACTACGTCTCAGGTTAAATTCCAAATGAAGTATCACATCCATGATATCATTGGGGCAGAAATGGTGGACTGGTAAGCTTCTCCTCACATTAAGCACAATTTAAGAAAATAACTACCTGGAATAATGCTTGATCTATTTGTTCCCCTTTCATCAGCATATCGACATCCTCAGGCGTGCTCCTGCGCTTTGTTGACTCCTGATGTAGCTGGTGTGATGAGCAGCCTGCGGCCACCAGGGGGTGCCACTGACGAAGTTTTGGTTGACTGTATATACCTTAGTGTGAAGCATATTTGTAAAAGTAAATTGTATATTATTTCAGTTTTAATATAATAAATTGTTTGACTTACTGCTTTTTGGAACATGGATATTTAACTGGCATTTTACGGGGCTGTTTTGAAAACTGCCCCAGTACTTTCCAAGTATCTCACCATTAAGCAATTAAGTAGTATTGTACATTCTCGTGATTCTTCAGCATAAACTTACTAGGCCTTGTAGGAATATTACTTAAATATAGCTTCATAATTCATTTAGTGGTACCACAAAAGTCACTTTAAAAGATTGCAATAGTCTCATTTCATTCAAATTTATTGGCTTACTCTTTAATTCAGCGAAAAAAGTGAAAAAGGAAACAAATTTAGCCAGAAAGCCAAGGTCATACCAAAAGCATCTGCACTTCTCCTGAACATACACAGCTAAATGCCTGAGCACAAGCAAATTGCTTATGCACTTTGGGCTGTGCCAACCAAGTGTTTCAGACTGAAGATAAACATTTCAGATTTACTAAATTCTACCAGTCAGTAAATGAAGTACATTGCATACTGTAATTTTAGCAGTTTTTAAAAGCTATACAGCTTTAAGGAAAGTTATTTGCATTAAGAGGTAATGAACAATATTCATAGTGTTAGTTAAAATACAGTAATGTATATCTTCGTTGATTAAAAATAGGATCAAACCAGCCACGGTAACAGACCATGAATGTTGTGTAGATACTGATCCAGCCATAGTAACTGCTGCGGCTTTGGTTAGTGTTACCATTTCTAAATTAAAGGCTGGCTTCCAAACAATTGAAGTTACCATAAATCACCACATTTGGAAAATGTAGTTGATAGAGATTTGAAAGCTAACGGACTACTGAAAAGTTACTGTAACTATCCAAGACTATCTAAATCTGGAAAAGTAATTAACATGCTGGGATTAGGTGACTTGAGTTTGGTGTGATGCATCAGAGTGCTGGTGCTTGTTAAGTACACGCCTGTCTGCCACATCCCCTCACACAGCTACCCTGTGACACAAGGACGTCCTGAAATTCCTTTGTAAAACACTGCTAGAACATACCCTTTTGCCAGAAACCAACTCGGATCATTCAGGTCTAATGGACACGACCACGGTACATAAACAAAATCCTCTCCCTGCTGCAGATCGCATTTCCATTCGTATAGTCTTCTTCGTATGTTCTTCGACAAAAGGAGCCTATAGTATCTTATGGGGTTACAGTAACCTACCAGTTAAAAAGCAACTGCCACGGCAACAGCTCTAGCCAATCAATTCGGCTGTAATTTCATTTTTCCCTAAGCAACCATTTCCTCCAAAAAAAAAAAAAAAACATCACAGGTTGTTACTTCAACTTCACAGAAATGTAAACGAAGAAAAGGGGGGAGAGGGGCAAATACACAGATTCTCTCTGCTGGGAGTGTAGCTTGATCTTAAGCCGGGATTTTGGCAACACCTCGACAACACAACTGAAGACTTTAAACATATATTCTCTTACAGGAAATAAAGTGAAGTTAAAGAACATTCAGTTTACAGTCTAGAAGTTTACAAGTTAGTGTAGTTTTTAGAAGGCCGCTGGAATCTCTGCAGTCTTTAGTGAAGTTTAAAAAACAAACAAAAAAAATAAAACAAAAAAAAAAAGAGGGCAGGTCTTTCATCATATCCGTTCCTAAAGCTAACAGTACAGTCTAGCTAAGATTTTATGCGTGTGGTAAAATCTATTTATTGTAAGTACCGAGTAGTACTGGTTACAATAAGCAAACGTGGCCTGTCTGTCTGTCCCCATCCTGCATGTGCAGGTATGTATTCACGGGTACTTAGAGCAGCAAGCATCTCCTATTCCTCTTCTTGATAGGTGGGGGGCAGAGCACGGCACGAATGGCCTCGTCAAACACTGTCTTCAGTCCCCTCTGCGTCAGCGCTGAGCACTCCAGGTATTTCACTGCTCCTGTGATGCACAGAGAGGTTCGGTCACGTTATGTCTCTGATCGTCTGTGGGAAGCGCCAGAAAAACACTGTCGGGGAAGCAAACCTATCTCCTTGGCCATCGCCAGGCCCTGTGGGTAGGTGATAGGAGTCAACTTCTTCTCCTTCAGTTTCTCAATAGTGTCCTTGTCGTCCCTCAGATCGAGCTTGGTGCCCACGAGGATTATGGGAGTGTTGGGACAGTGATGTCTGACTTCTGGATACCACTACACAGAAGAGGACAGCAACTCAGCACTCCGCTCAAAATAATAAAATAAATAATAATAATAAAAAACGAAAGCTCCTACTCACCTTGGCTCGCACATTTTCGAAAGATGCAGGGCTCACAAGTGAGAAGCAGATCAGGAACACATCCTGGGGGCAGACATTACAAACTTGTATCTGCAATGACTCTGCGCAACAAGCAGATGAAAATCCTATACGCCACCAGTGAAACTGCGTAGCAAACTAAAGCCGCCTGCCTGCAATGCAGGAGATAATCACGAATGCCTCCAGTTTAACACTGTACGCTGACATACATTAGGGTCACTCCAACAGTATTATACATAAGTCGTTACTCATCCCAGGTTTCCCACCCTAGGCATTTGGTCATTTTACCGTCTGAGGGTAGGAGAGGGGGCGGAGTCTGTCATAGTCTTCCTGGCCAGCAGTATCCCACAGCCCCAGGTTGACAGGTTTGCCATCCACCATCACATTGGCGGAGTAGTTATCGAACCTGAAGGGGGAGGGGAGACGTCCTCATTTCACAAACTCAAGCAGCCAGCATCGGGCAAGGCAGTAAAGTTGGATTGTACTTGAGGTCAGTTCACTGTAATTTAATGTAATTTAATATGGAAGCAGGAAAGTAGCCCCCCCCCCCCCCCCAAAAAAAAGACAGGGCTCCTGCGCTGTGTACAAGTGAACTCACACGGTGGGGATGTACTCTCCAGGGAAGGCATTGGTAGTGTAGCTGATCAGCAAACATGTTTTTCCCACGGCCCTGAAACACAACAGGCAGAATTACACCACATGAACATAAAAGTTTGGTGCATCTTCATATCATGATCAAAATCAAGATCTGAGTCTTTATTCCAGTTGCACACTTTACAGGCCCATTACAAGGAGCTGCAGTTTTGACATACTAGAAGCTGATCATTGTCACCCACAGAGGCTGAGTCTTGACTACAAGACAAGACTTGTTATACAAGACAAACATGTTCTACGGAAAGCTGACATAACTACCAGTCTGTTCACCCTCCCAGAAAAAAAACACACACCCAGCTATGGTATATATCTTAAAGTTTCCTAGTGAGAGAGTCTGAGGAGGACTACCTACCAATAACTGAATTAGCTTTCTCTATAACCCTGGGCACTTTGTTGCATTGACCCATACAGTGAAACATTCCCACACCACACCCTATTCGAGGAAAAAAAAAAAATCAGATACTGTTAAGTAAACCTCTCTCTGCAACTACGCCTACTTTTTGTAAATAACTTAATACAATTTATTCATAAAGGATTTAATGAAAGGGTTATAGAAAATAGCACCTTATGTAGATAGCACCTTTAAAAAAATAATCAAAATCCACAATAAATGCATTGGACAGTCATAGGCATATCTCTAATGAGAACCACTGAAGGATCCCCAAATTACCAACAATCAAAATCCAATTCCATGTCATCTCTCCAAACATTTGTGCACTATGCCCCACACGGCTATTACAAAATGTCTTTTCTCTGGAGCCATCAACTTACACAGAGGTAAAAAAAAAAAAAAATCTCACACCGTGTTCCAATTTTGAAAATGAGCAGTAATAGGCAGCCATGCGAAAAGCCTTTCCTACCAGACGATTTGTTTACACTCTGATAACACCACAGTAAAAAGGCTGAGTCAAGATGCTCAACCCACTTTACACCTTTGGCCTAGCCACACAAACTACTACTGCTGCTATCAGGGAAACTACATTTAACCACATCTGTACCTCACCTCATGTCTATTTTAATGCCAGGTTGTGATATTTCAACAAGCATAACATATATACCTGCTTATAAATTACTGCCACCCCCTCAACATGGAAAACCATTTCACCCAACATACTTCATACACCCACGCTCTGTGACAGCCTAGCTATTAAAACTATAATGCCAATAGATTAATGCACACTCCCTGCAACCAAATCATATTTAAATCGTGAACTTTTATTACACACAGGCACAACAGAAAAGTGCTTAAATACAAGACTCGCTGTGAGAAAAGGGACAAAAGAATAAAAATAGATTAAACCATGTGATTTTTTATATCTTAAATGAGGAAGTCCTATCAAACTCTTCCAGTAAGTGTTCCCCGGGAAAACTTAATATAAAAAAGTGCTCATTAAGCTTGGCACGACTTATGCGGAGAGCCCCCGAGCCGCCGCTGCGCGCTGGTACCCCGATCAGAGCCCCGCTGCTGCCTTACACTCGCAAACACTGCATTTCTGTCACTGATCCTCGGCGACCTTCACACGCATATTTTTAATCTTTAAAAAAATGCAGGGAGGGGGTTACGGTCCCGGGTTCGGCCCTCGCACCCACTAGGACTATTTGGTCTCGGCTACAAACCCCATTTATCCCCAAAATAAGCACCAGCCGCGCTTGTGATACACCGACGGGGCATCCGGAGCAGCCGCCGGTATCGGGGCTGTTCGGGGAGGGTTCGGGGGGCAGGGGCGCGTACCGGGAGCGCGGCCTGCGGGCGCCGCAGGCAGGAATGCGGAACATGGAGGCGCTAGCCGCGGCTAGCCCGCTAGCCGCGCCCGGGCTGCCGAAGAGCCGCGCCTCGCTGCTCCTACCCGGGGTAACGCCGCGCACACAAAGGGGACCGGGCGAAGCCGGGGCCCGGTGCGGGACGGGGCGGCCGCAGACTTACCCGTCTCCTACCACCACACACTTTATGGCCTGCATGGCTCCGCGTCAGCCGGAAACTTGGGAAGAGTTGCCGAAGGGGGGCGCGGGCTTTTCAGGCTCTTTGTGCGAACTTTACTTTTCCCTAAAACAAAACAAAAAAAGAAGAAGAAAACTGTTGGCAGAAAGTTGTCGCCCGCTAGCCTGGGAACTAGTTGCCTGGCGCGGCGGTCGGGAAGCGGAGGCGAGCGGCTCTTCGCTCACGGACGGGAACTTAGGCGGCGCGCTCGGGTCGGGAAGCAAACAGCCACCACCCCAAAAAAGAGTCCGGATTAAAAAAAACTGCGATCCAGACGGCGGAAGCTGCGGCTCCCACTGCGTCACTTCCGGCCGCTCCTACTCCCGGGAATCCTGAGCTGCCGCGGGCGCTCGATGCACAGCAGATAATAAAAAAAAACACCGATTTATGTTATTTATGTATGACATCGCATATGCGCGCGTTGCAGGCACGATCATTATTGTCTCGTTGCCAAGTGGAAAGCATTTTGAACTTTTTTTTTTAAATGCCGATATACTCTGTAAACACGTGGGAAAGTTGCGACTCGATCGATTTCTTCGCATTTCACGAACCGAGTATCACGCGCGTGTATTAAAATATTTACCTATGATGTATTTAAATGTCTCCAAATGGATTGCATTACATGCATATAATGGGTTTTTCCAGTTTTATTAATTTGGTTTATTAATTGCATATTGTACATTCCTAACTAGCACTGTGTTTTAGACGCTTGTTTATTTAAAACGTAAAACGTGCCCTGTGAACTAATCACAGCAAAAAAAAAAATCAATTGTTACATGTAATAGTAAGTCATAAACCGTCTGTCATACATTGTGTTCATATAACATTATTAATTAGGATTATTATTTTTTACCTTTAGTCACTAGACTTTTGCGAATCATTCCAAAGTTTTCATGAAAATATGTATTCTGATGTATGTACTCTTATTTTAAATGGTAATAACCACTACCCGTGTTTTAAAATGTTCATTGTTAAAAATTTGTCACGGATATGATTCAAATGAGCTGGCCTCTAGGCTTCCAAATTCATGGAAAGCAACTTTTTTCAGAGTCAGAGTCATTTTAAAGTTTAGAATGTTTCCAAGTATCTATTCTATAGGCAGGAATGCCCAACGCCAGTCCTGGAGGGCCAGAATCCAACACAGTTTGCAGATTTCCCTGTTCAAAACACATCTTAATCAGCTAATTACTAGGTTTAATAGGTATGTTGGATTCTGGCCCTCGAGGACTGGAGTTGGACACCCCTGATTTGGGACGTTTAATAAACTTTTGTACAGATCCTCCCCTTCGGCTGAATGAAACAAAGGCATGCGCCCCAGCGCAGTTGCAGCGCAAGCAGGACGCAGGCGACGCAAAATCCGACTCGTCACAGGAAGTTATGGAGGGAATGTCGGAGAGCCTCATAATTGCGGGTCCGGGTGAATGAAAAGCGGAGTGGTGGCGTACGTGGGTGAAGGCACAGTCCACTTTTAAATGACAAGGAAATGATTTTAGTTACCCTGATCTTAAAAGTGACACAATCTAAACAGTGTCCTGCGACGAGCGGTTAAGTAGCCCGTTAGCTAATCAGACAGTACCTGTGGACGGGCGGCGTCTTATGGCGGGTCTGTCTTACTTAGTCGTCCGCTTTTCGGGGTCCGCTGGTAGGACATATGGGGTATTTTCCAAAGGGTTGACGAGAACCTTGTTGATATTTTTTGATCTTGCATGGCGGCTGCGAATCAAATTCCCTTACCTCTACCTCATCGCCTCTATGATGTTCAATGTCCGATTACAGGTAAGGTAAAAGGGTGATACTCGGCATGTTTCATCGCAAGTGTAATGTAAAATCCTTTTTCCAAGCTTACCGGAATTTTATGAAAAACGATCCCTGGATGTCATCTTGAATAAATGTTTTTCTGCATTATAATATTGAGGATTAACTCTGGCTTTTTAAATACCTAGCTAGTATTAAGGTATCTTGTGCATTACTCTGTTGCGTCAGAGAAAGTTGTAAAAAAACTCGTCTAACCTTTTTTCTTAGACTAAATATACCTGAAGTCTCAGTAACATTTTGACAGTTGAACATGTACGGAATGTAACATTGTATAAAGGGGTAAATCTGTGGGACGTTTTCCAAGTGTGATGTATCGCTTTAGGCCTGTGAAAGTAATGTTTGTCATTGATAGTGATTGATGTTTACATTTTTCTTCTGCTTGCATTTTCTATTTCACAGGTGCACATTGAAATCCATTGATATATGGCTGAGACTGCCGAAGACGTATGCGTCAGCCATATTAAACTCCCTGTATATGCTGAGTGTGCCAATGGCTGTACAGAACCAAAACAGGATTATTTCACAAGGGCGGCTTGTGAAATAACAATGATTTTGTCCATACACTCATGTTGCACGCTTGAGGAACGTTACCAAGTTGACACTAAGCCCCGCACAGATCTCTGAAGGTATAATTAATATGATGGTGAGGTGTTCTTTAAGAGATGAGGATTTGATGGAAGACCGACTTCAGGGAAATTTAATGGTGTGGCCATGATAAAAATGTCAACATTCAGGGCTTTTTTTGTACCTTGCCTCATCTGTGAGGATTCCTCTTTGGCAAACCTTCTATATGGTTGTCAATGATGGGAAAACTGGAGCCTTAATGCTGCAATTATGGGACTGCCTCAGCTCTGCAGCCCAACGCCGCTGCGTACTTGAGCACTTTTGTGGCCTTTTCTTTTTTAATTTTCTTTTCGAAGAGATATTCCCCACCCAGAGATCTTATTCTGCTTTGTTCAGTAGTGGAATGGAGCATTCTGGGACGACTCCAAGTGCAGGATCATCTCAGCTATAAGAAGACTGAAGATTAGCCCACCTCTGTAGCTTGTCATCATGTGATACTGGTGATGTGGCTGACATCTTTACACGAGGGTGTTGGGAAGTTGGAGCAACCCTAATGGGAACTGTGTGTTAAGATGTAGTAGAGAGTGACACACGTCGTCCTTTGGTGTTACTGTATGCACTATACCCTCTACTGAATGCAGACAAGAGTCAATAATGGGTTTTAAATGAGGAATCTGAAATATTTTAAAGTCGTTTTGTAGGGTTTGTGTTATGTCAGTTGTTGGTTTACATACTCTTATAACCGCCGTATTTAAAACCGAAGAATGTAATTTGATTTCACCACTTTTGTTCCGTTAGAAACAATAATTTATTAGTGTTCTTTTTTTTTTTGCTTGGTAGTGGTGTACTCAGTTATGTATTTGGTAATATTTGTAGTGTTTTCTCATTGTACTTTAGTTACCTTGGGGTACACAAGTGTTGTGCTGCATAGAGTGAAGCTTTATGCTGACGTTTTAAAAATAAGCTCCAAACAATAAATTATGAAGAATGTCATGTACACTTTTGTCCGTCTGGAACTAGAATGGGTGTGGAGATCGGACTATGTCCAGGCTCTCTCCAGTTTTTCATGGTACCGGTTCTGAAACCTTTCATTGTACACCCACAGTTGAGAAACACTGTGTGTTCAAGATTTGCAGCTTGAAAAAAAAAAACACAAAATGAAAGAATCTTGTGAACAGGTTTGACAGATTGGCTACACTGCATAAGAATACCTTTGCTAACTCAGAGTTAAATTTGCTCAAGTTTTAGATCACAGTTAATCTCTTTTTAGCTGTTTATTATAATTTTATTATAAAGTATTAATATTTGGAAAAGCCACACTAGTTTTGTATATGTATATAAACTATCAAGTATTTATAAGCAAACAGCATGTTTACTAATATCCCATGCAAATAGCTTATGAACAGTCCTAGAATCATTAGGCAATAGGCTCTGTATTCTTCCCCAGAAGGTTATGGGTTCAAGTTCTATGACTGACAGAGTAAGCATATTACAAACACTGCCTTTTAACTCGTGCACTCTGTATGAATCATAAATCCGGAGTTCTGGGTTGCAGGTCAAGGCTGTATTACCTCATTCCGAGTCTCTGCTTTGTCGTATCAGATTAAATGTCTGTCCAAGGTGAGTGGTGTTGCTGAAAAGCCCAACGATGACTTTGAATGAGCTTTGGGTTTCAGCTATGAATGCTGTAGGCCAAGTAAATCCATCAGCAGTACCTAAAAGGCTTTCAAAACAAGTTTACATGTGGTGCGGATCATAAGCGTAAACAAGCAGGAGCAAGGGGCAAAGAGTTACTGTTTATGGGATGAAGCAGGAAAGATTTCTTAGAGCACCACACCTCTTCCTATGGTTTTGCCTTGCTGGCAGTTTTTCCCCCATGTTTTGACCCTGGTCATATGCTGAATGTATCACTGTTCTGCCTCACGAGGTCACTGCTGTCAAAGGGGCCACTTTGCTGAGGTTTCATACTAGTTATTAACACCTTCTCAGTGGCTGTGCAGAGGGAAACAGTTATTAAGGGTGTGGGGACTTAAAATTTGCTTCCATTACTGAGCCCATGGCGTCGTCGGGTCCGATCTCTCTAAGTATTTTAAGCCTAGCCCCGAGTATTTTAGCCCTGATGCCAATCTTCCTTCAAAAAAAAAGACATGCCCCAGGTAAACTTGACTTAGCCCCTGGTCTTTTCAACAGCTAGAAATGCCCCTGGCTGAGCCATATCAGAACATAAAACAAGGAGTCATTGTCCTGTAGTTACATTGTGTGTGATAAAACAAAGCATGGAATGACAAAAACTTCTGAAGTTTTTAGCTGTTTTCTTTTCTTCTCTGTAACGTGAAACTTCAGGACCATTGACTGTGCTTAGAAAATTGTTTAAACGCTTCTATACTGCTTTATTTTACATTTTGTAACTATTTATACCTATTATGCATTTGTAACTATTGCAAAAGCAAAAAAACTAGTGTATTGACTGTGCCAGTAAAATGCAAGGTAAGCCACTTTAATACTTGCTGGCATTTTCTTGGATTATGATTGTTTACTCCTGTTTGCATCCGTCAGCATGTGGGCGCCACATTATGAGATTAATTAGTTCTACAGCAAGTAATCTTTTTAACTAGGTCTTCAGTTTTTATGAGGCAACCACCTTGCAGGAAATACTTCGGTTCAGGGTCCTGTTCATAAAAAGAAAAGACATAAATTCTTTGTGGTTCGTCTTGTTTGATCCCATTCTTGCTTGGAAGGATTGTGGAAAAACAACCAAAGTAGCTTTAACGTTGTTAGAGAATGTTTGCCTTTTAGCAGGGAATTCTGCTAGGCTGCAAATGATACACATTTTGAGTAAACATTGTATTCTTGAATACACCGTTTCCATAAATATCTCCTCTGCACTCTCAGACACACGTACACAATCGTGTTTTTACCTGTCCGAGAACGTGATAAATATCTGCCATAGTTAACATCATCTCACTCCTGCCTCTGTCATACCACAGAACTAAACAAAAACTCTGTAATGCCATAATTCATTTGCACACAATCACATATTCACTTAGCATTCAAACTTTACATGTGAGCGATTACAAACGTAGATATTTTAAACAACACATAAACTCATCCTTCCATTAGTTTTAATTACTACAGCTTGTCTTGCAAACTCTGCACAAGTCTGCAAATTAGAGAATGTCACCCAATTGACTTAAAGTGAAACTAAAACTTTTTAGTAATGTATCTGCTCTGCATGTCCTGCACCACTAAAACAATAGTGTACATAAGCTAATTAAAGGGGCAGCGTCACTATCAGTGAGCCAAACCATATTTACATAGCTAGTAAGACTATTGGTTTTCACGTTTAACATTTATAGAACATTTAAAAAAAAACGAAATACCTACACGTTTCGAACAGTGAGCAATAGCTAATACATGCTAAAGGTTTGGTGCCTCGTGGAAGTAACTTGTCGATTGATTACAGTAGCGAACAATAGGGCTAATTTCTGTGGCCCATCCCTGCGTTTTAGTGTAGAGGAAAACTGGGCCAATCCGATGCGTTCCGCTCTACCTCCCACACAGGAACATCTGCCATCCACACAGGAAATAATCCCCCTCCGACAACACGGGGGCCCTGCATCCATCCGGCCTTCAGCGAGCCTCGCCTCGCCCTACGGTGTCCATAAACACTCCACCACATGATGTTCCAGTGTTTTATCGCACTCTGTTGCAGTGGCCATCGCACGGTGTTCCCATATTCATCACACTCTGCTGCAGTGGCCATCGCACGGTGTTCCCATATTCATCACACTCTGTTGCAGTGGCCATCGCACGGTGTTCCCACATTCATCACACTCTGTTGCAGTGGCCATCGCACGGTGTTCCCACATTCATCACACTCTGCTCCAGTGCTGGACACACAGGCTCACTTTCATCACAATGCTCCACACACCCCCAACCTGCGCTGATCACAAGCTCACGTGGTGCTCATCACATCTGCCAGGTATATGTGGCCATCGCACACTCCAGTACAGGTTAATCTCTTACAGACATACATCCATATGTCTCCTGGTTTTTATAAGACTGAATTCCACCCATACCCTCGCTCCTCTCTCTCAGTGGAACACATTAGCTTCCCTAATTTAGCACTCTGCCCTTTGATCCATGCAGAGGAACCTGCCAAATCCCGTTGGAGTCTGTCTGGAGCTCAGGATGTCAGAACAGACCGAGTCCACATAGTCTGCGTCCTGTCTAGCTTATTGTGCAAGAGACTTTAACAGCCTTAAAGGCTGGTCTGCTGTTTTTCTGCTCTCTTTAACTTCTGTTGCATAAAGGTCTAATCAAAAGCAGATTAATGGTCAGGGAGTATGAGTGGTTCTTTGCTCTCGTTCTTTTCTTTTAAGGTGTCAAAATGCAAATCATGCACTTTTAAAGAACTCGCTTCGTTATGTTCCAGACTTTGTGATACGCAGGTGTTCACACAGAACATCAAGCAAGTTGATGTGCCATTCGAAAATTAACAAAAGAATTTGAACAATACAAAACATTATAATGTGTACCATGACTGATTTGGGTTTAAAGATCCTGGCATCCGATCCAGGGTACAGCTACCCCCCGCCCCCCCCCCCGAACCCCTGCCATAAGATGGACAGATGGAGAGATTGTTCAAGAATAATCACCAATAATACAGTCCTGAAATTAAACTGTGCCATTAGCAAAAAAATATGCAGTACATGCCAAGCCCATGTGTGATTTGTTCTGCGTGCTGTTCAGTGAACTAGTACACAGTCAAACATTCTTAGACTCTGGGTGGAAACATGTATAAACTTGGGGAGAATATTCAAAATCCACCCCTACTGAGCTGTGATTGGGAGGTTAACCTCCAACCATTAAAGTGTTTACCACGTGCCACCTCTGTCCTTTGCAGAGTCATGGAGCCTATCCTGGAAATTATGAGTGAAAGGCAGAGGAGAAATTGGGAGGGGCTGCCAGCCCATTCACCGGGCACACCATTCACGCCTACAGGCAAGTTACTTTGTCGTATTTTTGGGCTCGTTTGGGGATAACCCAAACGAAGCAGAGGAGAACAACAACACGGGTTGAGCATGCAAACCCCGGTCCAGCGTGTATGAGCTAACAGTGATAACCACTCCCCAACACAAAGCAACAATTGCAATATAGTTGCAAATTAAGAATGTATTTTCACAAAACAGTTGGCTCTATGCAATGCTGTAATAGTGTAACATACTTTTTAACATTAGCTATGTACTAATACTGTACAAACTAGTAACTCCTGTTGTTTCTCTCTTTTTCCTGTTGGCATTGTCTCAAACATTTATTTTTTATCTTTAGATCAAACAAATGGGAAGACAGATAAATGTGGTGAAACATTCACATTCATTCTTTACCTTGTGAGTAATGTATACAGAATAGGGGCAGTCCACTCCCTAAAAAAGAATACATGTTTTAATCAAATGAAGGGGCAAAATCATGATACACAACCTTTTCACCCAGCTGAGGTCTGGTAGGTGCTTCCACTGTCTCTCAGTGAGAGCTGAGAGGCTCAGAAGCAGCTTCAGCTCTCTCTGAAATAAATCCATAGAATCCTTGAATCTTCTTTACATCCAACACAATGTTTTCATCACTGCCTGTATACTCTTCTACTTAAATATTCAGTTTTCAGTCAACTTGCCCATGCCATTTCCCGTTTTATAGACAACAATATTTAAATGTACCTGGTGTTCCCTGAATTGTCTGGGATGGGCTTGAACGGGTTTGCACAAGCTAATTCAGTCGTATTTGGAGGTGTTGCACTTTGTCCTTAATAGCCTATATTCAAACTGTACACTACGATGTCATTTGTGGGAAGTGGGATTTCACCATGAAACAGCCTTTGATGACAGACGGCTGTAACAATTCTTACTGTTAGGTATAGCGATACACTATCATGTGCTTATACATCCGAAATTAGTTTAATTATCTTAAACAGGTTAAGAACGAAGTGGTCTATGCACGACACATTTGTTCATAAAACAATAAACATACGATAGTACTAAAGGGTATTTCCAAAAAGATAGTGAATTAAAGGTTCTTTCTTCATTTTTCTCAATTTGTCAGAATGTGTTTGATATAAGAAGCAGGGAATTTCAAAAATTACACATTACATGATGTTACATGACTTAATATAATCAAGTAAAAATCCTTCAGAATATAAATACAAATCAAACAATTTTACTCTTATTACTTATCGAGCTGTAATCTTTCTGCATTTGCCAAAGGAGTATCCTTAAAAGTACATGGCAAAATAGTTGATGAGCCAACAAAACGCAATACGAAGCATCATGATTGCAACGTGTGCACAGGACATGCCTGAACTCCCATCTCGAATTACTATTAATATTATGATTTTTTTCCTTCCCCCCACCCAGTGCCTACGGAATTCGGCAGGCATCGCTCAGCATCCCCGGCCGGGGCGTATCCGACGTGAGTCACGCGCCCGAGGGAGCGCGTTTCAGCGGCGGCCGGCGCGCGGAGGGCGGGGCGCGCGCGCCGTGACGCGCGAGCCCAACTGTAGGAGTGGAGCGCTGCGGCTCGCGAGCGGAGGTTCGGCGCGCGGGGAGCGGAGCGGAGCGGAGCGCAGCGCGGCGCCTCCGTCTATCCGGATTAAAGCGGGTCCTCGCTCGGTGCCGCCGCTTCTGAGGCGAACGGAGAGGGCGGAATTCGTTCTGATATTATTTTTGGGGGGAAGGTTTCCTCATTCCTCGAAAGCCGCCGCTTGGAAGCGCTGAGCACATGGCTGCTTTTTAATTAAAATAAAACCCACTTCCCGGCTAATTGATATTTGACTCGACGACCGGTGTGGTGGCTGCCTGTTTTGGACGGTTCCTCAGAGCTCGCAGGTTAATATGGGTGAAGAAGACCAAGGTACGTCTGCTTTCCATCCATCTCACTACTAGATGCTCTTTTGGGTCGTTATGTCGGTGAGATATGTTACCAGAATAAAAGCGCAATTTGTTTTGCGGGGAATATCAATCTGCAAAGCCCCTTTCGTCACATAAAGCAGCCGCCGGATTGATATTTCTGTTTGGCGTTTACTGTCAGTCACCGTGCCCGCGTTAGTGGTACGAATAATGCCATGACAACTGGTGTCATTATAGGGAGTTCATGCTTTTATGCACTTTTCTAGGGTATCCGGAAACGTACCGCAGTTTAAAGTAACGATCGTGATACTGATATGTAATCTCTGGGGTCTAAATGTGCTTGTCATTTAGTAGGAGGAAAGGATAATGATTCTGTATTCAGCCCTGTGGTTTAGTGGTTATACCTGCCGAAATCATCGCGTGAAGGATGATGTTAATATAAAATAAGTTTGGGTGATTTCATATATTTTTTTCCAGATTGTGTGCCCCCCCCCCCAAAAAAAAGATAATTCTGTGCAAAGGAAAGTTTTGGGGGGTTCAGAATTTATGATTCACTGTGTGCTGTCGCTGGTCGATCGGTCAAACTACAGTATTGCATGTATTGCAGGTTTCCACAAATTTTTGCTTTGCTTGGCTGGAAACGTGGATCGATGCGCTTTTGCATTTCGCTCCTGCGAGCACACAGCCTACGAGTCACCGGTAGTTAGAACTCGGGTTTGCCGAAAAGTTTTTCTTTTGATAACGCTGTACAGTTTGCATAGATAATTCCTGTGCACGTAGTGTATACTCATTTTCACGGAGGCCGGCGATTCTTCGTTGAATTTAATTAGCTTTACTGAAACGAAGTTGTAGCGTGTTCTGTGGAAGGTCAGCTAGTTGGGGGTGTTTCCTGCCATGTAAACAACTGTTATTGATCTGTACGTAGGTCAATAACACATTGGTACCAGATTGTTGCTTGGCGTGCTGTGAATTTAAGCACATGAGCGGTTAATATTCCGTTTAAGTATTACAAGGTGTTTGGTGTACTTATAGTCACCTGTGGCGTATATTTGCAGCTATTATTTAGTAGTTTTCGGATTATTGAACATGCAAATTGACATGCGCTCGTAGATGTTTGTACGTGTAAAACAACTGGCATTTTAGAAGAACCAGTACCTGGGTTAATCACATTTATAGTAAAAAAAAAAAACGATTGACCCCAGAAAACGTGATGTAATGTTTTACTTGTTTTGTAAATAATCTGTTGAGCTATAGCCGACGCATGACTGCTTTGTGTCTTGAAAACGATTTGCAAGCTCCTCCTATTTTTCTATTTTTTTTTGCTAAATTTTAAATTGAAGTCTCTTTACGCTGTGTGGTTTGAGGGGGCGGGAAAGGTGTGTAGACAGACATATCATATTTATATCCCTTTTATCAGACGGTGTATGTGACGTAGCAGGGACAGTGAGTGGTTTGTACTGACTAAAGCTCTCGACCACCAGCACTGTGCGGAGCTACATTACGTTGCAGCTAACTGGAAATAAATTTTGACCAGCTGGAGACTTATCAGCAGGACAGGATGGTGGAGGTGCACACTGCTCCTCCCTGGGGCCCATAGTTGTCGTAAAGGGACTTCCAGTGACGCATACTCCTGCATCAACTGATAGCCTTCCCCCCCCCCCCCCCCCCCCCCCCCCCCCCCCCCCCCACCCCCCCCCCCCCCACCAAGGACAGGGCGGGGAGGGGGGGGGGGAGGGGGGGGGGGGGGGTTAGAAACAGGCACATCACACA
>JAODKM010000043.1:11712162-11731091 GCA_026780845.1 Petrocephalus sullivani
GTACTGAATAACAAGGGGAGTACCGGCACCTGGTACTGAATAACGAGGGGAGTACCTGCACCTGGTACTGAATAACAAGGGGAGTACCGGCACCTGGTACTGAATAACGAGGGGAGTACCTGCACCTGGTACTGAATAACACGGGGAGTGCCAGTACCTGGTGCTGAATAACAAAGGGAGTACCGGCACCTGGCACTGAATAACAAGGGCAGTACCGGCACCTGGTACTGAATAACGAGGGGAGTACCTGCACCTGGTACTGAATAACAAAGGGAGTACCGGCACCTGGCACTGAATAACAAGGGGGTATCTGCACCTGGTACTGAAGAACAAGGGGAGTGCCGGTACCTGGTGCTGAATAACAAGGGGAGTGCTGGTACCCGGTACTGAATAACAAGGGGAGTACCGGCACCTGGTACTGAATAACAAGGGCAGTACCGGCACCTGGTTCTGAATAACAAGGCGAGTGCCAGTACCTGGTACTGAATAACAAGGGGAGTGCTGGTCCCTGGTACTGAATAACAAGCAGAGTGCCGGTACCTGGTACTGAATAACAAGGGGAGTACCGGCACCTGGTACTGAATATCAAGGGGAGTGCCAGTACCTGGTACTGAATAACAAGGGGAGTGCTGGTACCTAGTACTGAATAGCAAGGGGAGTACTGGCAATTGGTACTGAATAACAAGCGGAGTGCTGGTAAATGGTACTGAATAACAAGCAGAGTGCTGGTAGCTGGTACTGAATAACAAGAGGAGTGCTGGTAGCTGGTACTGAATAACAAGGGGAGTACCGGCACCTGGTACTGAATAACCAGGGGAATGCCAGTACCTGGTACTGAATAACAAGCAGAGTGCTGGTACTTGGTACTGAATAACAAGCGGAGTGCCGGTACCTGGTACTGAATAACAAGGGCAGTGCTGGTACTGAATAGCAAGGGAAGTATTTGCACCTGGTACTGAATAACAAGCGGAGTGCTGGAACCTGGTACTGAATAACAAGCGGAGTGCTGGTAAATGGTACTGAATAACAAGCAGAGTGTTGGTAGCTGGTACTGAATAACAAGCGGAGTGCTGGTACCTGGTACTGAATAACAAGTGGAGTACTGGCACCTGGTACTGAATAACAAGGGGAGTACTGGTCCCTGGTACTGAATAACAAGCGGAGTGCTGGTACCTGGTACTGAATAACAAGGGGAGTGCTGGTCCCTGGTACTGAATAACAAGCGGAGTGCTGGAACCTGCCCCTACCATCCATACCCATACCTATGCCCTAGTAAGAGTGTCACGATGTGTTGCTGAGACAGCAATACTGACATCAATACATGTGCTGGATTTTCTTATCCTCCAATGTGGAACCAGTCAGAAGTAAGGGCTAGGAAGTGGGAGGAAAATGATGGACAATATGAGCGGCTGGATCCATAGACTGGTGGCTGCATTCATAGATTAATGGTTGGATCCATAGATTGATTGGTGGATTATTACATTTCAAGAGGAATTTTACTTATAAAACAATTTGTCACAAAAGTTTTTAAAAATTCTGCTATCTTTTTTATCTTAAGTTGGTGTATGAGTGGCCAGTCTTATCCAGAAAGGACCACTGTGTATGCGGGTTTTCACCACAACTCCCTAATTGGATTACTAATTAGAGGACTGATTGGCCAACGAGTCCTCACACCTGTGTTTGAACAGCTGACCTAAAGGTTACCCCAAAAAGCTGCATACATGGCTCCCCCCTGGTGTATCATGCTAATAAAAAGCATGAGGTACCCAGCAGTGATTTATCTTAACAAGCCAAAGACCAAACATGAGCCAGAGTTAAAATCAATTTATTCTTTTATTAGTACATTAGGATGATAGGAGAGCACACTCTTCTGGAAGACTTTCTCCTAACAGTTGGGTTAAAAATGTGGTGAAAGTGTAGAGGAAGAGCACACAAAATCCCCGCTGGGTGGTGGTATGGGTTAAAGAAGGCCATTGTTAGGTTGGGACAGTAAGGTTTGGTGGGTGGGGCTCAGTTGGGTTGAGTGGGACTCTGTTGGGTTGAGTAGGGCTAGACAGGGCTGTTGATGCTCAAATGGACTTGACCCCCTCGGGGAGATGGGAGTGAAGGCTGTTCTTTTTGCTCCTTTGAAAGCTTCAGGACAAAACTGCATGCTCAAATTCTGGTAAGGGAAAAATACAGAGGTCTCAGTTACATACATGGAGGCTCCCAGACTTGGAAAGAGAGAAATTTTCACACATTAAAGAAATCTTTTTCCCTACACTTTTAGCTGAAAGTGTATGGAAAACTCGGAAGACTGGGTAGAGTCAGCATTTTGTGGAATTCCTTTGTGCCACGACTTGTGTATGTCTTCAAGACAGAACACAAACATATTCAAACAAATGTTGTGTATTTTCATCCATATGCAAAGGCATAATAGGGGCACAGATACCCTTTTGGGTTCAGGGGCCACAAAATTTTGCAGGGGCCCCGGAATGTGTAAATTTGAGTGGAGGTCCAAGGTGATCTTTTGACAGGAAGGGTAGAATTTCTAGTTACACCTTGGTGTACTTGACTTTTGAGTGTGGACATTAGCCCAAGGAATCAGAGGAACGGTGTACCATCAATTCCTATCTTGCCATCATTATCCTCATCTACGGCTAGCATGAATTTCTTCGTCTCACTTTCCGTGAGTACACGTGCGCTGGGAGAGAATCGCTGCAGGAAGAACCTGGAATAGATCCCATTTAAGCACATTAAGACGCAGCACAATGAAATTCGAAACCCATCACCTTATTAAATGGATGCATCATATGTCACACGCCAAAAAATATATATATATATATTTTAAAAAGCTTGTAAATATGGCCTGGATGACTCTTCATGATTTCAAAATACCATTTATGATGCTGCTTCATATAACTGATGGTGTAAACCAGTATACCAGGATAGACACTGGTAAATTCATACTTTAAAAATGAAAGACATATCCTGTGTATGGAACGCCTTATTTGGAAAGTGCACACACAGCATGAGATCATCTTTATAAATGACCATGACAGTATACTTACTGGAGTTCCTCCTCCTCAATAAACTCGCTCCCATCGTCATCGAGGATGCGGAACACATTCTTCACCTCTTGGGATGTCTTCTTGGTCAGTCCACATGTTTTGAAGAACTTCTTATGACAGAAGGTGTCTGGTGCTGTTGGGGCAAGAAGATGACTGCCAGGTCATCTGAGTCTATGAAATCACACTGCAGGTCACTTCAAAAACTCTACAATCATGCTGCGGTCTAAAGGTATATGAGATACAGGTGTGTGGGCATTCTACAGGTGTGATGCAGAGAATTCCGGCATACCGCTGACACTTACCAATCTATAAACGAATAAAAATATAAAACGCATTTTCACAATGCTGAAATTCACAAAACACTACACTTTGCTATTACGTCAAAACTGCAGCTGGTAAATTTATGTTGTTATATTCAGGAAATATATCATTACAATACAAATGTGCAAATATTTCAATAGATACATTACGAAACAGAAACTACCCAGATGCCGGACATTCTGTATTTCACCGTTACTTTAGATATTCGGCGGAAAACGTTCAGCTTATAAACGAAGCATGCACAAAAGAATTGAACACAGACCGAAACTGAAACATCACAAAAATGAAGCTGAAATTGTTGAGTATATTAGAAACACACCATACCTTGGCACTCCTTCAAAGCAGTAGCAATTGCATCAGCGGACAGGACAGAGGTGAGTTCCATTCTAAACCTGTAAAAAAAATTTTTTAAAAAGCTATTTCTGCGCCGTTTGCCGCAGAAATCGCGATGTCCCGTAGAAGACCTACATCACCTCACTTGTGGCATTCATTAGCTTTAAAGCCCATCGGTTTCACTATCGTCTCTATTTCGTGCTTGTGAAGTTTTAAGTTTAACTCTCGTATGTGTATGTTTTCTTCCACCTAACATATCTTAATCTCAATAAGCGTTTCTCGGAAAACATTACAGAAATTAAAGAATTAATTTAAAGAATTATTAATCCTATGACAATAATTTAGACTGCAAAGTAATCTGTGCTAAAAAGGGTCAATGTCGCATGTAATCTCTTATTTCCTTCCAAAAGAGCTGACAAAAATCCACCCAGAGTATTAAGACGAACAGTAATTCAGGAATAACCCCTTGGATGCGGCCGCCCCGCACGCCGGCTGAGACACCTACCGCCTTCCAAACTCCCTTGCTGACGCTGAGAAGATGAGGGTGTGCGAAGTTTAGTGGTGCCTGTTACCATCCCAGCTTGATTTATATACTTCTCACTGCATTGACAATGGAGATATCTTGAGTTACCTGCGTGTATCAAATTCTAACTGCCAAACCCAGCTCGGATTTCCTACCTAACTAATTAACCTTTACTATTTATATCGCCCGTAGCTACACACAGTCAAGCCGTGGGCATTTCTAACGCACCTGAATGCTAACAAGTTCCCTTTTCGTATAAGTTAGATAAAAAACCTATCCAAAACTCAAGCTCTCCAATGTTTAATTTGGCTTAATTCGCCCTCCCCCAAAAGTAGACCTTTAAATTTAAATTGCGTTCCTCCCAGTTCTAAACTCTTTCCTATACGACATTGGGAAAAAATTTAATGAACAAACACGTACAATTGATAAAATTCATGAATGAAAATGGAATCCTGAATTATATCTGAGTTTTTCAAAAGACAGACTTTTTGCACCCCCGCAAAGGTGGGAGGTGTGTTCCGCGGTCTATATGATGCAGTCATTGTCGCAGCAAGCTAAGATATTCAGTTTGAACTAAAGCGATTATTTTGGGTTTTAAATGCAGGCCTACGTGTATTTCTTAAGTATTGTAGATACTTTTCCACAAATGAATTTACACGACAGTGTCCAGAAGTGAATTTATTTGTGATTTTTCTGTCATTATCACCTTAAACTGTATAAAGACGTTGCCTAGTGTTTGAACGTAGGTCCACCATTATTTGGTATATTAAAAATGTCACTATTACACGTCGATTAGAACTATCCTGCGCCCAGGCACGATCGGCGGAAGGCACGGGTACACTGATATAATAGTGCTGTTAATTATGCAGGCCGATATCGTGACAGTTCAACGTGCTCGTCTCACCCGACAGGAAACACCCGTCTCCAGTTCTTGCACTGATAGACGGGCACAGGTCACTTCGCTGAAGTGTGCCTGGGGATGGTTTGTAACGTATAAGACAGCAATAAATACAGTGCATATATAGTGGGAGGCGTTTAATTATATATTCATTGTTTCATTGGTTATTTTTTACTTATGTTTATTACTTTAATATTTTTTTTTTACAACCTTTCATTTCTGTACCATATACTTTTTAATTTAAATTTGTTTGCACCATGTTTTCTTATCTGTGTACAGTCTTTACACTTGTCTTGTTTTGTGTTATATGTTTATTTGTGTACACTTATTGCTTTCTTGGCCCAAAACAACTCTTTACTGGTCATAAACACTGGCAAATTCATGAAAATGTGATCCAGAGACAAATTCACGTTCAGCTAATTCCTCTCCAAAGAAACTCATTATAAAGAAACATGAACCTAAACAGCAACCCAGGAAAAGCGGGATTCTTTCACTTTTTAACCAGTCATAAACTGTATCTATGCATGAAATGCATGGAACTGTACTCCCTATAAAAGGCATCCTTGATGCATCCATCTGTTCATTTTCTGTAGGCCTCCCCGCTTGTCTTAGCAGGGTTGCGCAGCCTTTCTCAGAAGCTGCCGGCACAAGGCACAGAATAACCCAGGACTGGGTGCCATCCCATCGTCGGGCACATGCACCATTCATACCTACGGGCAATTTAGCAACTCCAGTTCATCTTAGCGTGTTTTTCAGCTGTGTGGAACATGAAAACTCCACACGTAGACCTGGGGCAGAGCGTCACACCCTAGTCTCCAGGGTTGTAAGCTGTTTCCCTACAATAAAGTTCTCTAAAGAAGAAAAGCCCTGAAGTGATTTCTGTTTTCATGTTGATTTTGGATTAACAATTCAGTGCATTTGGCAGTCGAGTGAAGTTATGGTCAGCAGATTGTGACCGGAATTTTTTTATTTGATTTCGAATTTTTTTACTTGATTTTTATGGGCATGTTTTAGCACATCCTATAAAAAATCGAATCCGTCCTTATCTATCCTTTGGATATGGATGGATGCAGTGCTTACCCTTGTCAAAACGTTACATCAACCTCAAAGGACAAGTGACAAATGGCACTGGGAGTGCAACAGTTTGGGTGACAACCTATTGTAGTCATTTCACTGGAGGTAACCCCAGATGGGACAGGAAACCCAGTGCTCAACCTACACAGTGTGAACTTCAAGCACATCATCCGGGGACGAAGGCCGTCTTAGTCATTCTGCTAGGATTACCTCACTGCCCTTAAGACGATCTTATGATGGGCATGATGATGGGGACACACCCAGGAGTGTGCTGCCACACGTTCAGCTATCGGCATCAGAGAACTGCCAGAATTAGCCGGCAGGTGAAGACCCCAACGTGAAGACCTCAGTTTATGTCATGCTGGGCTACCAGGAAGCGATAAACACTTCGCAATCTTCACGTTGATCGTAACGTTAAATGGCCGAACTTTTGACACGTTGTCCGTAAATACGATTAGAAATCCGGGAAGGGATGGGTTGTTGGGCGTTTCAGAAGATGGAGAAGTGGGACGACATTGGATCCAGCGGTTCCGTTTACCCACTCCTGCTGATGTCACGGGCGCGCTGATACCTCGCATCCTCTACTGTTACTGTGCAATCATTTATTCATTTGCATCTGTTAATTTTCCTTTCAAACGTGCAAAGCCTTTTTTCTGGTCACTGAATGCAAGGCGAGGACGTTTGTGTCATACACACGCGCGCTCTGCAGGATACAGCGCGGACGGTCCTTTCGTATATATTGACGCACTATATTATTGTTGCATATTATGTTAACAGTTGAATTGTCTTATATTACATAACTGTATTGACTTACATCTCACTAGGGACTCCAAATTAAGGTCCAAACTAAGGTTCCCCCCCCAAAAACACCATATTTCCTTAAATCCCACAATAATTGTGCCTTAAGTCATAGAACTGCTGATATAAATTGGAGATGAAGTAAATAATTTAGGGCTGCAGAGAGGTCAAGCAGATCAAATAGTCAGTTTTTCTGATCATTAATTTGGAAGGCACCTGATTCTTCTCGGTGTGCCTGTTTGACTACTCCTCCTATAATTGAAGACACAAACACAATTTTCCTTAAAAGACATAACAATTATGTCTATGGTGTATTTACTTTTACACCATGGCTTCCCAAAATTTTCAACCCATAGCACCCAAAATGACCATGTCAGAGGGGTATGGGAGTCACCCTTGGTAAAATTTGTTGACCGGGGTGGGGGACACCTGGTTGGCATGGCAGTTCTAAAACGTCTTAGTAAAATATATTCCAGCAATTTCTTCTAACCCGTAACTAAAAGATCATCTCTGACCACATAACTTTATTGTTCCAATGTACTCTAGTCTTCATAACAGCCATGTTCCGTGGGTTCTACGTCATCCACTCAGTTTTTTCTATCGTTAGTGTGCAAAGCTTCACATAAAGTCTTGATCAGTTCTACAAACTCTACAATGGCAGAATAATAAAAGGATTATTGGTGTGTAACTCAAGATGTATCTAACCTCAACCAGTTAATCCAACCTCGGTCATTCTCAGCTGTTCCTTAGCTGGTCTCCTATGTATTCTGGCCAAGGGGACCTATTGTAAGCATAATGTAAGCATTATTATTATAATTACTGTGGGTGGCTTTCCCTAAAGCAATCGATCTTGGTGAGTAATGAACTATATAATGAAGGAGGTAAGGCAAGAACGAGCAGGGTCCACGTGCGTTTCCTGAAACCCTTCATTATTTCGGAAATAACAAATGAAATTTAAGTAGTACTTTGCTGGCTCCTCCCCTGCCTCTGCATAAGAAAAGCACGGACTGCCAATAACGGGAAAACTGATCCCACGTATTTCAGTGGTGAAGTATATTATATGAACATCACACTAGACGTAGGCAAATGCAAATGCAACAAAAAAATTAACCAATTGGAAAATCAATAAAACCACAGCAAAGTACCCAAAATTAAGACGATCCATAACTAACCAGACACTTAACCTCATCGTTAAATATGGGGTTTGACCCCCACACCCCTCCAACCCCCGAAATTCACTTGACCTGCACATAAGCATACTTGGCTCCTTGACAGCTTGTACAACAGATGCAATGACAAAAAATAATTCAGGTAATGAGACAAATGTTATAGGTGTTTTTATGCTAATAAAGGAAAGAGGAATTTAGCAGCTAATATGGAGCAAAACGTAACACGTTTCCAGTAGCTGATTTCCCCCCCCAATGGCTCCACTGCTGCTCCATCTCTCTTACTAATGATGTCCAATGTAAGTCCAGTATGAACAGTAAATCATGCAGATCCAAATTATGGGTTCAAAATGGGCTCAAATCTCTCATTGGTACTTATTGGGGGGTGGGGGGGTGGCTCTAAGGGTTAGACAGGCTTGTGTTTGGGAGGCTGGCCGTTAGAGTCTCGTCCTAGGAAGCAAGACCCCTAAACCAAGGGTGCAGTTTTGGGTATGGATGGTAGGGACAAGCTCATGGGAATTTTACTTACACGAAAATTAGGTCTGATCAGAACAACCAATCAGATGTGATGGTCCCGCCTCCTCTAATTGCTTGGATTTACCTCATCTACAATCTGATTGGTTATCTCTCTGAATCAATAATTTTTTATTCTGCCCTCAGAACATTTTTGTGCAAGTAAAACACCCCTGAGCCCCTACCAATATTGTAGGTGTACCATGTGTGTTTGGGGGAGGGGGATACAGGGCTTATTTGTTCTGTACAAATGTTGATACAGAACCTACACCCTTGCCTCAACGGTCTGAAATGCTCCAGGGTTGCCTGGTAAACTCACTTCCCATATTCAAGAGTAAACTCAAAACCCATCTTTTCAGACAGGCTTACTCACTTTAGTACACATCTCAGNNNCATATGCTCTGTAAGGTGACCTTGGGTTTTAGAAAGGCGCCCACAAATAAAATGTATTATTATTATTATTATTATTAAATGGTCCAATCCTGTGCTCAGACCCCAGGCTTCATTCTCAGCTATATGTGTGTGTACATCTCAATGGAGAGGTAGGATATGCAAAAATGAAAGAACTGCACTACAGTTGTGGAAATGGGGAATAAAGAATCAATCATTCCAGTGTCTTTTAAGAAAGCACCCAGTTTCACAAATGCACTGCAATGGCTCCGGGTTCACAGGCTTAGTGTATCCGGCAATATTTACATAGCAAACAAGTTAGCAAAAAAGTTTTGTTACTTTGTCATTTTTTAGGTGATTGCAATAAGAGTAAGTTTATAGTGTGGAACAAATTTGGACAATTCAAGTTTAGGTCAGTTCAGTTTCTTTTTTTTTTCCTTATTAATCCATTTTGTCTAACTATTCTGAATTTATTTTTCAATTAGTCACTTCGGAACAGGTCTGTGCATCTTATGAGACCTTTCTTACTCCAGCATCTTAGTTTGACATCTGTCGCAAACTCAATGAGCAGTTCACAGTGTCCATCTAGTGGCACAGTAGTGCCACAGCAGACAATTAAAAGTAACTTTGATTAAAGCTGCAAAGATTGTACCTATTGCCCTTGCAACAGTGGAATAAGAATGTTCACATCTGGTGAGTTCTGCCCAAGGAATAATGGAATTACAAACTGATTGTCATCAAATAGCTACCAATAAATTTGTTTATGGTCTCCTATTCATTCGATAAAAAATATGTGGGAACTTGACTACATTTCCACAGACCTAATAAAGATTCATTCATTCATTCACCCATCCATCATTTCTTTATTTGTTTGTTTGTTTGTTTTTTTTGTTTGATAAACCGTTATAAACAGGAATTCCATCAATGGTGTTCCGCTGCCTGATGCGTTCCACTGCGTGATTCCTGAATTGTCCTTCATGCTCACCATGACCCCGCATTGGATAAACGATCATAGAAAATAAATTAATAGTGGACAGTCACCCATAAGCGCCAGTTACTCATGACTCATAAGTAAATAGACAAAAATGATTTTCCTATGCATCGCAAGCAATGATAATAGACTGTTTATTCATTCAACTACAGCTGGCTGCTATGGAATATATGACTGCATAAAACAATCCATCAGAGCTTTAATACAGAGAATGGCATGATCTGCTTGCAAAAAAAGTTATAATCCTGTTTATAGTGAGGCTGTTATTTACCCAGTTAGGTCAAGACCTAAACAAACACTTGGCAGGGCTTGGATGGAAAGACAGTGGCTCCATGTGGACTGTAATTTAAGGCCTGCTGAATCGTAAGTGCGAACTGCAATGATGGGTGTATCTTCATCTGGTAATATTGTGGCTCTCCACTGGAGGGCAGCACTGGGGAGCCTAGGACTTCACACTTCTAAACAAGGTAACCGACAGCTGCTGTGGAAGCTCAGACAGAATGACTTCCCAAGTATTACTGTCAAGCCTTGGGAAGCTATGATCATGGCCTGCTGCCATTTTAGCAAACACATAACCGCATACAGTAGCCTGCACATCACATGCCAATAATCCTGGCCCGCTTTCTTAAGACCCCATTTATATATATAAGACGCACTGTCCTGTGTCACATGCACTGGGCCATGCAATTGGACAGACAGATGGATATGAAGGTGTGAAAAGGATGCAGAGATGTCATTGGGCAGCTCTACAGAGACCTAATATGAAACCGTTACAGCTATGAATGTCCAAGAATGAGTGAAGTAAATGGTACATAATGGCCAACTGCCTCATAATGTCTTTAACCCTAGGTATTAAGATGCCTATCCATCCATCTTCTGTAACTGCATATCCACTAGAGCAGGGGTGGGGAACCTGATCCATGGAGGGCCAGTGTGGGTGCAGGTTTTTGGGATGACCTCTCAATTAGCCAATATTAATTACAAATTACAGTCCTGGGGACCCACTGTTATTGGCTGAGAGGTCATCCCAAAAACATGCACCCACACCAGCACTCCATGGATCAGGTTCCCCACCCTTGCACTAGAGGGTAGTGTTGAGTCTGGAGCCTTTCTCAGGAAACACCTTGGATAGTGTTATGCTAAAATATTTATTCTTGATTCTTGACTAAGAAAAAATGTGGAACTTGTAGAGATCCATAGTCAGGAAAAAGAAGCAAGATTGCGTGTTACTGCAAAAGAATATTTATTCTTTTCTTGTTATCCGTTTCCCGAAAAGTGCATCATAGATTTTATAGAAAGCAAAATTCATATGTTAAGACAAGAAACAGAGGTGGTGCTACATTTACATCTTCACTCTGGGCGGTGAGCTGTATGGGAGGAGAGACTGGAGGCCGGACATACGCAAATGTATAAAAATTATTTATATTCAGATGAAATAGGGAGGTCTTCGGCAAAGTTGTTCCTTCGAGGTGAGTGCTGTTGGTCGGACTCGGCTTATGCTTTAACCAGGGCAGCAAACTCTGGAAAATAGGATACGTAGAAATAATGATTAACTTGTGGGAAGAAAAAGCCACTTCTGGTACAATTCCAATAGCAAATTTTCTAGAATTTTCTTATATTGATGTATGTAGTCCCTTGTGTCTCTGATGGGAAATGAAATAGGCCTAAATCCTTCCTTCGGAGGGCCTCTGTTTCTTCTCAGTCAGCCAATTTTACTAGTCCTTTTATTTGAAACTGCTGAAAAAGTGTTATATTTCTTTAGACTACATGTTAGCTAAGTTTTATTTGCACTGTAAAGTTCTGTCGATCTCGGCCTTATAACCGCGATTCTGCTGTGCTCTCACCATCAGCACCAATCTTGCCGTCACCGTCGGAGTCTCCAGCTTTCAGGAAGGTCTTTGTCTCAGCGTCAGTGAGAGCTCTGGCACCAGCGGAGAAGTTCTGCAGGAACAGCCTGGAGAGGTGGACAAAATGCAGTCATTCAGTGCCAGCTGGTCACCCACTCAACTGTGTAACATTTAGTAATTTTGTCACAGGCATTAAACGTAGGTCTATACTTATACTTATTACTGTTGTGCTTAATTAAATGATAATTAGAATTTTGTAAATTATATTATATTTGTCAGGGTTTGTACTCCTATTGTTGTAGGCGTTTTAAACGGTCTTACTTCAGCTCATCCTCCTCAATGAAGCCGCTCTTGTCCTGATCAATGATGGCGAAAGCCTTCTTGACGTCATCGGCGGACTTGCTGCTCAGTCCGACCTTGGCGAAGAAGGTCTTGTAGCTGAAAGAGTCAGCGGCTGTAAAACAAAAGGGGGGCAATTACTTCTGTTCTTGGTACAACAGTTAGAATATGGGTACAACATGTTTCGTCTAAACCATAATCTTGTAGCAACGGTTTCTAGGCCGTACAGTTAAGTCATCTTAACTGTACTCTCTTAACTGTACTGTCACATTCAAACTCAACAAAGGCGATATATGAAGGTATGAAAGTCGGAGTTTTGGATTAATGCGTCACCTTTGCACGCCTCCAGGGCTGCAGTGATGTCGGCATCGTTCAGAATTCCGGCGAAAGCCATTGTTAGCTGTTGGAAAGGGGGAAAAATGAATGAGCCTCATGAAAATCTGTTACCATCAAATCGTTATCCTTTTAACATGCACATCTGATTTTGGAGACGCTATTATGCCCTAATGCAAAAAGGCCACACGATATAATCTACGGCCTTGTTAAAAATATTTATTTCTATTTAAATCTGTCTGAAGTGTGACATTAACTTAGCTTGGTGGCCTAATGTAACTTATTTTAATCTTTAGTAATGATAATAAATCATACAACAATTTCTTAGAATCCCTTCAAATGCAACGCGCGTCAGTAAAAAAAACGTCCATGCCACGTGATTGTTAATTCATAGTCAATAAGATGCTAAATCCCATCCTTTTTCCTGTAAGATGAATTTATTGATCTTCTTCATAATGGAGGCAAAGTAAACTTATGAACTTGTCCATCCCCTTCCCAGAAAAGTCCAATGCCAAAAAAAAAATACCAGTTAAGACGTTTTACATCTTCGATGATGCGCGAGTTTGTAGTCCCATTAAAGCAGTCAGCGCGAAGCAGCGAAGGAGTGGTTTTCACGGAGAAAACTCACCTCAGATGTCTTTGGGTCTATAGACTGGATTCAGACGAGTCGAGCCACTGCAGTGATCCACTGATCCCAGCCTGCCACCTTATATACTTTCTCTCGGCAGAAATTTGAGGCATAATGTAATAGACACCAGAAGGAGGGGGGCGGTCAAATGTGTCCAGTAGCCAGTCCGTTCTATTTTTGTATTCATAAATGAAGATGCTTAAAAGGTGCGTGTTTGAAAAAAAGTCCTTAATATCTTGCAATGCTAATTATACATGCTGCTGATATAGATGAAACGCCAGTTGCTGAAGATCTGCAACCCTGCGTAGCGCAGAAACCCGCGGCTGACACCAGTCCATCTGTGGGCTTACTCGGAGCGTTAACGCGGAGCTTCGCAACATCTTTTCGAAGTTTCTTCTTCGTCTTTGTGTAATGTTCTGTGTATAATTTATGTAATTATATCATTTTCTCGGTATATAATGTATAAAAACAGCACACGGGTTTCTTTTTGCTGGAGCATGCGCGTAGGTGCTGTTGGATCTATATTTCACCTGTCTTGTGAACGCGGCGAATTGACAATATACGGTGTATTTTAATAACGCAAGGTGTCATTTGTAATCTGCACTTTTTAAAACTTTTCGTTAGCTGCCGTATATCCAAGAGACTCGTGTTTTCGCGTGGCAAATTCTCGTGTCCCACTTTTTTTTATAGCGGACCCCTTTTCAGGTTCCTGCGCGCGCGTAGTCTATTTGTGGTTTATAACATCTCTTGATTAGAGGACCTTCTTATGGTTGTTGAGTATTTTGTTTCTGACTTATTAAATAAATTCAAGATTTCTACATACCGCATTCGTGTTACTGTTCATCAAAAGTTTATATTTTCATTTTGTTTCGTATCACACATGTTGTTATTGGTGTTTATTCTAGCGATGCAATAGCACAGCTCTTACCAAAATTTTACTTCGAGATACAGTGCTGAATAACAACCGTTCATTTAAATGAAAAAAAAAACCCGCCTGTACACTTACCAAGATTTCCTAAAATTGCTATTATTTCCAGCAGGTGGCAGCATTGCTCTATATATTGTGTTCTGTCGCAGGGATTCATGCGTAAAACCATTAAAGCTCTGTGAAGCGGTAAATATTTAGCCATGACACCGGTAACAATGTATTTTATGCCATCGAGTTCTCATGCTAACTCTCTTGGTAGATTCTATCAATCTCGGCCTGATTCGACTCGATGTATTACTGTAAAGGGATAAAAATCCTGCTTAAATCTGGAGATTTTTTCTGTATTTTAGATTAATGGATTCCCTTCGGTTTCAGCGAAAAGATATATTACTTAATAAACTGAGCATGAGCAAAAGTTTCGAGACACCTTTCACTGGAACTGAGCATGTGCAGAATATTCATGCCCATTCCCATAAGTGCGCACTGCCAGCACTTGGTACAAGCCACCAGAATCTTCTGCCAAGTCCAGTCTTGGACTGCATGCTCAGATTATTTCCAAACACCTGTACGTGAAACAACCTCTGTAATTTGCTGGGTGTCAAACTATTTCTAGCTTTGTTTCATTGATATAAAATTGTGTATTATCTCATCTGTGTGTTATTTGAAAGTTTTGTTTTAAATAACTTTGCAAATACTTTCAAAGGACATGTATTCAAGGTTGATATATATATTACTTATATTACAAAAATGCTTGTTGTTGATTGGCTTCTACTTATTAGTGAAATTACTACCATGCAAAGACAAGAATCTGAATTCAAAGTTAGCTTCGTGGCAGCTTATTCCAAAAGAATATTTATTCCTTTGATTTTTCCACCCTTTCTCAAAAGTGCACAGATTTTGATTTTGCACACATCGTGTTAAGAACATACAGCACATCCAAACAACATTAACAATACATTTAAAGGACACAGCGCTCTGAGGTGAATCACAGTTAGCCACTGATTCTGAAATGTAATATAAAAATGTGTACTGGTCATCTGAGAGTGATAAGTAGTTCTGCTAGAAGTTGTTGTTCCATGTAAAGATGTTGAATCTTGGTCAGATGATAATTATGCCTTCACAAGAGCAGCAAACTCTGTGATGAAGAATAAATAAAGCTGCCATTAGTATATTGATCCACAAGGCTAGAATCTTATGTATATTGTGACAGCACTACTGTTTACTTGATGGCAACTGACTTCTTCTAAACACTCAGTTACTTGCCCAAACTATTCTGTTACTTGCCCAAACTATTCTTATTCCGAAGTATTAAGTTCAGGAATCAAATTAAGCTAGAAGTATTGCCTGGGATTTTGGACGTTAGCTGACGATGAAAATGCCAGGATTCTGCTATCTCAGCAACATCTCTAATTCTACCCCTTTACCAGAAGAGGCAGGGCTTAGGCTTAAATTGAGCATCCTTACCATCCACGCCGATTTTCCCGTCTCCGTCACTGTCTCCTGCGGCCAGGAAGGTCTTCGTCTCGCTGTCTGTCAGGACGCGAGCCCCAGCATTGAAGTTCTGCAGGAACAGCCTAAATGGGAGGACAGACAGAGATATTAGGGACAGTTTTATATGTGTGTCGGGTAAGAGGCTTGTTTTTCATTCAAGATTTGATCCTTACTTCAGTTCATCCTCCTCAATGAAGCCACTGTTGTCCTGGTCAATGATGGCGAAAGCCTTCTTGACATCATCGGCGGACTTGCTGCTCAGTCCGACCTTGGCGAAGAAGGTCTTGTAGTTGAAGGACTCGGCGGCTGCAGAACAAGATTGTTAGCCCTTGTTTTTAAGTCGAGGGATTCTCCTTTTTAGCTTCCAATCTGCTTCAGCTTCAGCCAAACCAATGTAACTCTCCTTCTATTTTATGTTTTGGTTAAGCAAGTATTTTCCTTTGATAAATCCATAAATATGGGGAATTGATTTCACCATTACCTAAGCAATCAATGTTGAATGCAGAATCCTGCATTGGTTTAATTGCACCAGACTGTTTACTAGTGAATCTTAGATGCTTCTTGGTTAACAGTGGCTGGTGGAAATTTCTCATTGACATCGTGACTTTTTTTGTGTAGCTTTGTGAATGTGCTTCCTTGTGCTTATTATGATATAGTTTTGTTTGTGATTGTAGATCTGGAGCTGGGGCTGCTTTTTGGTTTAGTTGTGTCGTTGTGAGGTAGTGATCTTCGTATTTGGGGTCGCCCTGCTGAGGGAACACTTTTTGACCCATGAATTCCCTGTAAACGTGCGTGGTTCTGCATTTGTAGACTCTGTGCTTGTCTATATGTGTTTGTGACTCTGTTATTGTACTTTAGTGCTCAGGTTTGGTTGCAGTGCTGTAAGTTCCAGACTTACCTTGGCAGTCCTTGATGGCTGCTGCAATGTCAGCCTCATTCAGAACACTAGCAAGGGCCATTGTTGAGTTTTTTCACTGGGATACATGCAATAGATAGATAAAATAATTAATTACAGTTGAATTATTTTCTTCTTGGAAACACCTTGCATATTTCACTCACTGTTTCAAATACCCTGCAAATTACCACATTGTGCTGTCAACATTTTTACTGTAATTTAAGTTAGACCTATTACAACTTAACGCAGTAATTTCAGAGAAGGAAAAACAACACTCAAACGCCTTAGCAATTTTGAAGGGTAGACTTGCATCCTTTAGAGCAGCATGCAATAAACTAAATTCAGATGTCAGTAAAACAGTAATGCTGCGAAATATATCCTGCCGCAGACTAGTCGGATTTTTGATCAATTCACACATGTCCTTCTATATTAATTTAAACTATTACTGCCAGTTACCAGCGAGCTCATGCAATCACAGGTTAACAACCAGTAAGTAACTTAAACTAATGAAACAATAAAGCGCGTAAAACAATTTACGTGCATTGCCTTAAACATCCTGGAATATTAATACGGCTGTTAAATGCTTCCTCTTCTATATAAATTGTCTTCAAGTTTCACGAAATTATTTTGAAGATACTCCATCGTCAGTTCTGTGAACGTCTAATTAAACCAATTTACAGTTACATCCCATTGGAATTAGCGCATCAGCTGAGCATACTCCAGTAAAATGTCTTCGTATGTGTCGCCTTTTCCATCTGAATAGCATTGCCTGTATGACTTAGATTGCCTCGGAGATTCGGAAATGGTATTTTGCGATCGGACTCTGCGTCTTCAGAAGGTCTGCAGAAGTATTTGCGTCGCCCCCCTTTACCCTCGGACTCTGCCTCAAGTCACTCACCTTGGAGCTTCTGTCAAACCCGAAATGAGAACCGAGTCGCCGATGTGGGATCCCCGTATTTACCCGCTTCTTATATACCTGCGACTCGCACCAAATACAGCAAGGCTTTGTAACGGATACCGATGCGCATCACTGGGAGTACTTTGTGAAAATGTGTCCAGTTGTCAAACTGAGCTATATTTAACTTAGCAGATGAGGATGCATCTCAGCATCCGCATCCGTGAAATTCGCTGTTAAGGCACGATATCTCTAACTCCGTGCCCTACACCCGATTTTATTAACTCAAATAGTACTAAATGTTCTTAGATCTTACTTTTAATATATATGTTATTATTATTATTATTCTCTAATATAACCTTTAGTAAAAACAACGATACAGTCAGAATATGATCTGAATTCTTGGGCGTTATTTATGGCAGGGTGCGAACTCTTAAAAGATTATATTTCAGTTTCCAAGGCAGAATGCAAAGCTTCAGGATATGTGTATTTGTGAGTCAGCACAGAGTCATATGGCGGCGTATGGTGTTTCGTAATCTCCTAACTTTTCTCGTCGCCGTGCCGCTTATTATATACCAGTGATGAATACTCATTTTTATATTTTACGAACAATAACCGACTGGAATTCAGTAGAGATTCCAGCGCTGAGTGAATTTGATTAGTGGATTGACTTTGCAAATTCACATCTGCCACCAGTATTAGCCCGACTAGTGTTCCTTTGCTTTTCGCTAAAGAATTAAGATATTCACACCAATGTTGTCACAAAGCACTGACGAAGACATTGATCATAAAACATTGTACACATCAGTCCTGGCATGGGTGTGTGTTGTACTCATTAAAATGAATGGCTAGAGAAATATAACTTCAATTCACCGCGGTCGCTGCTCGTGCGGTTATTTTAATTTGCAGACTACTACTGTTCCGGCTACCCTTACAGCCATACGAGGCACTCAATACTGCTCCCTTATGAAATGTAGGCCCTTCTTGGTACTTAATAGTACGAGTTATTTTCATATTACTAGGTGTCCCACATTCCTGTGCAGTGTTGACAGGTTTATGGCAATGTTTATCAGATTAAAGTACACATCAGAATACACGTATTCCAAATGACCAGAGTTTATTACAGCAACAAACCTGTGGTTATATAGCCTCAGTAAAGGTTTTTGGGTGACCTCACTGAACAGCGCCGCCTTGGTGATAGCGGAGGCTAAGTGCTGATTTTATCCGCGTTTGCTGCTTCATTGCTTTCGAATCAGCTTGCCGCATGATGCTTGGGGAGTCTTGTTATGTACAGAAGTGTAATCGTGGTTTCAAAGTTTGTCAGATTCATTCATACGATATTTAACAGTAACAGTTTTCTCCCCAATCCACTGAGCTGTCCGCGTTGGTTCAGTACTGCTGAGGTATGATTCGGCGTTGTTGTTATGCGAGTCCCCCCCCCCCCCCCCCCCCCCGGCCCTTGTGTTTTTCCTCTCGGCCCCCCCCCCGCCCCCCCCCCTGTCCTCCCTTCCCTTCC
>JAODKM010000043.1:11737128-11768371 GCA_026780845.1 Petrocephalus sullivani
TTTCCCCGGGGGGAGGTGGGGATGCCCCCGTCAGGACCCGTCAGTCCGTCCGACCCCTCGACGACTTTGATCCCCCCCCCCCCCCCCCCCACACACACACACACACACACACACTAACGGCCCCCAAACAGATCCCAAGGACCAGGGGATGCACATACAACAAAAAGATAATGATCTGAGGAAGTTGCAAGTTACAAGAAGATTCAGTTTCGTCTGTGAGTCATTAGCTGAAGTCTTCACACTCAGTGGACAGTTTGATCTGTGAAAGTCAATCATTAATTATCAATATAAATTATTATATCATAATTATCAGTGATTATTAGGAGAACTTGTCTTTTTTTCTAAACCACATAAATGTTCAATATAATACTTAACTTTATACCCATAAACCTGATGACCAAAATCCTGCTTATGCTATACATTGTTTTTTAAAATGTTTTTATTGACACATATTCCAGTATTTTTCTTATTTTTTACGTTTTCCTAAATATATTATTTATACCGCTTATATTGATGGGTGGATTTCAAGTGTTACATGTTTTCTATTAAATTTGCTATTAACTCGTTTCAGTATGCGTAAAAGCCACCCGGCATATACATGTAACATATTTAAGGGCCCTGTTTTATGATCTGGGAAATAAAATAAATTTGATGCCGGTGCTTCGCTTTTCCCAGTGTGTATATCCGGCATTGCGGGGATGTCTCACATGGTTGTCAAGTGACTGAAGCGCCGACATACCTTTAGTCTTGCCCTGCTTGTCAACGCCCAGGACTCTATGTGTGCGGTGTGATTGGATGAGGAAGCATGCGTTGACATCGCAGTGCGACACAATTGGTCACGTCGCCCGGCGTACGTCGGTATCCATCGCGCAGGCGCCGCCTCCTGTGACATCACTCGGTGGGAAAATGGCGCCGGCGACGGTGGTGTTTGACTGTCTGAAATGCTCGCTAAATTAATGTTAGCTAGAGTTGTATTTTTCTCACCAAAATGACACTAAGATGTCCACGCAGACACATTTTAAGTGTGAAGACGTTTGGTTAAAGGGAAAATGAAGCGCGGCCGCGAAAGAGGAACTGCTGGACACCTAGCTAGTTAGCAAATCCAGCTACCTGGTTGACGACGCAGTAGAAATGAACGACGATAGCAATAATGCAGGTCATTTTATCTGAAGCATATTAACGTCTTATTTAGCAAGTTGCATAAAGTCATACATAGTTATATGTTGTAGTAATTAAGATGATAGCGATGGGGGTCCGCGGCGGATGTTTGATGTGTGTATCGATTGTGGTCCTGTTGGCACCGAGGCTGGCTGGCGGAGCACCTCTTCCGTATTCACCTACAGGTAAGCAAGTTTCTGCTCAGAGTGCCAGTCTCTACACTGACTAAGTAACCAGTCAGTGTCCTCACAGGTGGCAAGCTGAACGTGATTAATACTTGGCGGCGAATTTATTTAGACACGTACTGAGTGTTTACTGTGTACCTCTTTACTCTCATAACCAGTATAGTGTTTGATCCTGTCAGTCAGGGGTCTGCTTTCCGAATTTTATACGTATGGCCCGTAGTGTCAACTCAGACAAGTAGGCATTTTAACCTTTTTGTAGCAGTAGGTAAAAGGAACGTTGCCCTCTTTTTGAAATTGTTGATAAACTGGCAGACGTCAATAAAAATAACCAAAAAAGTTCTGTTTGATAGTTTAGGTATTTGTGTGCTAATATAGGTTAAGTATTAGTTTATAAATAATATTACAAAGAGATCTGTTGGCAAGTAAAACACCCGCAGTGTGAGTTAATGAGAAGTTGCAAACTGAATCTGCAGTAGGTGTAATCTTGTAAATCTGCACGCATCTTCAGTGGATGCAGCCAAACTTCATAAAACTACTCTGCTGCCCTACTGATTTGCTTCCATGCAAAATCCATTTGGAAGTGGTTTTCTTGGGAGCTCATACTCACATCCTACTGTGGAACTGAGGGGTGAATAATAACAAATACTGAATCTAGTGGGGAAACTAGTGTTTACTTGATTTGCTATGCATGTGTAATCCAAGTTGTGAAAAGTAGGTTTAATATCAGTAGAAATGAGTAATAACTCCAGTAAAGTGATGTATTTGAGGTTCAGGGAAACAGAGATCTTGGGGATGTAGTCGGATAGAGGGGTTGACTTATTGGGGACCATGTAAAAAATATTATACCTATAAAAAATATTTTAGCATTGTCCTGTTGTCAAGCTGAAGACTAGCAGTCATAAGATCTTCGGTGTGTAACCTTATATACGCCTTTATCAGTCGTGGTAAACAATTAACTTGTGTAAATGTTTAGCTTTTTGGATTGCTGCTTTCGCGTTATTGCAGATTTCCTGAGGCACGTTTCCATATTCTATGCAAAGTTCACGTGCCCCCATTTGTTTTTTAGTTTTAGCTCCTGTTAACAGGTGCAATGAGCCCAGCTTAGTGATTGACTGTAAAATAAAATGAAATGGAATGTGGCATAACATGTGCGGCGGCCTCTCCGGGCTCATAAACATGACAGCGGAGCTGCCTTGTCACACCTGGTTTCTCATCAAAAGACATTTCACACTACTGACCTTTCACCCCTGCCAGCAGTACTTAAACCTTTGATTGACTTCTCTAAAGAAAGCTATGATATTCTCAGTGGTAGACTCACTTTGATGACTTTAACTGAGCAAGAGCCGTTCTCCACATGTGGAGCTGCTTTGATGGTCTAGGTTTGGTCAAGAATCTTAAATAAATTCAGGTAAATGAAGTATCATTTTTCATGTTACCATGACCACAGTAGTCTTTGGGAAATGTCATGCAAAAGGATAGTGGAGAAGACCTAATTGGTATATTTATACAACAAACTGAAAAAGAAAAAAATGTTTGTTTTTAAACGTCTGCCAAAACATAATTAGTTAAATGATGCATAACCGTCCTGTTAGGCAGGCTTGGTCAAGGAGAAACGCAGTAATAGACCCCACCCCCACACCCAAGTAGCATTTCAGCTCATCTCTAGTGCTATAGTTCTGCTGTCATTTGGGCTCACCTCCAGCTGTTGGTGAACCTGTTATTAGACCCAGTCTGTGTTTCAGTGGTGTTGTATAAAGAAACACTGTTCGAGTGAGGTGAACCTGTATGTTCAGTTTACTCTGAGCAACACCCGTCATTGTGGCATTGGGCTTCACTGCTGGAACTTCTCTGTAATCATAGTGTGAGTGTGGATATCAGAGGATGCAACAGGACCAGGTTCCAGTATCATTTTGCAGGGCGGAGTTAGCCATGAGGAAGGTATAGTGAATGATGTTGTCATTTTGCAGGTCATTGGAAGTATTGACCGTATGTATAAATGTTTCTGAATGACACTGAAGTTGTTGGTTAAATAACACAATGGCCTGTCGCTCCCTAGTTCTTGGAACACTCCCTGTTTCATCTTTAACCTTCTGGCTTCATATTTTTTTTTATGTAGGAAAATGTTATTGAAAAGATATATCGACAAGCTGCAAAAACCCTTGGCCATTAACCAATGTAAACCATTAGGCTGTGTCTGCCTGAAAGTCTGATCTGCTGGAAAAAAATAAATCTCAAATATATAATTACAGTATAGATTTATCTATCTCTTTGGCTTCTTTCACTGTTGAGCAGAAGGAAAATATGTTTACTATGAAACAGCTGAGTTTTGCAAACGGCAAACAGTTTCTCATCTAGCTCCATTTGTGGAAGCTGGGTTTGGCCTAACAAGCTCAAATCACAAACGCCTTCAAGTTGCCACACCAGCATGTGAGTTAATTTTTTACAATAATTCCAACAGTAAGTCGGCGTAGCATTAAGGCAAGAGTAATCGCACTAGCTTGAGGGTTAGCAGTGCGCCTTCGAGACACATTTCTGCTGTGTATCTCGACCGCTTAGCCAGTAACGCTCATATGTGGTGAGTGCCTCTGTTGGGTGAGTAACACTGACAGGGAATCAGAAGCTAGCTATGCTCCCTTTGGTATTAGTGATTTGATCTGATGCTGACCATTGCTGACCCTGTGGCTTAATTGATCAATTGTTCAGTATATAATTTATAAAGTCATATTGTCATATTTCTTTGCTGATTTTATCGTTCAGTACATTCTGAGTGAATGTCTGGTATGATTCAGTTCATTTGAAGGTGAGTAAGACCTGAGGATTCAGGTTTCAGGTGCTACCGGTGCTGCTCAGCCTTTTAAATACGTGGGTTTCTGTCCTGTAGATGGGTCTGCCGGTCTCTCCCTGGAGCTGATGGTGGTGCTGTCTGCAGCCGCCCTCGTAGTTCTGGTCGTCACGGTGATCAACTGTGCAAGTTGCTGCAAGGAGCAGGTGATCAACTTCAAGGTGAGCGGAGTGAATAAGGCGTCTGCTGGCTATTGGGCGGTCAGGCCTCTGAATGAAAATGGCTGTCAATCACTGTATTCGAGCATCTCCATTGGAGACATGGCCTCTGACATCAATCGGCCCCCACATGGGGCGGGGCTTCTCCGTAACAACGATGACAATGATTAAAGGCCGTCAGTTGCTCTACTAGCAGTGTGCTGCAGGGGGCACTCTTTGGTATGACAGCAGTCAGCGACCAAAAACTGTGTCCCATCCAGATTCCGGATATATATGGGGGATGAACGTTACACTGTGTTCCCTCACTCAGTACCTGATGCCTAGCGTCGGCACTAAGGGTGCTTCTAGTTTTAGTTTATTTGCTACAGTCAGGTGCAGTCGTTTGCAGTTACATAAATAACCCGTCGGCTGAGGAGCCTTCATCGCCAGTACAGTGTGACAGGAAGCTGGTCGCCCTGCTCTCTTTCAGGAATTCGAAGACAACTTTGACGATGAGCTGGATTTCACCCCCCCTGCTGAAGACACGCCTTCTGCCCGCGCCCCCGCGGAAGTCTACACCCTGGCTGTCTCCCCGGTTACCTTGCCATGCCCCCCCCAATTGCAGCCACCCAGAAATACAGGTGATTGGGATTCTCTGAAATGGGATTGATTATATTTTGAGGCAAAGCCTCCGCAATCTTTTCCAGGGGCATTAAGTAAAATGCGGAGTAGCTAAAGGTCAATGGAGGTAGCTGCACTAACATGCCTCTTCCTCTGATTAATAAAATTTCTAAACTCATCTGTGCAGAGATAGAATTTTAATGGAAATTCTATCGATAAGAATTATCCCCCTGTTCTTCCTGTACCCAATCACTGACTTCTTGCAGATGGGAGGTATTCTGGTTGTTGTTTCAGCTGCTGTATCGGTTGATGTCATAATATTGCCACCACGATACTGATTATGCAAACTGCTGTTAGGAAACATGCAGTCTGATGTTTGGAGATAATATTCCACTTAATGTGCTGATAGTAGCATGCAGCCCATTGGCGGCGCTGAGCTGGACTCTGGACTCCTTCCTTGTTCTAATGTATGTCTCTCTCTCTGTCTCACCTTTGGTTTTGGCAGAAGACTCTGCCCCCTCTCAGGTCAATCGACACAACTTGAGTTATCTCCATGAAGTGGGCAGTGGCTGGTTTGGCAAGGTGTGTGCATTCTCACCTGTATTTTGTGTGTTATAAATTTCAAACCCTTTAAGTAATTTATAGTTTTACAAGGTTTTATTTTATTTTATTTTGACTCATTAGACTCATTTGACGCAGCAGACTCAAATTACTAAACATTTTTCGCATTTTTATCAGGTTTAAAATTTGAAGGACGATTTTGATGTGGAAAATCATATCGCAATAAAAGGAATACTCAGTTTGTTGTAGTCTTTATGCTTGTCTCCCAGAATTCTTTAGCACAGGGGTGGGGAAGCTGATCCATGGAGCGCCAATGTGGGTGCGGGTTTTTCGAGTGACCTCTCAATTAGCCAGTAATAAAGCAATGGTTTTCATTTCCAATCCTGGGAACCCACTGTGATTGGCTGATTGAGAGGTCATCCCAAAAATCCACACCCACACTAGCTCTCCATGGATCAGCTTCCCCACTCCTGCTTTAATGGAATGTTTAGAGAAAGTTTAAGCAATCTGACTGCAAAGAATAACACAGAGGCATTTAATGGTTTGTGGTTTTAAAGTCCATTTGGAAAAAGTCCAAAGGCACTGGAGGAACATGGTACTTTGGGTTTCACCTGTGAAATTTAACCCCTGGAAGGTCCTTCTGAGTGAGATGTACACTGAGCCCAGTGTAGCTCGGGTTTTGGTCCAGGAGCTCAAGGCCAACGCCAGTTCCCAGGAGCAGAGCAGATTCCTCCAGCAGGGCGACCCCTATCGGTGTGTATGGGTATGCGCACTGGGTGCTAAGCTAAACAGTGTTTCCATATGGTTATGTTTTTTCGATTTTAACGATAAGTTAATGTCTTACTTAATTTTTCCATGGTAAAGTTACACAGGCATGAGGTAGTTTCTTTAATGTACCACATTTTTTCCTCAATGGCACCTCCTCTTAGGGGTACTTCATTGCCTGTGACATTGCGTTTCTGTTCCCAGGGTCCTGCAGCACCCCAACCTTCTGCAGTGTTTGGGTCAGTGTGTGGAAGCCATCCCTTTCCTGCTGGTCTTTGAGTTTTGCGAGCTGGTAAGCCAGTTTCCCTGACCGCTGCTGCTGCTGATGGTTTTATACAGATGCCGTGAAAATGGTTCAGTTCTGCGACAGTTGAGGTTCAGGAGTTTGCCTTTACTTCATATTTTTTGCTCTCGCTTATGTGTGGAAACCCTGCCCTTGCTCTTTGTGCTTTTGACGTGAACGTCTGTTGGAGTTGGGGTAGGCCGGGTGCCGTAATGAACCCAGGCTCCGAGATGGTAATAGGCCGAGTGTGGGCTGGCTTTTTGGGTTCTGTTAGCACAGCACACACTGGTTTTCCTGGTCTATTTCGGGCTTGCTGAGAGCCCTTGCCAGAGGCTTGCAGTATGTAGCTGTACTTTAACTGGGACGGCTCGGATTCCTGAAAATGCCGGTAAAGCAACAAGCTCCTTTTACCTGTAGTGTCAGTAACATCGCACTGCGCTGGGCCTTTTTATGGCTGTGGCTGGCCGTCTTACAAAGAGTCGAGCTCGTAGCTAGCTTACAGATTTCGGAAATGGCTATACTATTTGTGGCTAGCTTAAGATGTTTTAATGATGTGGCCAGCTATGTGCAGAAATGTAGCCTTTTTATTGCTAGCAGTATAATAAACAGCCTTTAGGTTGCCACATACATTTAAAATGATTCATGCCTTTATTGAAGACGCTTTATGAAATGATCAGTTCCCATGTGTTAATTGATTTGAATTTATTGTGGAATGATCTGTCCTGGCTTCATGTGTGTCTTTCTGTATGCACCTGCTCACAGTGTATAGTGCAGCCGTGCTAATAAGTATGGCCAGCAGGGGATGCTCTTCTGTGAGCATGCTGGTTTCTCCAGTGTAGAGTCTCCACCACATGGCATAAGGATGATGGAATAAACATTTCAGTGTAAATTGTACTGGCCTCACTAAAAACCCCTAGCCTTTCTTTAAAAGGGTGCATTTCCTGCAGCAGCCTGCAGTTACCCGATTCTAGCCCCCGGGGGGCATGTTTCCCGCTATGAGGTGATCCCCAGAGGGCTGCCTGTTGCGGGCGATGATCTCAGAGTGGCGAACGTTGCGTAACGCCGGCAGGACTGTCAGCACGGAGGGTGTTCTGGGTCTGCCCTTGGCTTGGGTTTCATCTCCCTGCTCCGTCAGCAGGTGTTTGGATGTTTTCTTTGGCAGAAAATAGTTTATGTCTGTGTGCTTCTACATGTATGCTACTTAGAAACTCCTCAAATGTGTTCCTGCTCTAATGTTATATCGGCATCATTTGTGGGGAGACTTAGGCCTGGGGAAATGTTACTTCATTGAGCTTTTATTATTTATATTTATGTGCATCTAAAACTGTATAAAACTTCTGATCCTATATAAGGGGTTGGGAAGAATGCTGATTGTGGCATTCTTGTTATGACACGTGCTGGTTTAGCCGTGGAATTGTAGCAGTTCAGCCATTCCTTGTGCAGTTGCCCAGGCTATAGCAGTGGTAGTGCTTGAGAGTGCTCTGATAGATTCTTGTTTCCCTCCCGTATCAATGGTTACCAGCGGTAACCCTGATGCAGTACATTCTGGACTGAAATATAGTGCTGTATGCAACTGGAGCTGACTGTTCAAGTGGCAGGTGCTGTAGTGATTGACAGTCCCAACGGGGGTTCCCTCAGCCATTGCTTCTGGTGGGTGGAGCTTAAGGGGTGGGGCTTATTAGGTCCACACTAGTGTAAAGGGTCTGTGTACTGTAAACGTAATTGGCTAAGCACGTTTGCCAAAGTATTGTGGAGTGATTACAAGGTGGTATGTTGTGGGAGGGAGATAATGAACAGAGTCCCTTGGGTGTAAATTGTTATAGTGGTCTCATCTGTGAAACTGTGTAAACAGCTTTGCCCGTATTAGGTGTAGCCCTGGACTTTGGTTGAACTGGCCCAGCTGGCCAGACAGACCAATTTCAGACAGACGAGGAGTTGTACTGCTCCCTTGTGGTGACATTCTTATAGCCCCATAGAACAGTGTTTCCAAATCCGGTCCTCAGGGACTCCCAGTCGGTCCATGTTTTTGCTCCCTCTGAGCTCCCTACCAGACAGTCCATGTTTTTGCTGACACTCACAGGTGGGAGGGAGCAAAAACATGGATTGTCTGTGGGTCCCCAAGGACCGGACTGCGAAACATTGCCATGGAGGCAAGATACTCTCTGGGTTCTGTGAATGTTGCAAAGCTGTAGCTGTTGAAACTGTACCTTGAGGCTCTGAGATGATGACCACCGACGTACCTGTGGCTTAGTGCTGCTCTGGAGCGACTTCGCCTCTGCCCCCTTGTGACGGTGGTCGCTGTCTTCCAGGGAGACCTCCGGAGCTACGTGACGCAGCAGAATGGGGAGCTCTCGGACGAGGAGAAGCTGCAGATGCAGAAGATGGCATGTGAGATAGCGGCGGGCGTGAGCTACCTGCACAAGCACAACTTCCTGCACAGGTGCCCAGGCCTCGTGTACTGCTCGCTTCATACTGTGCATGAGCGTGTGACACTCCGCTACAGTGGCATCAATGTTTGCAGAAACACACTGCCCCGGCCCAGATTCCCTTAACCGGGGACCTTCTCTTCCATATATTTAACCTTATTGGCTAGTGTCGCGCGTTATCACATCATGATGTAATCGCGATATTATGCCACCTGCTCGATAATCACCAGGGCTTTAGATAACAGCTGAGACATATGTCCAGCTTTTTGGCACTATTCAGATGTTGACTTACACCCACAATTTGGTAAGCAGATTAGTTGTGTGTGTATTGTGACCCTCAGCAGTTTATAATTTGTATAAATTTGGTGTAGCCTTAGGTTTATTAAATTCGGTTAGAGGAGCCTGCCACATACCACTAGTTTGGCAAATCACAGACGTGATGGCTGAAGTGGCTGTGAAGGGAGAGCTCATCAGCCACAACACCTTTTAAAAGGGGAGATTGTGGCTAAGCTGTTTTCAGCTTTATCAGACCAGAGCAGTATTTGACAGATGTGCCCCTTCCCTGATGCTGATGTTTGTGTCCGCAAACTGCTCCGGTCAGTGCATCCGGATCTCGGGGTTTCCTGTGTCCTCATCTGTCACGTGGTGCTCCCCCCCACCCGAAAACCGCGACGGGTTCCAGCGCTTTCCAAAAATGGAGGCTTCCTTTTCGTTTTTGCCCCCATTGCGAGTCGCCGAGCAGGTTGGAGTCGGGTGACATGCAGCACTCAGCTCGTCTGCCGCTTCTGCGGGCTCAGAATAAGCCTCCGGGTGTCGAATTACACAGCTCCCACGCATTGGTGGAGGTCGGGTGTCGTCTGTCCGGGGGATCTGATGATTCTGCTCTTCTCGTGTAAAAGGATATTTTCACATTGGGAGTTTTTAACTGTCTTACGGTTCAAAGGCGGGTAGGACAGACCAATGAAAGCCGCTGAGTGTCCCTCGCCCTGGACATGAGTTATGGACCAGCCATGTGCCTTGTTGCATGGACTTGTGGGATACATATGAACATATGTTCTATCACATACACTTGACCTCATCGTCGACATTGTAGCATGTGCAGAAATAATATGATACGACCCCTTGGCTGATGATCACACAGAATATCTTTTAATAAGGCCCGGCTCAAGAATGGAAGGATAATCCATAAAATGGGTCCTGTTATGAGGCCCAGCTCAAGAGTAGAAGGATGCCCCCTAAAATAACATCCTGCTACTGGATCCAGCTCAAAATGGGCCAGTGTGTAGTTCATTGGGTTTGGGGTTTGTGTGCGTGTCTGGAGGGTTGTGGGATAAAATCTTGAAGCCGAAAAGGTAATCAGTTGGTCACCCTTTTGAGCGAGGCCCTTAACTCCATCAGCTGTCAGGTTGTGGGCTGGCCGGCTCTGCTCCCAGATGCTAAGCTTTCCTCATTTGTGTCTTGGACAAATATGTAAATAAATAAATGGATGGATGTCCCCTAAAAAGGTCTTACTATGGGGCCCAGGTCTTGAGTGAACCAGCATTGCTGGGAAGAGGCCTAGTTTTGGGGCTCAGCTCTTAAATGGATGACAGCTATTGGGAAGAGGCCCATTTCCAGGGCCTGCAGCGGGCCTCCTCTAATGCTCTTCTCTTCCTTCAGTGACTTGGCTCTACGCAACTGCTTCCTCACTGCTGACCTCACTGTTAAAGTAGGAGACTATGGCACTGGGCCTTTGGCCTACAAGGTAAGTATAGCGGGCATCTGGAATCTTCAGCTCATAGTGTGAAAACTCGTTGCCATAGTTACCTTTACTGTATAAAATGAAATGAAAATTATAAGTCATAAAGCCCAGTTATCAAGAAAGATAAGTTTGTCCTTGTTGTGAGACCTAGATTGTATTTGAGGATAAAACCTGATTCAATTTCATTCTTGCCTGGAGTGCTGAAGGCAATTGTAGATTTTGTTGAACCAGTCAGTACCTTTTGGTGGTGAGGCTTCTCATAAAAAAACTGAGGCAGGCCCATCTGAGGTTAAGAGCTGAATGCTTCCCTGTAATGGTGGTGCTGCTTTTCCTCATCTCAGGAGGATTACATCACTACAGAGGCAGAGACCGAGGTCCCCCTGCGCTGGATGGCCCCCGAGCTAATTGGTGAACTTCATGGTGGTGTGATCGCTTCAGAACAGACCAAGCCGGGCAATGTGTGGTAGGTTTTAACTTCCTGTATGCTGATCGCCAGCTAGCCTTTTGAATTGTGTTGGCTAAAGTGTGCCTTTTCAATGGATATATACAGACAGCATTCTTTATCTGCAGTATACCCTGCAACCAATGCACACATGGCATTTCTACACCTCTCTTCATCCACACAACTTCCAAATAAGGGCAGATATAAAGCATCCCCTTGGCAACTGAGTCCAAATGGTAGTCTGAACCCATGAAAGTAGGTGTCATAATAGTCTGCCAATGGTGCTTTATGGGTATGTTTCTCTAGGGCTTTGGGCATCACGCTGTGGGAGCTGTTTGAGAGTGGCGTACGACCCTATCCCAGTCTGTCGGACATGGAGGTGTTGGTTCACGTCATCAAGGAGCAGGGGATGAAACTGGCCAGGCCACGGCTGGACCTGCCGCACTCGGACAGATGGTACATGCAGCTGCTCGCGTGGTCCTGGCTTTACCTCTAGCTCCCATATCTTTTGCTTCTGCTATTTATAAGTATTCTTTACAAATTCGACTATCAATATGGTTATATTCATAAAAATACACACGCATCCGTTTACAACCAAAATTTCTCTAAACGGGAAAGAGGGAAAAAAAGTCACTTTATACCAGTTGATACTGGACTTGTATATCTTGATTATCATATCTTGATAATATTAGATATTATGGTATTTTGTGGCATAATTGATTGTTCAGTTTTGAATTTCAGACATGTCTGTACTTGACTTTGTAGATTTTCCCAACTATTATATTCCTTGTTCCCTAATCTCCCGCATTAGTGTAGATATTTTCTCCTTTCGTGGTAGCTGTCTTTCAATACTTTGCACTGGTTCATGGTTCCTTGACACTGGAGTAAGCATCCTTACATACAGTGGAACATTTTGCAGACCCTTTGCTATGCTTCTCGAGTGCATCCACTCAGTCGATTTGTGCAGTTACCTCAGCTTAGCTTCTTTGTATTATTTCAGAAAAGCTTGGTACTTACCGGCAGGTAAAAACTGAAAAATGTCTAAATGTAATGAGAATGGTTCATTTTCATCCCAAATTAAGAAATCCAAAATTTCGAGTTGTAAATTTTTTGTGATACGGCTATTGAGGTACCCCTTGACCCATGACCTATCATGAGGTCTCAAAAGCTGATTTTCTAGTTTGGTACCTAATTTAGAGGGTTTTTTGTATGCTTATATGAGAGAAAAAAAAGATAAATTTAATGAAAATAAGTTAATTTTATTTAAATGTCATATTTCTGGATGGCGAAGTTGAAGCTTTTGTATCTACTGCTAAATCTCTCAGCTGTTCCTGAAGCCATTTGTTTAGAATAACTGTACGAATGTGTGGTGCTGCACTGTACTCAGCTGTCCCTCTCCTTGGCAGGTACGAGGTTCTGCAGTTCTGCTGGCTGGCCCCAGACAAGCGGGCCACAGCTGAGGAGGTGCACCGGCTGCTCACCTACCTTCGCTTGCAGGCCCAGAAGCAGTCCGAGGAGGACTTCGAGCAGCGATGGGACGCCCTGAAGCCAAACCCACCGGCCAAGCAGGCTACGCTCAGCCACTCGTCCTTCCCCATCCTAGATCGTTTCAGTGATGATGTGTTGGCCCGTGAGGTAGATGAGGTGCTGACAGTGACAGAGACAAGCCGGGGACTCAGTTTCGAATATGTGTGGGAGAATGCCAAGCAAGATCACTACAAGAGCACCAGCGGAGGCGGCCCGGCCATGGATGGCGCCGTTAATTACCACAACATGTTCTTCCCCATACATGGGTACAACCCAGAAACTCGCTTTTTACCGTCTCAGCCTGAGAAGGGCGCCGACACATTGCCTCCTCCCGGGGTCCCTGGGATCTTGCCCGTCTTTGATGCACATAAGGCAGCCACTGGTAATGAGTACTACATTCAGTTAGAGGAGCAGGAAAGGTGTCGGGGTGAGGAGAACCTTGTGGAGTTAAGTGGCGGATCTGAGGATGGAATGACCCCTGGCAAGCAGCAGTTTGTGGTACTGCGGGACATTCCCCTGGACGAGTCCAGCACAGATGTGGACTTCTTTCATCGCAGCGTAGACTCCAAGGACTCCTATCTTCATGGGAGCCAGGCATGGTCATCCAGTGATCAAGACAGTCCCTACCACTCCAACATCTTCAGGGATAGTGGTTCCAAAATGAATGACACCAGCACTTGGAGCAAGGGCTTCATGGAGATGCCAGAACTCAATGGGAAAGAAGCTTCTTTCAGGGACCCGGGCCAGAATTCACAGAGTAGCAGCTTTTTATTAGAGGACAAACCTGAGGAAACTACTCCGGAGAACCAAGATATAAAGCAGCGTCTGTGTTCGGACAGGCTGGCGGAAAACTTCTTGTTCCTCAAGGACAAGCACCTAATGAAGGAAGGCGCTAATCTATCAGAGGAACAGGAATTTGATTATGGTAGTATAGGATCAGATTTAGCCTGTGATTTAGGAGCAAATGTCACATCTGGGGACACATTGTCTGGCCTGTTTGAAGGCCCTGTAGAAGGTGGGGCGGGTACGGTTTCTGCGTATGATGAGCATTTGAACTCAAGTGCCGACATAACAGGCTTTTTGGAGCCTTTTAAGAGTAATGAAACACTGGTGCCTTTAAGTTCACTGGTTACAGCAGAGAACTGCAGTGACCAGCTACCCATAGGAAATGGCTCTTCCAATGAAGATGTTCCACTGCATTCCTTTGGATCTGGGATGGTTGTCCATTCAGATTCTACCTCTGTGAGTACTGAAGTCACTTTCGGTTCTATTAATGGCCACCATTCCACGGTGAGCCGTGAACAAGCCACTGAAGACTTTTCGTGCACTGGTGCCAAAAGCTCCGGCCTTGTGACAAGTTCAGGAGCTTCACGGGAAGACGAGTACCCCGCAGAAGTGAAGGACCTTTCAGGGCAGTCTAGTCTTGCTTCATCTCCTGCACATATAAGCCAGATTGTGGTTGACGGTGGCCTTACCAGCAGCTCAGCTAAAAGCACTATGGAGGATGTTAAAAATGGCTTGAACATTGTGCTATCTGCACTGCCTGAAGCCTCAGACTTACACTCAGGCTCATTGGTCAGTCCTGAAAACAATGATTCACTTTCAGATGCACCTTCTTTCATGACCTCTGATCCTTGTTTGGACAAGCTTAGCCAGGACAGTCTGCTGGACAGCACTGTGTCCACTCCATTGTCAGCCACTGAGCTTTCTGCTGAGACGCCAGACTCGTGGGACTCCATCGACCCTCATAAACTCCAGCCCCCACAAAAGGCAGTGGACAGTGGCTATGAAACGGAGAATCTGGAATCCCCCGAGTGGAACTGCCAGCCTGTCATCCCGAGCCCAGTGCTGCGGCCCGGTCTGCCGCGCATCGTCGTCTCGGAGGTGGAGCCTGAGGGTGACCTGCAGGGGGAAGGCACCGGGGACGTGGCCTCGCCGTCGCTTCAGTCAGGTGCTGCTCCGCCTGCCAGTGAGCTTTTGCCAGGGGGCAGTCAAGCTTTCCGGGACTCTGCGTATTTTTCTGATAATGAGGCAGAGCCAGATAAGAAGTCTGAAGACATTAGTGCAGGGAACTTAGCTGATGTCACTCTTTGGTCAACGGGGAGCTTTGGAAACATGGCACCAGTTCATCCTGATGTTCCTGGGGAGCCTCTAGTAGAGACAGTCCTGCAGGACATCATTAGTGAAGGGCCACTGTCCCACCCAGACAAGGAGATGCCTGAGCTAGTCCTCAGCACCGAAGAGGACTGGGACAGGATGATGAAGGTTGTCATCGATGGCACAAAAGAGGAGGGGGAGCTTGATGTGTTTTCAGAGACCAAAGCTGGTCTGAAGGAGCCTTTTATGATGTTTGAAGACCCTGAACAAGCCGAGATATCCAGTGCTCCAGGAAGCCCCCCTGCAGATCGAGCAGTTCAAGCAAAGCTGGTCCACACAGGAGAGGGTCCCAAACTGAAGGAGCCTGATGTTGAGGGACGGTACCTGGGCAGGCTGGAGAGCATGGCCCCCCAAGTTGTGGTAGAGAATGACATGGAAGCCGACGAGGAAGACCAGGAGGAGGAAAACAGCGAGGACTCTGATGACGACATGCAGGCTTACCGGCTGCATAGCTCTGACTCGGAGAGTGAGGACGATGTTCAGTACCCTGTGCCTGTTGTTGTTATGGACACTAGCGACACCCACAAACTCAAGAGCCTGTTGAAAAGCACCATTCCCTCACCTACCAAGTCATCACTGCCAGACAGCAACGATGCTTCACCCATAAAAAAGGCCATCTCCTTCTTTGATGATGTCACCGTTTACCTTTTTGACCAGGTACTTTAATGTGGGAAAACTTGTTGGCTTAGATGTCCCTGTGTTGTGTGAATATTTACAGTAGAAATATTACAAAATGCACAAAGATGTGGTGCTTCTACAGGCACAGTGGTCAAAACTAAGTGTATCTGTGATAGAGTGGTGCAGAAATTGCTTGTCTTGACCTTTCCTAAATGTGAATGGGAGTGCAAGGCGCATCAGATTAGAGAATAAAAGACTATAAAGACTATAAATAATAAACAGAGAAGCCTGAGATATGTGAAGCTTCTCTACTTTGGTTCGGCTATGAAAAGTAAATCACCTGCAGTAAGTCAACAGAAATCAAAACCACCTACCTCCTCGCCAAGCTCCAAATCTAAAACACTGGATACTGAAATTGGCCTCCTGACAGTGACGTGTTTTGTTGGTTCCTCTATACAGATCAGGCAGGGTTTAAAGATGACCACAGGATCTCTTCTGGCATATGGGTTTTGGTGAGGTTTTTGCTATCTGGCGCTATTGGCTTACACTCTACTTGTGCACCACCCAACAGGAGATCCCCACTAGGGAGCTGGGCAGCCCTGCCTTACACTCTAGCAGCCCGGCCCAGTTCAGGAGTCCAGCATCCTCAGGGAGTTTCCTGGCCCGCACCCTCTCGGAGGGGTCCACGGATGAAGAAGGTAACTGTACAATCTGTGTGCATGCTCTTACACGCGTGCATGCATGGATATGTATCCCGGAATAAATGTACGTTTCCCTCCCAGGTGGCGGATTCGAGTGGGATGATGACTTCTCCTCTGACTCGTCCTTCATCTCCAAGGCAACCGGCAGTCTGGGGACGTCCAGGGCATCTGCTGGTTTCTTCTCCTCGCCCCCGACAAGCCAGGCCTCTCCCTACGCCATGTCCACCACGGGCCGCGCCCACGACCAGAGCTGGGCCTCCCGTTTCTCCATCTCCTCTGCCAGCATGGCCTTCTCTCTCACACACCTCACTGACTCCGACACAGAGCAAGGAGGCAAGTGGCACGCGTCTATGCACTAGTTTTCGTGGTGCGCACATAGTTTTCATGGTGCGCATCCATTCATTGTAACTACTCAGATAACCAGACAAACAAGGCCACATTGACTCAGAACATGGTGAGCTGCCTTTGTAACTGAAGATCTTTATATTTATGTACCTCCCTGCAAACATAATGATTGAACAACAAATAACAATAGTGAACAATACCATGCATACAATGTATTGTACATACAATATATATACAATACACAAGTAGTACTCATACAATATATATACAATACACAAGCAGTACTCATACAATAACATGCAAGTAGGTCAACATGGTGCTGAGGTTAAAATAGCAGTGGTAACAGCAGATTATACTGTGACTTATCAAGGTGTATTTGGCGTTCTTATTACTAGGGATGCACCAATACTAGTACCGGTATCTGGTTCGATACCATGCTCATGTTCTAGTACTCGTGACCATGTGCTGATGCATATAACCGATACCACATAATGACGTGTCAACAGTATCATTAGCAAATAAAATGGGATGTATCTGTGCTGTGGAAATACTTCATAGTTAACAACGAAATCCAAAATGTAGCAGACTGAAAACTATCATGAGGAGGTATGAAATCGGGTTCATGTAACACTAGTAATCTGTATAAAAACACAACAATATGACGAAATTGCCACCAGCAGCAACACTCTGCAACAACCAAACGTGCAGTAAACGCCAGCAGAGACAATAACCCTCATGCAGTCAAAATAACAGAAGCTCTTAAATATTATCCCACTATTATTAAGTTAAAATATTTGTTTAGACCTCGCACAGCCCTAATTGGTTAAGATGAGTACCAGAAAGCATCGATACTTGTACTCGGTCTGAAAAAAGTGGTATTGCCACATCCTGCTTATTGCTGTTAAGGCTCCTGATGTCTTTGTGCTATTGCAGGGAGCAGTGAAGATGGAGAAAAAGATTAGCCAGCGCAGAGGACTCCCACACAGCCCCCTCCCACCATGTACCTCTTTAAGTGAAGCCCGTTGACTGAAAGGATGAGCTGGACAAGGGAAGTAGCTGGAGTCCTCGCTGCACCAGTTCCGTTTCCATGTTCACTACGCGGCCTGAGTCGCACTGTACAGTGGCTAGTAGTATCTGACAGCAGCCGTCTTGGTTTTGTGCTGGGTTGCTGGTGGGAAGCTGTGCCCTCGGCTCGGATAATTTCACTGGCCTTGTAAGGCCGGAAGCGGCATGTAGCAGTGAAGATGTGTGTGCACGGGGCTCTACTCATTCTTCTGCACTCATATGGGTGTCGCCCACACTATGGGAGTCTCTCAGTCATGGCCGCCATCGCCAGCAGCCTTTCATTCACCATGGCCTGGCTGTCTGTGCAGTGGCCCAGGTGTCTCATTTCATTCTGCTCTGTACCTCTTCCCGGACTATGGCACGTCTGGGGAGTGATTTGTAAGCCTCATTGAGCAGCCTGGAAAAGGGCTGGAGGTTACCGTAGGTGTGATTTTTCATGATTATGTACTGTTGAGAAAAATCATCATTCAGCTTGTTTAATGATGAGCTCCCCCTGCTGTGGGCTGCAGGTAGTGCATGCTGTTTTCTCATACCGTTCTTGGCTTCAGAAGTATGCTGAATCCTGGTGCCTATGAGGTTAAACATTGTATTCCTTCCTTTATATTTATGTAAAAACTGATTCACTGCAGACAAAAGGATCCTGTGACCATATGCCAATCTAAGGCATAGGAGGAGTTAATATGGTTTTAGAGTAATTTGGTACAGGTGAAGTGCGTTGTTGAACTGTTTGTGTCAGCCTCTGTGGGGATCCTGATGTGAGTGATGGGAATAAACCCCCTACCCGTTTTTTATTAACTCTACTAGGCCATGATGGATGTTCTTTTCTCTTCGACTGAGGGCATGTATGTATCTGTGAGGCAGATTGTGTTTCAGCTGCAGTTTGACCTGCCAGGGTCACTGTCGAGGTTGGATGGATCGGAGACATCGCTGCTTATGTTTCAGCTTTTGTCTGAACGGTTTCTGGGCAGGCCTGTATGCCCTCGTCGGACACGTCCACCGCAGGAGTCGCGAGGATCGATCGCGTACGTGACCGAGCAGAAGAGGAACCTTTAAGTACACGTCCGTTTTTAAAGGGGAGTTCTTTAGAATATGGAAGGCTTCTGTGTTCATTACCACCTATGTTTTCCTAATATGAGTAGACGCCCGTTTTGTTGAAGTACAGAAGGCACTATTTTTAGTACATGTCATCTTTGTAATACCACGAGTCTGTGCTACAGTCAAACTTGAAATTTTAAGGTTTTTTTGTTTTATTCAACACTACATACATTTGCTTAATCTTGCACATTTAAGAGATCTAATTGTTGAACTGAATGGATGTATATAAATGTTTAATTTTGTCTGTAAATTGGGAAAGTTGTAATGAAGTTGTAGGTATGAGGTTTCATTTTTGTAATTTAAAAGCTTTGTTAAAAAGAACATATCCTGGAAAAGAGACTCAATGTTAATATCCAATGAAAAATACATGAAAAGGTTGGGAAAATGCAGGTCTTTGATGTGTACATTTGAACAAATTGTAATATTTTTACTTCATATTGATGATCATGCATAGTGTAATTGAATGAGTTGTTTATAATTAAATACACTGTTTATTTAATATTGGGATATGTTCATTTGTTTTGATCTCCTAAGGAGTTTCTAAATGGGGTTCCGTAAGAAGGGACAGTGTAATTTGATTGGGGATCACTTCAACAATACACCTGTATGTAGCCTAAATAAAACATTTGTATTTGCAAGCAAAATTTAAGAGATGCAGAAGGAATATATCCATCTTCTATAATCAGTATCAAAGTGTCCAGGAAGGAAAATTCTGGGGACACGTTGGTTAAACACCCTGGTGGAGGGACGAGAGAACTATCTGCTGATCATTCTCAGTTGAAATCGAGGCATATTTCTGCAACTCCCAAACAGAACACCCATGATTCAAATAATCATGAAACCCCTAGGAAGCTTCTACCTGTCCTCCATTTACTCAGCTATGTCATCATGGTTAATCTGTACCAACTCAGGTTCGCAGCAGAGTTGATCCGAATGCCTCAAATTTCAGAAAAATTAAGTTTCCCATTAGCTGGACATTTTAATTGTCCGCTTCTGAAGGCAAGTGTGAAAATTTAAATAAATTCGTCAACCCTTGGTCTTTCGTACAAAACATACCAAAGTAAAAAAAAATCTTGCTGACTCGCTTCCAACGTGAGCAGAAATTATGTAACTTCGGAAGTGCATATCAATTACATGCGTAATTTAATACCAACTATCTGTGGGTGCGCCGTCACTTTTGGCTACGTCGCCAGCTATGTTACAGGCATTTACACCCAATAAACGGCCCGCGGCGCGGCCTCGTTCGTCGCCAAACGGGACGCTGTGCGCAGGACTGAAGCGCAGGCCTGCCGAACGGGACGCTGTGCGCAGGGCTGAAGCGCGGGTGCGCCCGCAGCGCAGGCCTGCTGAACGGGACGCTGTGCGCAGGGCTGAAGCGCGGGTGCGCCCGCAGCGCAGGCCTGCCGAACGGGACGCGGGGTGCGCCCGGTTGGAGACGCGCAGAGACGTTTCCAGGGGCAAGTACTCGGACTGGGAGGCGAGCGTGGCTTAGGGTAGCCTTGCCGATCGGGGCGGACGGGCGGTAAATTCGGTACATTTTACATGTTTATCACGTACAGAAAAGGGACACTCCATCGTTCGGGCAGGTGTAACTCCAGTAATTAATAAATGACTATATTGTTTTATACACCATTCCCTAAAGGATACAGGTCTTTTCCCCCCTCGACTTCTTTCTTTTCTTATTTGTAAAATTAGTCTGTTGCAGCTATTCGTGACGATTTTTAGGGGGGTCCGAAGCACTCATTTTCACCTTTAAAATTGAGCTTGAGAAGTCTGTAACATTTGTCATTAGACTGAAGAGCGAAGCTGTTGTGAACAATGCCCTCTATTGGCTGCGAAGGGTATTTAATTTCTACCTCGTGCTTTTTAAACTTCAGTAGAGGGTTTCTGTTATATCGTGTCATATTATTTATTTATATATATCTTAGTGTCATGTTCACTCGTGATAATTAGTATCGCACGCTGTAGTCTTGCCTCAGGACCATCCATGTACCGACAAACTGACTCTTCTCCTCAGAAGGCGAGCTACTGTAATTAAATCAGCCGTGCCTCATCTTGTCATCACAATGAGTTACTGCCTCCACTAACACAGTAAATCATTGTCAAGTGGAATATACCTATCACATAACGGCAGTATAATTCGGCAGAAACGGTGAATAATTTGTCAACATTAATATTAAAATTAGACTTACTCCAGACAGACCTACATTAATATTAGTAGGATGGGGAGCTGTATAAAGTCTTTGGGTCATATTCTAAGTATGATTCTAACACGATCGCATACCTTTCTATGACAAATTGTCATTGTTAATTTATGTTTGAGGTGGGCATCCATCCATCTATTTTTAATTGTTTATCCACTCTGGGTATGGCAGAGTATGTAGCAGGGAGAACAGGCATCATCACAGTTCCTTCAGATCAGTGTTTCCCACTCGAGTTCTCGGGTACCCCAGACAGGGCACATACCAGGAGTTGGGAGGGAGCAAAAACATGGACTGTCTAGCAGGGGGCAGGGAGGGAGCAAAAACATGGACTGGACTGGGGTCCCCACCGGGTTGGAAAACACTGCTTAAGATGCTTCACTAAATTGATCATGAATTACTTCAATAGTAATGTTAATGTGAAACGAAAATGAATAATATAAGATGCATAGAGTACAGCTTATTTAGTTATATAACAGAGCCGGTGCATGAACTGCTTATGTACATTTTTTGCAGTGTAATACAGCCTCTCTTTTAAACTGTAAATGTGTCATTCATAAAGTATTTCTGCCAGTTTAAAACAGCACAAAGCCAAATTTTGCTACAATGTCAATATAAAATTGCTACAAAGAAACTGTGCATAAGCTCAGCTAAATACATAATGAAGCCTACTGCTTAAAACTGGGGCTGTCTGGCTCAGATAAATTGCACCACCAGATTTAGTTCAGTCCCATATGGTAATCCGGAGCTGAGAGTATAGGCTGAGTACATATATGGAAGGGCGTCCTCCGCTGGCACCAGGCGGTCGCGACTCAGATTTCAGCCGGGGCCCGCGGATGGAGGGTGGGACTGCATGGCTTGCAACTCCGCACTGAGACTCAGCATCAACCCGTCAGAAATACACACCGCGAGAAATGTGATTCGGCCCTGACGCAGTGCACCATGAGCGAGGAGAGGGATAGGGACATGCACATAAAGTCAGTCACCGGCAGAGATGCATCAGTCCATGGACATGCACATCGCATGATGCTTTTTAACCTCTGATGCACATGGGAACTGTGGCTCTGCCATGTATATTATTACTACACAAGAATATATTTAATACATTATTAAAGCCAATTCCAGTTTGGTCTGTTTTCAGTCACAACTACTCTATTAGCATTTTTCAATGAATATCAACAGCAGAGGCTCTTGGTTTTTGGCACAGAGACACATATTTAAAGTTACACAAACGTGAAAGAATAAAGGATAAGAAAGATCAAATACATATCTAATACATGAATAGCAATCTGCTTTTTCAATTTCAGAAAATGAAAACCAGAGAAGTACAGAAGAGAATTAATGTTTGCATTTTTTCTACACCAAACACCTGAATTCATTATCAACTGTATAGCCTATATCTGCAAATACATATCCTGGTATTGAAACCAAGATAAAAGTTACCAGATATGCTTTGTATTTCCTAGTTAGGGTAAATTATTTGATTCATGTGCATTTTATGCTACCGTATCAATTTCTGAAGCCATCAGTTACTGTTACATCCAAAACTGGCTTTAATCTGAAAAATGTGTTTCAAAAGTGGTGTTTCTCTGACATCTAGTGGCAAAATATTGAAATTGCATTGGGATTTCAATTCTGTACAATTACGGTTAGGACCTGCATACATTTAGGATTGTTCATGTTTAGTAGATACAATACTATAGTTTAATTGTTGAAGTCGATTGAATATTTCCCGACTGTTACTACATTTTTAAAACGAGAATCCTACAAACAAAAATGCACTGAATAGGTACAGGTCCTCACGATCAGAAGCAAAGAAAACCCAGCATCGATCCCATAATAACATTCGGACTAGTAACCAATAAAACTACTAAAATACACATGCCACTTTTACGGTTTGCCATCACCAAAACTGTAGCCAACGGGTAAAATATATACTCACACTGAACTTTGTACCCTGACAACTAACACTAAAGATCGCCAACACTAAAGAATTACTCTCATCATACCATATTATCAACAAATACTCGGTGCATAACTGAGATGTTGTTTGATCGATAAGACCTTCTGTTTAGATTATTTCTTATTTGAATCGGGATTGTACATACAATCTCTTGAAAGGCTGTTTTAAATTTACATTTTTAATAGTCCAAAATTTGGTAATTATACTAAATATACAACCATTGTGCTGAAAATAACACACCTGAAGTATGCAAAAGGCTGGATTTCCATATGATTATTACAACGCCGCTTAAAAGTCAAAGTAACACAATTTATCCGGGCATATCGGCTCCTCCCCCTTCCCCGCGAACCTGTAGCGGATGAACTGTTAAATGCGGCTGGATGGATGGGTATTTTTGAAACCGAATGTAAAGCCTAGATGTAAAATAAAGCAAGTAAATTTGAAAAAGAAATTCACAATATTCTGAAAAGGGGAGTTTAATATGCCACAACACACACATTTCCAGTCCAAGTTCTGTGTACACACAGAATGTATGAGCTGATACGATTAAATGGAAACCCAAAACGTCTGATTGTGGTTGTGAGTTCATGCATTTACATCAACACAGATTTTAAAATGAAAGTGCGAAAAGTACGTCTTGATTGAGCGAATCTGGACGCTGCTTGTGCTTGAGACCTATGGCTTTAAGAACCGCTTCCTCAACAGTTCGGCTATCACATGATTTTTTTTGTCCTGTGACTGAAAACGCGGCAGGTAAAACGATCTTATAAGTTTCACATAGGTAAACGCAAACCTTCCCATCGATTATGATTGTGTAGGGTAAAAAACGCGTGTATTATTAAGTGGTTATTAAACGTGGCGGAGATATTAAGTGATTGCCATTTGAGCTGTGCGTTCACCCTGTCATGTTACGGAAGCGGCGTGACCTGCTCTCGAAGTTTGTGTTTGAGAGGATGGTAAAGTGTCTCATATTTTAACGGAGGCTTTTTCCGTATAGAGAATACCGAAGCAGAAGGGGGAATACCGAGAGTAATATGGACAGCAAGCCTCTTCTGCAAGACAGACCCCCTGCTTACAATGTTGCTTCTGGAGGGTATGAATATGGGCAGCAGCCGCATAACTATGGAGCGATCCACACGCCTGGCCCGCCGCCGGGCTATCACCCGCCATCCCTGCCGTATCAGTATCCCAGCGGGCCAGGCAAGTAGCGGGTATTTATAGTTTATCGCTGCCACTACTCGAAAAGTTTTCTTTCCCTAGCTGGAAGAGTACCATTAAAGAATAAGATACCTCCTACACAGGCAGTGAGCACTGTGGTACCTTAATTATGAGCTTAAACATGAATCATTTGTTGTATTGAAGTTCCCCCCGCTGTCTTTCGTAAAGTTGTCCGCCGTTAATACTTTACACAGCCTAATTTGTTTCAGTAGCATTACCCAGATGTATATTTAGACATCACCGAATGGGTGAATTGGATTGCAGCGCTGATCAAACAGTGTAATAATGTGTTTCTGCATGTTGCAAGTGATTTTTGAACTCTGTTCATGAGCCTCTGCCCTTCCTGGGTCACCGCAAGATGACGCCGTGATCTGTACTTATGTTCTGCAGGGTTCTCACAGCTGCCCTCTGTCGGCCAGCAACCGAACTTCTCCAACACGTACACGATCATCCAGCCCTCCGTAGTGGTAGTGGGTGGATGCCCTGCTTGCAGGTATGGTCAGTGTGGCAGCATGGGATGGGCCAGGGAGAGGGTGCACATACTGGCAGTTCTGATGTTGGGCATAGTTAACATGGGATGGGATCCTACATTGATTAGGGTGGAATCGGTTGGCTTTTCAGGATGTCTTCAGCACATCCCCTACAGCACTGAAGCAGTCCTAACATGGTGATTTTTAAACTGGGATATCCTGACGCTCTTCCTGTGAGTACCACTTCCTTGTTATGGTGCTGCAGTAAAGTAACTGTTTCGCTTTCTCAGAGTTGGCGTGCTGGAGGATGACTTCACCTGCTTAGGGCTCCTGTGTGCTATATTCTTCTTCCCCATTGGGATCATCTTCTGCCTCGCACTGCGCCAGAGGCGGTGTCCGAACTGCGGTGCCACCTTTGGGTAGAGGGACCAAACTGCAGTTTGGGCATCTCACAGATATATATATTTTTTTCTTCTTTTTAGTTTGTACCACACAGACACTGCCATATGTTTCCCAGAGATTCGAGGCAATATGATCAAGCAGTTTAAGATGAGCAGTGTATCATGAAATGTCTGTAGTTGGATTACCTGTCAGCCTCCTAGCTGTTTATTACTCTATTTTGGTGCCTTTGCTGCACTGAATCATCCTCCTCCCTCCACCGCAGCTTACCAGAAATAATATGGGATAAAAGATTAATTGCAGAAATGATTTGTGTATATTTGCAGTTTTGACTTGTGCACATTTAATCCACCCTAAGAGCAAATGCAACTTTCAGCTGGCTATGGGTAGAAGAAATTCTGGAAGACTTCTATTGCCATGGCAACCTTCACTGTGTTTTTGAGGTTCTCGGGATCAGTACCACTCGCTGTCCTTGGTTGGGTTTGGTTGTGGCACATCTGGCTGTGTGTGTCATCCATCAGTCCAGCTGGGTTGCTTTGTGCCCAAATGCCATGAGATTGGTGAGACAATGAGAGTGACCAAATCATGCAGAGTGGTTTCCAGCCCCTCAAGCTCATTGTTTTCCTTCTGTACATTGCTGCTACAGCCTTGCTGGTACCTACTATCCTTCCTCTCAGGATTGCATGGTTGTGATGTTTGTTTACCAAACAATCATACCGCAGTGTTAACCTCTCTCTCGAGTCATTCTCATATCTGATCATGAATATTGCTTTGTTCCTTATTACCTCTAGATGCAATATGTATTTACATTTCTCATCCTGTAAGCAAAGTACACACTGCTATGAATGTAATCCTGTTTATGTGAATGTAAATATAATAAAATAAACATTTGTATTCCCAGCCATGACTTCAGAGTACTTCAGTTTTATTTGGAATTGCGGATAGAAATTTATGCATAAATGTTCCATCAGATTGAACTCTTGTTAAACTTGCTTGTATAGCTGAAACTTTATACTAGATTCTTGAAACTGCTGGATGTGAATTTTTTTTATTGTGTCTTTAAAACAATGTTTACAGAATTCACCACCCTTCCAAAGTGTCCCCAGCAGTGCCTTGGTAAAGTCACATGCACAAATTGATTTAAATGGGACCGTGTGCAAGCAATGGAAAATGGAAAGAACCGGTAGGAAGACAGTTTCTTCAGTATAAAAAACAGAACATATAATTTATAAAGGCAACATAACATTAGGATGTACAAGCATCAAAGGAGACCACCACATTCATTTTAGCCTGGTGACGCATTACTGCAATAGGACCAGAAAAATGTTAATATTCAAAAAAACGGTGTGCATTATCCTTGGTCTGATTATAGCCACTGCTTATTTTTTAGCAAGAGTTCATTGTCAAACATCACCGGTCATTAAGTGGAAATCGCAGTGGCCTTACGACTTCAGCTCTCCATACCCAATTTTTAATGACATTTTGTAAATTCTACTTCAACGATCATCACTGCAGCGAATCTGGTTGTAAACGCAAGCGTAGGTGGGATTTATTTTTATCACCGTTGTATTTGTGAATGGTTACTAACCGAGGTAGTCGTTAAACAAGAAGTGGTTGTATTTGTTTTATTAGACAATATAAGATCATTTGTGGTAGAACCACCTCAATTGATATATTCTATAAATATATAGCCTGATACAATGTTACCAATAAGTGATCACTGCAACCTATATGGAGTGACGGCACAGTGTTTCCGTAGCCCAAGAGGCATTGCACTACTACAGTAGCAATAATGGACTCTAATGAAATTGCATTCTTCAAGGGTCGTAGTGTCGCTACGATTCAAAAGCAGAGATCAAAGATCTAATCTAACATACCTCTATAAGACAAAATCGCGTACAGCTCCAGCTCTTGTGCTACCAGAATGAGGCAATGGGTGTGTACGATTAACAAGTGTGATATCTAGAAAATATAAATCTATATTTATTTAAAAGTATATAAATAATCTGTCTCCTTAACTCAGTTTGAGCATGCGCAGTTTGGGATATGTATATATTGAATATAAATAAAACTGATATATAAATAAAAAACTCTATTGAACACTGAAATCCCTCCCAGTTCAGCGTCACTAAAGTAGCCTGAACTCTCCCCACCTAACCAGGGTTTTGGCACCACCCTGAAGCCTCGGGGACTTGTGGTGACGTTTGCTGCAGTAACGCAATAGATTCGGGCTGTTGGTTCCGCAAGCTCCGATCTTTAAAGGGCTGGAGCCGACCTGTCGTTGGTGACTGTTGGCCGTAGCTTGACAGCAGTAAAGGGATTCCCTCCCCTATGAAGTCAAAGTAAAGTGGTAAGAACCGGCCACCCCAGCACCAAGGCCAATTAGGGTCAACACATTTTCACATTAGTGTTACTTACACCAAGAATGGGACTTTCGCAATACCATTGTGCTGCGACACCTGAAAGGCAAAAATGAGGAAGAAATATCAGCTGGATACTACCTATTATGACATATAAAATAGTAGCCTATGGGGCAAAAAAGATTAGCTTACATACTAGTTTTGAGGACAGAAACCGAAGCAGAGATGTTATCGTATGAACAAACAAACTAGGAGTGGTATCATCTGATTGGGTGAAAAGTTTATCTGCAGGTCTTGGGCCTTATTGCGCAAGTTTTCAACTATTTATGCAGAAGCAAGAAAATGCAGACCGTCTGGTCACAAGATGCAGAGCAGAAGGAATCCAGATCATCCTGAAATGCCACCCCATTCCACCTCTTGTTTAGTCTAAATACTGTATTGGTGTCTAATATATACACAGAAACAGTGTAACTCAAAGAAAGCTCTGAGCGTCTTTTTATTTTATTGAAATCTACTTCATTTTAGCAGCAATTGTAAAGGGGTAATTCTCACGCATGGGTCTGACGTGAGCTCTTGATGGGATGACATTAAGCAAACTCTGAAATCTTTATGTATTCACGCCGACAAGTACACATGCACCGACACGTTGGCTTTGCAGAGCTGTTAGCCAGTATAAATGTTGAATGTCACATTTATATCGCCACTAGGGGGCAGCAGCGTCTTACAGGGAGTGAGGCTGCGCCGCAACCTGCGGAAAACAGCAGAGCTAATACCCTAGGATCTGCGAGGAAACTGTAGTACTTCTGACATCACGCACAAACGGGGATGTGGACAGGTGAGGCATGTGGACTGGACAGCCATGTCTGCTAGGTGGAGCTGTACACATCTCACTCCATCACCACCAATATAAACGTAACAGTGCAACTGCTCACCACCCACACATTCAGCAGTGTTCTCAGGATGTGGGAATAAGGAAGTAGTTTTTATTATTTCCCTGTTTGTTTAGCTGGAGTGTGTATTATGCTGGATTTCAACTGTAAAGCGGCCACGTAAAGCAAATAAAATCAAATAAATCTGCCTGTGATGAGGGACAGCGATACCCTCAACAGACAGCACCTTCCACACTGACACACACACACACATACAGCTTGCACCCCCCACAATCACCCATCTTGAACACGGCTGCTGCTCTGCCTGATGGTTTTGTGCGCGTGTAGGTCCATCACACGCACCTGCTCTGAAGCCCATCCCTCATCCCGCACACTGCCCCCGGGACGTGAATTGGCACACTTCTAGCAGACTGCTTCAGCGTGGCCTTATCTGCATGTCCTCTATGGACCGAGCTGCGAGTGACTGTCAGGTAGGGAGAGGTGGGGGACTGGCGTGTTGCTCTGACCGTGCTTTCCGGAGAAGGCGGGGCCGAACTGTCTGACGCGTTCTTGCCCGTCACGTCGCTGTAGTCTGGCGGGGGTAGTAACATGTCTGAGGGGTCCAGCTCAGTCAAGTTGACCACGCTTTTACTGCGCGCCGGCTTGTCAGGCCTGGGGGTGGGAGGGGCCAGATGGGATGGGGGCGTGGTCAGTGACCCTGGAGTAGTGCACAATAACAGCGGTCTTGACGCCAGACGTCCCGCATTACCTGGTGTTGGTCGGCGGTTCTATGTAGGGCTGGCAGTAAGAAGAAGGAAACCAGCCCCTCCTGCGGGACACAAGTGTGCAGAAACGTCACACCGTGAGCTCACAGCTGGGCTTTCCAAAGCACAGCCAGCGCCACCTGCTGGACCCGAGCGGGATCAGCGTCCGGCCTACACTCACTGCTTGCCCTTGTCCAGCTCCCCGTACAGCCAGCCGTCCCTCTCATCGGGGATGAGCAGCGTGATGATGGCGCCCTCCTGGAAGCTCAGCAACGTCTCATTGCCCTCCCCCTCGTGCGGGAAGATGGTACGGACCTTGGGGCGCCTCAGCTGGTTGACCATGGAGGTGAGAGAGGTGGACCGGTGCAGGTTGCCCTCCTCACGTTCTGCAGGAACAAAGGCTCAGCACACGGGACAGCAAACACCTGGACTCACCTGGTACAGCCCATGTAGTAAACTCTAGAAAGACAAGTCTAGATAGAATCAATAGTCCCCTAAAGCTCTTTATGTATATGTGTGTTACTATGTCATGACATCAAAGTTATCATTTGCCAAACAAATAAGCTCAGTTGCAAGATAATGATTTTCTTCCTAGTTTCCTGGGTAGTATCACGATGAAAAGGGGGGGAGATGGGGAGAAGACTTGCCTGGGGGGCTGCCAGGACTCGACGGCTTAAATATGTCCGCCAATGGGCTGACGCCGGTCTTCTGGGGCTGAGCAGGGGGCGGAGTCACCGTGTCTGAGGGGGTCTAACGCGACAAAGGCAGGAGGGATTATTTAATTATTATTTTCCTTCTGCTTCCTCGTCAAAATGTATTTGCTGCTATAACTGTACACATACTGTGTTCTAGTATTATTAGCTATGCTGTTAACGCTGTTGCGTTACTAAAACTCTACAGCACAATTTCTGTGACGCTGGCAATGATGGTGATAATGCAGAGGATGAGGAGGAGAAAGGCAGATCCACCTTGTGCTTCACCAGGGGGGACGGCAGGGGGGTGGGGGACACCTGTACCCGCAGTCCCTCGATCATCGACAGGATGTTTTCCGGCACGATGGCGGCGTCGCAGCACTTGTCCTGCCAACTCTGGACCTTTTGCATAAGCATCTCTTCTGCCTGTCCGTCAAACATCCCGGCAACAACATCATAGCAACAGCATCATAGCAACCGGGTCACAGGCTAGCTAGTGTCCATCAGACATCACAGCAACGACATCACAGCAAAAGGGTCACATATTAGCCCGTGTCCATCAGACAGCACAGAAACAGCGTCATAGCAACCGTGTCTTAGCAACAAGGTCACAGCGTAGCCTGTGTCCGTCAGTACAGCAGCAGCTTGATAGCAACTGCACCTTAGTAACAGGGTCACAGACTAACTTATGGCCATCAAACAGCATAGGGACAGTTTTCACTGATCTGTCCTCACTTTTTGATGGAAGGTGCTGATCTGATAGGTGAAAGTGCAGTGCTTGTCGACCAGGAAGCAGAACCTCCTCTTCTCCTCCAGAAGGGCCTCTTTGCATCCGTCCGCCACAAAATTCTGCATCTCCATTTGTCTAGAGGTCAGAGCTTCCATGCACTGTGGGACCAAGTGAAAAGTGTGAGCACCACTCTGGAGCTAACCTGCACCGCTAACCTGCACCACTAACCTCTATAGATATATACACTATGAATATATATGTGTGTATATATATATATATATATATATATTATACATAAAAAACCTTAACATACCTATTCATATATAATCTATATACATACTCAACTATATACTAAAATTATTCATACTTCATACAATGTTGATATATTTTCTATAATTGCACGTGATGCCAAGCAAGCGAATCATGGTAGTAAACCAATGCATTATTATAACGGTTAATTCTAATTAATGTTACTTAATGTTACTACAACACCCTTACATGTAACCTTCCTTGTTCCCCTAGGCTTTTCCCTGTATAACTCATTATGCATAGTCATACAGCAGCACCTAAGCAAAGCTGCCCCATCCCATAATGAAGGACTACGGGCACCATCCGCCGCGTCTGCATTCAGCCACATAAAGCAGCCGCTGGAAACGCGGAACAGGACAGAAGGACTGGTGTTTGCTTGGGTGAGGAACAGTCTAGGCGTCTCCTAGCAGACAGCATGGAAAGTCAGAGCTGCTTCTCTCTAAATTATAACCCCCGTCTCTTCCTTTTTCTTCTTACTGCAGGGTTTCCATGGTGAACAAGCAAGGAGCCGATCGAAATGATTGGTCTGCACCTCACGCCCCGGCCCCCCCCCCCCCGCGCTCCGCGCGCCGCGCCGGCCGGTCCGCCTCTGTCCGCCC
>JAODKM010000043.1:11796503-11846383 GCA_026780845.1 Petrocephalus sullivani
TCCAACTCAGTAATGTATGTGTGTGACACAGACAGACTGTCCCGTTACCCCTCTCCAACTCAGTAATGTATGTGTGTAACACACACAGACTGTCCCGCTACCCCTCTCCAGCTCAGTAATGTATGTGTGCAACACAGGCAGACTGTCCCGCTACCCCTCTCCAGCTCAGTAATGTATGTGTGTAACACAAGCAGGCTGTCCCGTTACCCCTCTCCAGCTCAGTAATGTATGTGTGTAACACAAGCAGGCTGTCCCGTTACCCCTCTCCAACTCAGTAATGTATCTGTGCAACACAGACAGACTGTGCTATTACCCCAATCCAGCTCAGTAATGTATGTGTGCAACACAGGCAGACTGTCCCGTTACCCCTCTCCAGCTCAGTAATGCGCTCCAGCAGGGAGTTAAGAGTAGTCTCTGTCCGGTGGCGGTGAGCAGCCGTCTCGTTGTATAGCTGCGTCTTGTCCTGTTCCAACTCGGCCACCTTGCTCAGAAGTTGCCTCTCCAGGTCCCCCAGCCTCTGTTTCAGCAGCTCCCGGAGGTCGTTAGGGACAGACACACCGGTCGTGTTCACGCGCAGTTGCTGCTGCTGCTGGAAGGCGGAGCAAAGCCGTCATCACTTGCCGCTTTCCAAAAAGCCTCAATCACAGCCAGCTTCTACACGCCCTGGCGCAGCGATCCTCCATCGCTACCCGCTAACACCTACCCTAGCATCCATCCTGCCAGATTTATTCATAGACCCATAGATCTCCACTGTACTTCTGTTCTTCACAATAACATATAACAGGTTAGCCCAATGACCCACTTTGATATGTTATTTCAACTAAGGGTTATACAAAACTGGCCCTTCCTGACAGTTTCTGCCTTGGAGGAGACCTTCAGAGAATGATGCAGCTGAAAGACTGCATTTGGTGAAACCTGTTGTCTGATTTTATAAATGATTCCTGTACCCAGACAGCGACAGGCTCTTTGCTCTGCTGACTGAAGTGTGTGATCCTCTCTCTGCCTCCTACACATGGACACGGTGACAATAGCTCAGCACTGTGGCTACACACCAAAGTCAGGATCATCTCTCTCCTTTCAGGACCAGCATGTGAGTAGCCGCGGCGGCTTCTGGTCACAGTAGCTGGGGCTAAAAAGACGGGTAGGCGGCGGGCGAAAGTACTTCGGACTTGGCCCATTAAATCCCAATTTGATATTATTGCCAATCATTTTAGTTACAGCCGTGTAACAGGCCTGAACAGAGAGTACAGTCAGGGTATGAAAGCAGCATGACTAAGAAGCCCCAACTTTCAGTCACAGCGAGAAGCAGAAACAAGGAACAAAGTCACCATGACGATGACATATTACCCCATATCAGGAAAGGTAATGAGGTGTAAGGAAAAAACACAGCAGATTTAACCCTATTAAAAAGGGATTGGTACATTATTAAATGAACTCCCCTGCGACCCTGACCAGGATAAGCTAATGGAATGTGGATGGATCAATCAAATTGACTCACTCAGTGAGCACATTTAGTGTCCAATTCAGGAGGTACACCTGCTCCGGAATGCATACAACAAGTCATAGAACATATACAGCATGCAAACAATGCGAGGAAGTCTGCTTACTGCATGGCCAAGTATTTACACAGTTACGATGTGTGATATAAGTTATTTTAAATGCGGTATGATCACTGGTGCCAGACATGGTGGTTCCAGCATCTGAGAAACAGCCACCCTTCTGGGATTTTCACATAGTACAGAGTCTAGAGGTAACAGAGAATGCTGTCATGAACAAAAGGCATCCAGTCAGCGGCAGCTGTTGATGTGAGATGTCAGAGGAGAATATACTTGAGGAAGCTAACAGGAATAGCAATTTTTGTACAAAATGTAGTCTTGCTTGGTACTATGTAAGGATATCAATGAAATGGCCACTGAGCGTATGTAGCAAACACATACAAGAATTCATACAGAACACATTCATGCAGGTACCTGACACATCCGAGTATTCACACAGAACACATTCATGCAGGTACCTGACACATCCGAGTATTCACACGGAACACATTCATACCAGTACCCAACACATGAAAGTATTTATACAGAACACATTCATACAGGTACTTGACACATAAAAGAATTCACATAGAACACATTCACAGAGGTACACAAATTATGAATACAGAGCATATTTGTACAGGTATCTGACACACAGTGTTCATGCAGAACACATTCAGCCACGTATCTGAGACATACAAGAATTCATACAGAACACATTTATACAGGTACCTGACACAAAGTACTCATACAGAACACATTCATACAGGTACCTGACGCATACAAGTATTCATTTAGAATAAATTCCTACAGGTACCTATATACGTTCAAACAGAATGCATTCATGAAAGAAGTCTACACATACGTGAATTCAGACAGCATATTCATGCAGGTAGCCTGCGCGCATGTATTCTACCTGTACATTTAAATACGAATAAACTGATCGATTCTGTTAATCAGAATAAATAGATAAGATTAGATAATGAAGACAAGAAACGATAACTTAAATTAAACATTATAGGCTACTCCGATGTGGATATTATTTTACAACAGTGTGTCAGGAATACTGATCGCATGTAGGGTTGCCACATTTCATGCAGAAACATATATAAAGGGGACTTGCCACAACCACGATGTACCAAGTGACGCACCAGTGGTGGTAAATCAAACCATAAACACCAAATCAAAAATCAAAACCGTATTGATTAAAAACGGGAGCACAATTTTATTGTCAAATACGGGACGATTCCGTATTTTAAGGGACGTGTGGCAACCCGAATCGCATGTGAGCTAACTGCAGTGTTACATTGCACGGGGGTAGCAGGCGGAATACTTTACAGGGCAAATGTTATGTATTTTACATTTGTTGCTCTCGTATTTCATCATAAAATCATGAGCAATTTACGTTTCACACTGCAGGGAAATTCTGCTTTGCCTAAGACCTAAACAAACAATAAAAGAGAAAAACTATGAAACTGCTATTGTATACATTATATAGGATATATTGTTATATATACAAGATATATTGCTTTTACAGTTATAAAATAAAAATACAATACAATGCTACATTTTGAGTTGAGTTACGCATTAAACTACTAAAATACTGAGATCAAGCTATTTATTTTATCTTTGCAAAATCAGTTCTGTTTCTGGTTCAGCGTTGAAATCTCACCTCTAAGTTCTCCAGCCGGGCTTTCAGACTCTGCATCGTCTTGCCCAGATGGTCAATGGTCTCGGCAGGGTCCCGCGGAAGGTCACCCATGGTGTTCTTGCTGTAGTCCTTCCTCCAGGAGCCCTGGCTTCTCGATCTCCCGTCCTGAGGCGACGCTTCAGACTCGCAACGGGAAAGTTTGGAAGTCAGTTCCTTGATGGTGCCTTGCTGGCTGACGATGGTCTCCTTTTGCTGCAGGATCGTCTCTCGGAGCTGCATTACAGTATCCCTAAGCTCGTCTTGGGTACTCTGCATGGTATTGGGAGGCACCGCGCAGTTTGGGTCCGCACCGACCGGGATCGCCGTGCAAACGAAACGGGATCCTGTGATTTCTTGGGAGAGCACAAGTCTCCTTCTTAGTGCGTAAAAGCAAAGCAACCCCGCCAAAAAATAATGCATGACTGCGCGTACTTCAAAAATCACCACTAACTAGAGTGAAAAATAAAGTATTTTATAAATCTGTCGGCTTCTATTTAGCGTGCATAAAATTTCAGGAGATGGTAAAAATCATATTTCATAGACTTTAAAAAAGGCATTAAAGCTACTATAGGTTTTAATACCATTACAATCAAATAATGAATCAAGAAGTGACCTTATATTTATCAGAAATTAAGTATAGACTATTTCATAGGTCTACAAGCTGCAGAGTTTCCAATTGTCTAAAATTAGAGGGTTTATCTGAGGGTTTATCTTACGGAACAACAAAAACTGACTTATCACGGAAAGAATAAAAATAGCATTCCGTTCTGGGTCTATTTAAATGTCCTCCTCTGTATAAGTTCTGCCGCGTTGAGATTTGTGAGATTTGCGCTCCGCGCGGCTGTCCACTCTGTGGTGCTGAAACCACAGCGCCAGCGCCTTATCAGAATAACGGCGGCGCCGTCTGATTGGCTGGGGCAGCGGACACGTCACCTACTCGTGCCAACGTATTGTGTGCGGGTGGATCGTGTCGGTTACAACTGCTAGTGTAAGACTTGTATCTGATTTATCAGGAGCCTGCGGATGAGACCGACCTCAAACAATGGAGTTACAAGCTAACTCCCCTATTCACATATAAAATATAGATACATATATGCATATGCCCCGACCGACAGTAAATCACGTGACTGCTACTCAATGTACTATGCATCCGAGAAGCAATCAGCTACTGGAGATTTTCAAGCAGTACAGTGACCAGGGTTAATGCAGTATGGTGTGATGGTGTTTGCCTCGGGTTGCTGGCCCTCTATACATGTGATCAGAAGGTTGCTGGTTTGAACCCTGTTCTAGACTGAGTAGTCAAATCTCCATTAAGTGCGTGAGCAAGGCCATAAGCCCCTTAACCATAGACAGGATGTCAGTCTATCACAAGAGATTTTAACGACTCTTTATCGCAGTATGTGCATAATTAACAAAAAACACTGGCTTATTTTGGATGCATTGTTCAAGATGGACAATAAAAAGGAAAAATATGCACAGCGGTGTCAGTGTTTGGTGCCACAGAGGAAGTAACTCCAGCTGCAATCTGTTTAGGCGCCAGCTGTTGTGTGAGAATCTGCCTTCCAGACTCCCCTCCTCAGCTGGATAAATTCTGCTGTAAAATAAACATTAATATTTCATCCTGCAGGAAGATTCCAATATGCCAAACCCATATTGCGCAGAAATAGTGTCAGAATGCCTTAAGCAATCGTGTTGCACAGCTAGACCCACTTACTCCCAGTACGTTCCGTCTCCAGTCGATCCCTTGCATGTCAAACCAGAAAATCCCTCGCTGTCCGGATCTCCCGCTCTCCGCCCCCGCGGAATTCTCCCTGCTCATGCATTTCCCCGCAGTGCTCACTCTTAACTGTCTCACTCAGTTCACACATTTGCTTTGATTTTATACGTAGTTATTAGCCAACACTGACCTTGACTACCGTTATTTGGATGCTTATGCCAGTCTGTTTTAGACTGAATAGGAATGCTGCCTCTGGATTGGTTTAGGATTGATCCTGATCTGATTTGACTCTGGTTTGACTCTAATTTGACACTAACTCTATATTCTAAAAGAATGATCAGTGTTGTTTGGTGGGTGTTTGACATTTTAACAAAAAAAGAATTAACACTCAAGCTGCAGCCTCGACACACTCATATGGCGCCAGCTGGTCGCCTGTTCTGTCTGTCATCATTGGCAACAAATGTACATCAGCCATTATTTTTCCCTGTTTTTATTTCACGGGGTGGAAGGCAGTAAATGCTTTGAAAATCAAATTGCTTTTCAAAAGGCTGCAGGTTCCTTTGATGTGTAACACTGCTGAGAATGAAGGCAACAGCTTTTTCCACAGCATACAAGATGGTGCTAAACACAACCTCTTTTCACTGATGCTGAAGACAAAATTTTAAAAAATCCACCTCACCTTGGCCTGCCCGCAAGGATAAATGTATATATACTTCTAGCTATGAGAAATGACTGTGTACGTAAGTTTTCCTTTAACCAAATAATTTAATTTAGTAAATGATCAGAAAACTCCATAAACGTCTTCAGAATATTAAACTCCCTGAATGAATTTGTATATAATACAGCGTCTTGCATAGCGCACGTCACACAATGTAGCTTTGCCTTTACTGATAACACAAAAAGGCTTTCGTACTCCCGAATTCCTTATTCTGGATTGGGACAGCAAACAAGGAAGAACAAGGAAGAAAAAAAAACAAGGATGATGATTATTTATTGCTAAATCCGTCCCCAAAATCCACCATCAAATGCAATTAATAAGGATTTTATGTTGCTTGAAGTAACTTGGTTTGTTAACTTGGTTAACAGCCCCATGCAATTCTGATGGGTGACACCATTCAGCCTAAAATTAATATATTACATTTAATTAAACAGCTTTGCTGAAATTCAAGCTTATGAATATTTTATACATTTGATGGGAAAAAAACCTTTAAGATTATATTTGAGTTCAACACTTTTAACAACCTTACCCAGAACATCATGTTCTCCATTTTGTCAGAAAGTTCTTTGCTTTTACCATATGAAGCTAATGTTAGCTCTTTTTTATTTTAAGTTACTTTAATGAGCAAAGTGGCCGGAATAAGGGTGGCGTTGTGCAGCCCATGGACTTTGTGAGGGTTGATGCAGATTCACCCAGCAGCAGGCACTGATATAACTAGTATGATCCTTCAATAGCTCACCGCTCATCTGGTACTAGCAAGGCTTGGTCTGTCTGTAATGTCATGCCATATCTGAACTGAATTACTCAACAGCAAGTAAACAACATATTTCCCAGCTCACGCTTACATCACATCTGAAGTGCGCTCTATGGTATCCGTAAGGCCCTCCCACACAATGCTGAAGCCATGGATGACGTGAGCGTCCCAACCAGACACCCACATCTCCCTTCCAGAACTTTCTCCGTCCGGCCCGGGTGGTCACGAGACGTGTCCTGCACTTTGATAGCTTGCGTTATCAATCGCAATGTGATGCTGGAAGTCCTGTCAGCCTCAGGTACATCGACATCTTTGTGTCTTACAGGCTTCGAACCTTGGGGGGCGAGGGTAGCTGAGCAGTTGAAGTGGCACTTCGCTGAACAGTGGACTGGAGATGTCTTAATCTCAGCCTTTATGAGCCGCGGTGTGGACAGCCCCATTCAGGTTTACTTAGACACAACTTCTCTGATTAATTCATACTTATCGATCCTAAGAGCAATAACTTCTCCGTGTGGCAATTACTGTCGAATGGGCATGCAGACTGTATTTGTATATCAGGAAAAATTCATTAGTGCATCCCACTGCAGCCCTGCAGGAAAGCAAGGTAATTGGAAACACGGGCTATAAAAATGCCAGCAGTAATTAGGTTAATTTAATCAATTTATGCAGCTTTCTCAGTCAGCATGTGACATGTTCGTATATAAAGTGCATATTTCACAAGCGGGCAGACTTTATTACCAGAATATTGAACAACCAATTCGATAACTGGTCTTGGATCTGAGATGCAACTTGAAATTGAATATTTGCGAGATGTCCGGCATACTTAAGGGAGGCAAAGGCTCTTAGGATTATTTTGTACATTAAATAACCGCAACTCTTTTCGCCTCTGTAGGAACTGACCTTTAGCTTTGAGCTATTGTTAATGGACCATTTCTTTAGGACCAGCATGGTTTTACAAGGTCATGTCAAATATTATTCCAGTAAGTCTCATTTCATGAGTGTTTCATAATGGATTATCTTGTACATGGTGATGGTGAGCCTGGAACCTGTCCCATAAAATACAGTAGCTACGCGGCATGGGATGCCATCCAGTTCATCACAGGGGGGACTGTTATTTCACTGAGTGCCATTTCAGATAATGTTATTTCTGTGAGTGTTATTTCAGACAGCGTTATTTCAGACAGTGTTATTTCATTGAGTGTCATTTCAGAAAGTGTCATTTTATCCAGTGTCATTACAGCATGGATAGTGCATACTGGTTATATCAGCCTGGGCCTGTATGACTGTGTGACAGCTGGCCATGGAACCTTGGTGCCAAAGCACGACCAGCCAACTTAGATAACGTCAGGATCAGTACAACAGATTTTTCCGGCTTGTGACTTCCCATTAGCGTGCGTGTGTGGCTCCCAGGCACACTCAATGTGTCACATGGGGAGTTGGGTGAGGGTTAGGAGCCATGACAAACAGGTGTTGGCCTTGGGCCAGCTGTCATTACTGGAGCTGTATGATATACGATAAGGCAAATGAGACATACATGTCAATGAATTATCACATTGTAAAACGTCTAGCAGTCAGCATGTCGCAATCTCTCAGCTCCAGCCCAGATGTTCCAACTCCCTCTGAACCTCTGCTATACCAACTCCTCTTTTAGCACTCAGCTGCCCCGTGGAGTGGATTTATGTCCAGGTGGCTGTGTTGCTGACATCTGAGTCAACCGCTGTGTTCTCAATTCCTCCAAGGTGATCCTCACTTCACACAGAAAACCCAGCAGGGTTAATTTAAGAGTGTATTTTTGTGCATTGCCTGGTTTTGTCAGTAGAGGCACCGCTAGCATCAGTAGATTTCTGCTAAGCCATCCACCTAATTAGAGGTCCCTGTTATTTCCAGGTCACGTGATATATGTGCAAAGCAGGTAGTCCTATGTAGGACACAGTGCATTGCTATTGTATTTAATAACCCATTTTACAGTTGGGTACTACTGAACCAGTTTCTATGTCTAATCAGGGGCCAGTGATCAGTGTTTGAAGATGCCCCCGTAATGACCAGAGCCCAATGCTTTCTGTGGCATGCACGTTTTATTACTCTGGACATGAATTCGGAAACAATATGGCAGAATTCATCATGCCTTTCACCAAGCAGCAAGTCTCGCAGCGATTCCAAAGAATGCTTGCAATATGCATCGGCGAAGAACACGTGCCTTTGTGACAGCGTCTACACATTTACGCAGCACTGCTTTATATATTTATTAATAGGAGCCTGCATACGGACGCAGGCCATCCTGCAATCACGGCCGTAGGGAAGAATAATGTGTTGTCAGGTCTCTCAGTCTGACACGGTTAAGGCTGCAGGAAGGAAAAATGAAAGAATAGACACAGCTGAAATCATTTACCATTCTATTTAGAGTTCAGGCTCTCACACACACACACACACACACACTCATCCGCAGAATCCACATCAAATATTCTTTTGTGAGTCTGCATGGTTTTTAAGGGGTGTTGGAGGGGGGTGTTGTGTTTTAGCTAGTATCTCTCCAACCCTGCCGATAAATTATAATTTTAACAGTGACGTGGCCTTGTGTCTCGGAGCCGCCGTGCTTTATTACGGTACCGTCCACACCGGCGCCCCATGGTCGCGGATGGGAGGGGAACTGAGGACCGGCGAGTAGTCGGACACGTGCGTTTTTGAAAAGCTGAGCTGTGAATATATTCATGGTCAAATCTGCTGGGATAAGTGTAGGATTTCTCTGCCAGAAGTTACGGGCGGACAGATTCGTGGTGGGGGAATTTTGAAAACGAAAGCTACCAAGAAATCAATAGAGAAACCATCCCCAAAAATTTGAGTAGAAATATTTATAATACAAAGCACACTATACAAAAATCAGTATTTGCTACTGCTTAAATGCAATATAAATACTTCTCCTTAAATGTAAAAAAAATATGAAGATGTTGGGGAGGTTCACAATATGTGATGTATCACTGATTTTGTTTAATTTTATAACAGACCAGATTTATATAACTTCCTTCATAGTGTCCCAATTGAATGGATTGTTTCTGACCTTGAGTATGGAAGCGTTGCACAGTAAGATGGGTTCTTGCGTATTTTCTCTTCTCACAAACTTTTTTTTTCTATTCATTTTAAATCCTCCGAGACCTTATGTTCAGGAGTTCTGACTTTTTCCAGGTTTCCAGTGCTGCCGGAGCCGCGCGCGATGATAATTATCTTTAAACGCGACGTCTCCGGCGTTTTGTAAGATGCGCTGCGCCCCCTAATGCTGCCCGGTGTTGCTTCGGGCACAGAGAGGCCGCCTGGGATGGATGGATGGATGGATGGGCTGTGGTGAGCTAAAGACCGTTTAGATGTGAGACGCTTTGTCCTCTTCCTTTTATGCCAGTGTTAGTTCACACTTTTCATGCATTATATACCGCAGCAGTTATTTTATAACTCACTGTGCTTGGAATCCACAATTGTATTGAATGACACAATGACTATCTTTTGACTTTCACACGCATCTGTATTAAAAGGGCTACACCATCTATGCGTTTAGCAGTGACCATGCCTTAGAGATTAATGCTTCTGGGATCCAGGTGGGCACTTCTGGGAAGATATTAGCTGTAGGAATTTATGATCTGGGATCACATCTCGGAGCAGAACTGGGACATTTGAGCTCTAACGGATGAGGCATCCTTCTCTCTCGGGAAGAGGGACATCTTGGCGCATCAAACGCTCCATCAGCGTGAGGGACGAGCACGAGGATCCGTCCGTTCATCTGGGGAACTGACTCACTCCTTGTGCTCAGTCCCCGTGCTATTACAGCGCGGCGATTGCGCAACACCTCGAACCATGGAGATATCGGTGTGGCTGGAACGCGGGATGCGCGCTGCTATAGACCTGTCAGATGTCCCGGTGTTCATGACCCCGCAGTACAGATGCGGACATGCGCGTACGTGGGCGTCGTCGGCGGACCTACAGGGCCATGCATTTCAGAAACTGGTGCGCGTGAGCTGCTTCCGTGGGTCAGAGACTGACATCGAGTGGTCAGTGTCAAGCGGCAGCGCATACACATTCAGTGGCACCTCCTCCTTTGTTATTCAAACTCGGCTTTTTAAGTGGAAACCGGAGCGGCGAGCGGCTGCTCGTTTCGCTCGAAATCTACAAACCCCCGACCGTCTCCTCACCCGGCAGATAACACAGAGCCGGTGCTTCGCACAGACCTGAGCTTGCTATGGATCAGAGCCTTATGTCTTCCTGCGACAGAAATGACTGTTCCTCTCACTGTTTCTTCTGACGCGGAAGGATAGGAGGTGGACTGAGATGCAAGAGAACTTGGAAGCACACAGCAGCCCACTGGCATTTATTCATTTATTAGCTTCACTCCAGTATGTTCCAGGGATAGCAGTCAGAGAGTAACTATCCTGGCAGTATTATTTCCCTCACAGACAATGTCGTTTGATCTGCATCCCAGGACTCTTCTGGGGCAGGGATCTGTGTGTACCTCTGGAGTAAAGGGCTCATTGACTCCACAGTTGGTCTTCGTGTTGATATTCCCTCTCTACGTTTATGGAGGCGCTTGCTGGCCACAGCTGGAGTAAATCCATTAAAGCGGGCTCAGACACCGAGCTCCGTTCCAGGCTTTGTTGCATTATTAATCGCGTCTGCAGCTCAGAGATCCGGCGAGGTTCCCCCCACCGCGCACGCGCGCGCTCGCGGCCGCGCCCCCCCCCGTGGTTTTAACGGCAAGCCATCGATGAATCTTTAAGCTAGCCGGCGCCTAGGTGGTGCTTCTCGTCCCGTGCTCTCCGGCGTCCTCCAGCACGCACACCAGACGGGCACATTTCAGGGAGAGATGCAAAAAGGTCAAGGCCGTGCGCTCAGGGCCATGCGTGATGGGAAAGAGAGCCTGGTCCATCGCTGACCGTCCCGCACTGTGGTGTTTGTTTACCTTGCGTGCAAAATCGACGGGGATTTTCAGACAGACAATATAAATATTAAGAGAGCGGTGTGACATTCACACGCGGTCAGATATTCACTCATCAGCATTCACAGGCTCTACCGCCGTGGAGAAGGGCTTAGCTTGCCCTGCCTGGTGGATTTCACTTTGAAGAGGAGAGAGGCAGCAGGATGGGGGGGGGGAAGGTAGGGCAGAGAAAGGGAAGGGGTGATGGACTGGATTACTCAAGCCGGAGTGGATATGTTCTGTCAGAACCGCGTACTACCTGTGCAGAAGGCTACAGGTCGCTACTCCGCTCGGAAATAACAAACCAGTACAAAAAAATACAATGCATTTCCAAGTCACTCAGCAGTCTTGTGAAAAGTCCATTCACTTCCTGTGACCGCTTGTCCTGTTAAGAGGCACTGGTGCGTCTGGAGCCTATGGGCACATGACAGGGAATAACCTAGGATGGGGCGCCAACCCATTGCAGGGCACACACCCCCACCCCCCACATCTATAGGTAATTTGGTAATTCCAAATCTTGGGGACACCCCCACAATGACACAGGGAGAACACACAAACTTCACGCTATGAAGACTTAAACCCTGATCCCAAAAGTGCATCGGTGGCGACCACCGCACTGCCATACCACCCTTGGAAAGCTTCATCAGGTGTCCGATTTTATATCAGAGAATGAATGAATGAGATGGAAAGAGGAGGGAGCAGCTGCAAATTTTTTTTTTTCTCTCAACAATTCACTGCCCTGACTAGTGTAGTAGCTGTTTGTGGCCAACAGGGGGCCTCCAAACTCCTGGGGCTCCCGTGCCTGATTTGAGTAGCGGTAAACACGGCCGCTAGATGGAAGCCGAGAATGTGGATTTGAGGAGGGAGGGTTAAATGCAGGGTGAGGGGTGGACGTTATAAGCCGTGAGACTCCAGCGGATCCTATGTGGATAAGTGCTGGGGATAGGTGGGAGTGTGAAATAAGTAAGGTGAATCAGTGTGGGCTGAGAGGTGTGGCTGGAAGCCTGGGAAGATCTCTGGGGCCCGCTGGGGCCTGCCGGGGCCCGCTTACCAACACATACTACGCCGTCGTCAGTAAAAGGTTCAAAGTGCAGAGCCTGGAGCTGGCGAGCTCTATGAAATATGAATCAGTCCTGTGTCAAGCTCAAGGGGTCACTCATCAAAGGAGTTTCCGGGGGCAGCAAAACAGCCTCTTTTCCGTGAAAAGAAGGCGGCCAGTTGAACCCCCCCCCCCCCCCCCCACTCCCGGACGGCACACAATGACGTAGTCGGTGGTGACGGGGCTTCAAAAAATGTTTACAGGCCAGAAGAGTTACGTCGTGTGGCATTTAATCCGCAGCTCAGCACAGGCTGGATAACAGAGTGCGGCAGACGAGGCCCAGTGACTCATGGGCCTCAGTGCCTCAGAGGCATATCACACGCACACAAAGCGTTACCTACGCTACCTACTTGCTTCATGCTTTGGCTTTTATTTTTTACAAAGCTGGACTAAGAATTTTATTACCTGAGAAATAGAGCAAAAAATGAGGACGAGATCCCCTTAAACAACGAAAGAGGGAAAAACTAACTTTAAAAATAGCCCCACAAACAAACCAATCGTCTGCCAAGCTTGGGGACCGCGCCAAAGCCCATTCCAGAGAGCACACCTCCAATTCCATCAAAAAATCATTCCGTTCAGCTGCCCATCATTATATGTTAATGAATTGCCCTACAGTTGCAGACGATCGCCCAAATCCACCCCCCCCCCCACGTTTCTTGCTCTTTAGAGGACCGGGACACACCTCACGTACACACTGAGACCCATACGCACTGCTCTTACGCACCCAGCACTCATACTTACATTCTTACATGTAGCCTCTATCTACACAGCCACACACACACACACACACACACACACACACACACACAGCCACACACACACACACACACACGGCGGGGTTGGTGGTGGTTATGGTGGTGGTGGGGGCTCCCTCACGATTTTTGTTGCCAGCCCACAAACCCATTGCCCCCCCCCCCCACCCCAGGACCAGCCCTGGCTGTTATATACACAGCCTTACCCACACACACACACACACATGCACACATGCAATGCCGACTACTTCAGCCTCAAAGCAGATATCAAAGCAGGGTGTGATGGACTGGTAACCAAATGTACAGTCACTCAAGAGGCAACATAAAAGTAGCTCTAGATTAATGATTCATGTTAAAGACACTGGAGAGAGGCCACAGTACTGACACAGGGACTGGAGGACCATACAGTGTGGCTTCAGCTTAACAGAACAACCAACAGATCTACCACCGCCTGCTGAAATATTGATCGCTTCAACCCCTGGCAGATAGCGGGGCTTGCTGGCAGCCATATTTCATTTCACAGGGAATCGAGGGGAAAAAATTGCAAAACCTACGTGTTACTCAATCGAATTTGTCAACAGCAGAAAAAAATTTTACTAAATTTGTCACATTCAGTAGAAACAGTCTAATGTTTAAAAATGTGTTCAAGCAATTTCAATAACCGTGTTTTTTTTTTTAATGACCCGCTGATTTTATCTATAATTGATTCTGTCCAGTGTTTGATATGCTTTCTCCTTTCAGGTGCATCAGCGCTAATGTCCTTGCGTGCTTATATCAACGTACCATAGAGTAAGGTTTACTGTGTATCCATACCTGGGTTGCCAACTCTCACTTTCATCCTGACGCTCACATGCACATGCAAGAAATCTCACGCCAAATCTATATTATTCCATTATAAACCTAAATAAATATTCCATTATAAACCTTAGCCACATCAAAGGTGTCGTGGTGGTTTGCAAACCCTACCGACTATTCACAAGGTAAGAAACCTGTTGCATACACGTAAGTGCGTGTGCGTAAGCCCGCGCACGCATGTCAGTCTCCTCTCTAACTAAAAATCTCACTCCAGCCAACTGACCCTGCTGTGAGCACGGATTATCTTTAGTAGTGCAAATGAGAAAAAAGCAGCCTACAAACTACAGTATTAATAAGTTGCTGGGAATGTTCTGGCAATCTGGGCATTACCGCGCAGCGAGGGAGGTTCCCCCAGGCAGGTACAGCCGCCGCTTTGTTGTGCCATTCAGCGGGGATAAGAGAGTGAGATGAGTTTGAATCTGAAGCAGTTGGAGGGCTGCATGCATCATCAGAGTTTATTCCGTGGCTCTGCCTATGGGCAGCTTTGCTCTCTCCGGCTACACCGGTGGGGATTGCTCACTGTGCTCCTGTGAAGCCCTGTTCCTGGAGCTGCGTGAGACGCGGAACTTGACCCCTTGAAGACACTGAACGTGACTGAATGTGAGACTGTCCCGTGTGAGCCTGGCCCCATGCATTGTCCTGCGGGATGTTTTTAAGAGCAAACATGATCTGGCACTAAACACTTGACGGCAATAAAAAAACAGATAAATCCAACCATAAATCAATGTTTGTTAATAAAACCCCTGACTTTAACATCAAGTTTAACCTACTCTCTTAATAATAATCACTGTCCTATTTAAATTTAACTAAAACTTCCCAGTCTGTCTATTTAAATAGACTAATTTCAGTGTTCACATTCCACTAAAAATGATATCTTTTCATTTTCATCCTTCTGAATACGACAATGCATTCATTAGTCACTATAAAGAAAACCTAGTTTAAATGTAACCACGTTATACAATGACTATGTTCAACATATTACCTAACATACGTCACAAATACACCCTGTAGAGCCCACATGTAAAGCCTTAAGGTACAGTTAGAACGGAGATTCTTTGCAATCAAAATAAATGATAGACTACTTGAAAGTCAGTGGCGAGATTAATAAAGTCAAGTAGATGACTCTCGAGCACGTCCCCAGCTGAGACTTCATGGGTTTTCGCGTCCATAAAAGTAATGATCAAATGTCTTTCCCGCTAAGACACCAATTTAGCTTCATCTCTGCCCTTGGCAAGAAGCGCGCATATCGCAGCTTTCACGGACATCTGAGAGAATCTTCACAGAAGCAGTATTGATTTTGGGAGGGATACCCCGAGTGGAGAACAGATTATATGACACGTGTTACTCTAGAAGACACAATATTTTTAGTTACGTTCAGTTGCTATGTCTCTATAATACTGGCAAAGGTTCCTATGAGCTGCAGGCTGTAAAGAATTACTGTTTATTTATTATGAAAGATGAATTGCAGTCTCTTCGCCGCCTTTCAAATCTCACCCGTGGAATCTCACTTTGTCCAAGAGAGTCATTTCGTGGCGGTAGTAAAGAAGTCATTCCCTAAATATTTAATTTCCGCAACAAACCTGGACAATTTGTTCTGGTTGCCGCACAAAACAGATCGCTGAGATGGGAATAATGCCATATGATGATAAAACTCTGTACGTCTGTACGATGTGATGATTATCGTCAGCCGTCATTTGTCATACGTGTCCTGAATCAGTGGACATATCCAAATTTATTAAGAAAAATTAAGATACATTTCTTAATACTACCCGTTCCCTACAAACAAATTTTATGCAGGGGCAAACCGGACATTTATAGTAGCGCTATAATTTCTTGCCTTAGTAATTTATTGCCCATATTACTTACTGTGACACAAATGCCTCACTTCCTCATGCTTGGATCTGTTAATCATTGTTATTAATTCTTGGCACCTAAACGGACTGATGATATTCCGTCCGCAAATATTAATCATGTCAGAAAGCGTTCGTTCAGAGCTAAAATTAAGCCGCTATCCAAACCAGCAAACTGTGAGTAATAGATAACATAAGAACATAAGAACATAAGAAATATACAAACGAGAGGAGGCCATTCGGCCCATCAAGCTCGCTTGGGGAGAACTTAACTAATAGCTCAGAGTTGTTAAAATCTTATCTAGCTCTGATTTAAAGGAACCTAAGATGTTTCGCGCTTCAAGAACCTTAGATGGAGCCAGACCCTCATCTGTGAAACCAGAGTCAGGGATACGTGACGGAGATGCTGAGATGGTGTTGATTGGTCGATTCAGCTAGTCAATAGATCGAAAAAGCAGTTTAATTTGGGATTTCAGGTGGGCCGGCAACGTTACGTGCAGCCTCCGCTCTTGCTGTTATCAGGCAGTTGTAGGTTTAGGTTTTGATCAAACTTCTCATGCCTTAAAATTCCACCCAAGTTATGAAAGCAGGTTTTGCTTTTTCTGAAGATGGTTGATAGAACATAAAGATATTAAACATTGTATCTATGCCAATATGTTTAACAAGAGTCAGTATTAACTAGATAGTGTCTCATAAAAATAACCCAAAAAATGCTAAATAATTCTTTTTAAAATTTCCCATCAATTTTATATGTTTCATACAATTACTTTCTTTTTATCAATATATGAGAAAATATATAAATATACAAAAGATAATGTATACAACAAATATTTTTAAATGCTGTATTTTTCATCGACATGTACAGAACTAGTACTAGTACAGTCCTAGGCAGCCAAAGAAAAAGTTTAAAGCTATGTATCTGGGAAGTAAGTGTTTACTTGATCAGAATTAAACACGTTGTAATATTAGAACATATGTAAATGAACAGTAACACAATAAAAACTAACAAGTTACTGATATCTTGTTGGATGGCTAGACAAACGCCACCTCAGCAATTCCATGTATTTGTTTAATTGCACCAACAGCTCACTTCATTAATTAATTTATAATTAATGAATTGATTATATAATTATAATTTTAATTAGTGGGGCAGGCAGGTGGTGTAGTGGTTAAGGATGCAACCGTGTAGTCGAAAGATTGCCAGTTTGAGTCCCTGACCTGCAAGTACTGCTGAGGTACCCTGAGCAAGGCTCTGTCCCCAAGTGCTTTCATAGCTGCCCCCTGCTGTGTCACATTGTCACATGGGTTAAATGCAGAAGACACATTTTGTTGTTGTGTGCTGTGGTGTGTCAACAATGATGATTAATCACCTTCACCTTAATCTTAATCTCATGTGGCACCCAGGGAGCAGTTGGTTAGGGGCCTTGCTCAAGGGCCCACAGATATGCCCAGGCTGGGCTTGAATTGGTGACCTTCTGATCACAAGCACAGAGGCTTAACCCACTGAGCCACACTCAGCCCCCTAATCGCCCCCTAATTTAGTTTAATAAGATAATGAGGTATTGATTAGCCATAGGAGGTGTGTGTGGTTCAAAAGATGCATGTATGTTTTGGACGGTTGCCTCAAATACTGGGGGACACATTTACTCTTTATTTAGCAGAAACTTTCAACCACAGAAACGTACAAGTGAGGCAGATAGCAGATTAAAAACATATGAGTGTCAAGGAAACAACAAGACATACGTGTAGCCAGGCTGAGCTTCCAGCAAAGGCCCGAGTATGTGTAGGCCGCATTAGAGCAAGAGCTATATGGCATCCTTCCAACAAAGCAATAACCTGATGAGACGACTATTCAATTCAGCAGACAAACATTGAGAGCATTCGGGGAACGTAGAGTGATGTAGCCCAGTAGAGGTTAGGGTTAGGGTTACTGGAACAGATGTGTCTTGAAGTGCTTCCTGAAGGTGGTGAGGAAACCGGATTTCCAGATGTGGTTTGGCAGTTCTTTTCCAAATTGGGGAACCACAAATGAGAAATGTCTGGAGTGAGACTTGCCATGTGGCGCAGTATATGAGTTTCAGATGTTAATTTCAAATATTAATAATGGAGGGCACAGGGGGTGTCACAGTTGCTTCTCACCTCTAGCATTGGCAGTTTGAATCATGTCCCCATTCACTAGGAAGGTTTTAAGTTCTCCTTGTGGTCCAAAGATATAACAGGAGAATTTGCATCTCTAAATTATCTCTTGTCAGTGCACTCCGGATCGGCGTCCCATCCAGGGTGTAGCTCTGCTCTGTGCTTTATGCTGCCTGGGACAGGCTCCAGGCCCCTCGTGACCCTGACAGAGATAAGCAATTGGAAGATGGATGCTAAAGATCCCCAGTGCAATGTGAAAGGGAAACTGAGTAATTAATGATAGCTACACTTACTCAGCAGCTGTTTCCATGGAAACTGTCTTGCCACAAAAAAAGGCATTATTTGTTTAGCAGATGCTGTAGGCCAGAGTGATTTACACAGTTTTTATATATTTCATAAACATGCACCAGGTCAATTTACATATTACATAGTTCACAGTGATTTGCTTGGACATATTTTATAATTATAAACTGATCAATTTACACAGTTTTTGCATTTTTCCCAAATGACATGTGTACATCTCACTTGGGTTGTGCAATCCTGAATTTAAAAAGACAAAATCTAGAAACCTGTTAAATCATGATAGCTGCAGGTCGAATGTTACGGAGGAAGAAAAAATGATAAAGTGTTTCCTTTAGTATAACTCCCTGCCAAATCAAACACCTGCTGAGAGAACCAATACGCTACATTGAGAGCATAATTTTCCATCTTTGGGTGACAACTGTCTGTAACCATAACATGCATTTGTTGGATTGTGGGAGGAAATTATATTCTGATGTACCGTAATAACGCGAGTCAGGTGCAATTTGCAATACTGTCTGACCTTGAAAAACAGGGCAAATGCTGCCTCACATTGCCACCTAGTGTTAAAACCGTAGAATACAAACAATAATGAGAAATAACAGGAAGGACACGTTCGTCTTATTTGTTTAGGTTTATTTGCATTATAGGAAAATGCACGTCACACATCATTAAAATAATTTAATATTATATCTCAGGTATGTAAAATCTAGTTTCAGTCGTCTTCTTCTTCGGTAAAATCCAAACGGAGATTAACACAAATGCGATGGTGCACACTGCCACCTACTGACCTGGAGTTTAAGCGGGAAATGGAAAGTAAAATCCGATCATATTTAAATTCTTCAACAAACTCAGGCATCTACAGATATTTAGAACAGCCAACAGTCCAAAGCGAACAAAAGCGAAATGTAAGCTCATGTCATTCATTTCGTTTGCTCCCTCCGCCAAAGCGCGGCACTCACGGATTGCGCTTTTTCCATTGGTCTATTTTTGTCGTTTACATATGACGTCAAAGGCAAGAGACAGTCGTTTTCGATGGTCTAACAACACCCATTAACAAGACGATATCTTTCCGCCGCATAATAACCTAATATTCAATGATTTTGCAACACAAAAATGCAATGTTTTTAAAGTTCCTTGTAGCATATATAATAACACAGATTTAATAATAACTGTTTATGTTTTTAGTTTCCCAGAATACTGAGTGAAATTTAAAGTATCCGACAGCGGTTTGATATTGTGCAACGCTATTGACCGGCTCTCCACTCGTTCGGGCGGAAATTGTAGTGGGACTCTTTCCTGTCGTCTTAGTCGGTAAGTTCCAATGTGACCATCTCTCGCAAAAAAATACCGTAATCCACCCAGTGCATTGGATTTGGTAAGTTTTTGCGGCACGTCTCCTTCGCGATCCAGTCGGCAGCACATATGTATTTTTCCATCTTTGATATTTAGCTTCTGTGACTAAGGGAGCAGCGTCCGGCGGTTCTGTTACGGGCCAAGCGGTGTGTGTGTGCGCGAGTGGGGGCGAGGGGGCGCGGACATAGCTGCCGGTCTGTGTGGAACAGTCTATTGATCGTGTGCCTGTGCGTGAATGCCGATGCGCCGGTGCTTATATGGCTGGCCCTGGGAATAGTTTCCGTTGATTTCGCGAGGACCGGTACCGTTCTTGACACTTGCCTGGAAAGTGCAATGCTGGATGCTCGTCTTTGTTAGGCGCCGCTGTGTGCATTTGCTAATACCCTGCTAATGCACGCATTTGGCCGGCGCTCCTCTCTGCTATTTACCGGCTATTTATAGTACATGGTAGAATTAGAAATATGCTCATTTAGTGGTTACTTGTGCAGCGCTGTCCGCTGATCGTTAAGGTTGGCGCACGTATTTATCTTTGACGTTTCCGTACAAAAGAAGGCTTCTCCTAAAGAATTCGTAAATGTTGGATCAAGGAGTCTAGTAAGTAGTTAAGGATCTCCTTTGGCAACCCAAATCCTGCAGGAGAAGGAGTCTTGTTGGGGTATCACTGTGCAAGGTGCATGACCCCAATATCTCTGGTATCATCCCCAGCTGTAAAAACTTAAAGTTCTTTAGCATGAGTCCATAAGTTTAGACACCGAATGCAAATCGTCCTGCTGTTGAGGGTGTAAGCATGTTGGGATGTCAGCATCATTTTCCCGAAATGCTCTCTCAAATCAATTGCGTGAAAATGTGTTTACTAATGGCCGGGATGGTCTCCCCATGCGCCAGGTTTGTGGAGGACATGAATTCCGTGTGAGGCTGCCCTTGCTGTCACCGTCTCCGCGTACACTACTGTGAATCATGGCCTTTGCACCGCCCACGCCCAGTCCCACCGTGGTGGACCAGACCACCCTCATGAAGAAGTACCTGCAGTTTGTGGCGGCGCTGACGGACAACAACACGCGTGAGCAGCTGTCCCTGCACCTTATGCATGTTCCAGGGGGCGCAATAAATCGGTGAAATCAGCGATTTTTGCAGCCAAAGAGAAGCAATATGATGAAAACATTGTGCTTTAGTCCAGTGCAAGGTACATGCGTGTGTGTGTGTGTGTTGTGGCCGCGTGAGTGTGTGAGAGAGTGTGTGTACCTGTTAATCTGGACGCTGAAAGTAAAACTGATAAGATCTGAGTGCTTCTGGAGAAGTCGTAGGCGCGTGTAGGAAGGTCCCTACTGTCCCCTGTAAATGCTGAAGTGCTCCTGTCCACACAGCTGATGAGACCAAGCTGAAGATGATGCAGGAGGTCAGCGAGAATTTTGAGGTATGCCCCCCCCCCCCACACCTGTATTTCTGTATTTATTTTGATGGCAGTATTGTCAGGCGTAGAGGCGGCGTCGAGTCGCTGCTTTTCAGCACTTTCTTAGCGAGATGCTGCCTGCCACTTACCCGGTCCTTGCTCCTGGCCAGAATGTGACCTCGTCGCCACAGTACTCTACCTTTCTGGAGCACATCATTCCACGCTTCCTCACATTCCTTCAGGATGGAGAGGTGCAGTTCCTGCAGGAGAAGCCGGCTCAGGTGAGTGAAGAGTGCTGGGCTGGAAGGAGACTGTCTGTCTGTCTCTCTGTCTGTGCATGTGAGTCTATGTGTGTGTCTGACACATACAGGGGAGTATCAAACCCTGATCACTTAGTGCTGGTGCTGTTTACGTAAGGCCGTGTCTTGCTCTTTTTATCTCTTGACTTCTGCCGTCACTTCCCATCTGTGATGCAGCAACTGAGGAAACTGGTCTTAGAAATCATCCACCGCATCCCCACCAACGAACACCTGCGGCCGCACACCAAGAACATCCTGGCTGTCATGTTCCGCTTCCTGGAGGTCAGCTGGGCTGCCAGGGGGCGGGGTTAAGGGGGGCGGGGCTGCGGGTGATTGGCAGCTGCCTGACCGTCTGTCTGTCATGGCAGATTGAGAATGAAGAGAACGTCCTTATATGTCTGCGCATCATCATTGAGCTACACAAGCAATTCCGGCCGCCCATCACCCAAGAGGTCAGTGACGCTTTCCCATCCAGTCATTCAGGATGACCGTGTCTGTGTAATGACCATGTCATTCGCGTAATGTAATGAATCACAAGCCAGCAGTGAGATGTTTCAGGTGATTAAATATAGCCCATGGTGCTGATGTAGTATTTGTCTGCATGATTTTAGCATAATATTACTGTAGAATTAACCTGTAAGTTATGTTTTCTATAGATTCATCATTTCCTTGACTTTGTGAAGCAGATTTACAAGGACCTGCCCAAAGTGGTGGTGAGTTTAGCGGCGCGGCCAAGCTGGGATTAGCAGTCACTGTCATCAGGGGGAGGTCATCCTGGGGATATCTTGATTGTTGTCACTGTGGAAAGTCATACTGTGATTGTCTGGGTCACGGCTGTGACGGGAGGTCATGCCGCAGTCGTCGGCGTCACGCGGGATCCCCTCCCCCCCGCAGGCGCGTTACTTCGAGAACCCTCAGGTGATCGCCGAGAACACGGTTCCCCTGCCGGAGATGGTGGGCATGATCACGTCGGTGGTGGTGAAGACGGCGCCCGAGAGGGAGGACAGTGAGACGCGCACGGTGAGGGAGCGCTCCCGGGACGCCTGTGTGGGCACACCTTCGTCCCGCTCTCCCTGACGCGTCCCGCACTCTCTCTCTGCTCCTCCAGCATACCATCATCCCACGGGGGTCCCTGTCACTCAAGGTGCTGGCAGAGCTGCCCATCATCGTGGTGCTCATGTACCAGGTGAGGACCTCTCGTCGGGGTCCCTTTCGGGGCCGCGGCCACGGCTGTGCAGGCACTGCCTGCTGCATTATGTTCCCTGGAAATTCCACTGCCATCTGCATTATGCTCCCCGGAAATTCCACTGCCATCTGCATTATGCTCCCCGGAAATTCCACTGCCAGCTGCATTATGCTCCCTGGAAATTCCACTGCCAGCTGCATTATGCTCCCAGGAAATTCCACTGCCAGCTGCGTTATGCTCCCAGGAAATTCCACTGCCAGCTGCGTTATGCTCCCTGGAAATTCCACTGCCAGCTGCATTATACTCCCTGGAAATTCCATTGCCAGCTGCATTATGCTCCCCGGAAATTCCACTGCCAGCTGCATTATGCTCCCAGGAAATTCCACTGCCAGCTGCATTATGCTCCCTGGAAATTCTACTGCCAGCTGCATTATACTCCCTGGAAATTCCACTGCCAGCTGCATTATAGTCAGTGGAAATCCCTCAGATTTGTTAATTAAGTTCATTCAATGAATGGTGAAAGATTATCTGGGACAGGCGGAGCTCTCCACTGCCCACTGACTGACCACCTTTTTGCTTCTGCAGCTGTACAAACTCAACATCCACAACGTAGTTTCCGAGTTTGTGCCGCTGATCATGACCACCATCATGCTGCAGGTGTCTGCACAAGCCAGGTAGGAGCTGGGCTTTAACTCTTAGCCCTGTACAGTTTGGTGGTGGGGGGGGTTATTCTCTGCCTCCAGAAGGTTATGGGTTTGAATCTCACGGCAGGCAGAGTGATCATATCCCTGTTCTCTTAAGGCTCATAAGCAAAGCCCTTTAGCCCGAATAATGTCCCAGAGGTGCTGCAAATATGGCTGGCTCTACTCTCTGACCCCAAGCTTTGCTCTCACCCTCACCTGTGTTCCTTATTATCATTATATATTGTTACCATTAATATTAGGCTCGTTGGAAAGGGGTTTTATTTGCATTCCTGGGGTTTGTCATTTTTCCAGGCAGCACAAGCTGTATAATAAGGAGCTCTATGCGGACTTCATCGCCGCCCAGATCAAGACCCTGTCCTTCTTGGCCTACATCATTCGCATCTATCAGGTAGCCTCCCGTCTGGCGGTACCCCGTCTCTCTGCCTCATCCCGGCCTGTCCAGGCAGCCCTGACCCCCGCTCCCTCCTTTCTTTCCCCAAACCAGGACTTGGTGAGCAAATACTCACAGCAGATGGTGAAAGGGATGCTGCAGCTGCTTTCAAACTGCCCGTCTGAGACCGCCCACCTGCGCAAGGAGCTGCTGATAGCTGCCAAGCATATCCTGACCACAGACCTGCGCAGCCGTATGTAGAGTCGCCCGCTGGTCGTTGACGGCCGCCGCGCTTCCGCTGTAAATTCGACGCCCTCTCGTGTGTTGCAGAGTTCATTCCCTGCATGGACAAACTGTTTGACGAGTCCATCCTGATTGGCTCCGGCTACACTGCGCGGGAGACTCTGCGGTGAGTTGGCCGTGCTGGCTGTTAGGGGTCCTCTCTTTAAACCGCGATCTCGCTCGCCCTGGACGGTTTGGTGCCTAAGCCCTGGGTGGGCAATGTTTTGTGCAGCGGATCTTCGGGGTTACAAAGTGTAGCTGCGAACTTGGCAAGGCTTTGCTGGAGAGCGTTTACCTCGTCTAACACTCTGCATCCTGTCCATCCCCCCCAGGCCGCTGGCCTACAGCACGCTGGCCGACCTTGTGCATCACGTCCGGCAAAACCTGCCCCTCGCCGACCTGTCTCTCGCTGTCCAGCTCTTTGCCAAGAATATCGACGACGAATCGTTGCCTAGCAACATTCAGACCATGTCCTGCAAGCTGCTCCTGAACCTGGTGGATTGCATCCGCTCCAAGAGCGAGCAGGAGAACGGCAACGGTCGTGACATCCTCATGCGCATGCTGGAGGTACGGGGGGGGCGGGGGGGATGGGGGGTGCATTGCTGTGGATGGTTTGGCGGGGGAAGGTTTGAGAGTGTGGGTGCTGAGACCCAGAGCTCTTTTGTGCCCATAGGTGTTTGTGTTGAAGTTCCACACGATCGCTCGTTACCAGCTGGTCACCATCTTTAAAAAGTGCAAGCCCCAGTCAGAGGTGGGTGTGGTGGACCCAGGGGTCTTGCCAGGAGTTCCTGCTACCCCCACTGCCAGCACACCTGCCCTGCCCCCAAGCACACCCCTTACCCCTGCCACACCAGCCCCACCCCCCGTGGCCTCCCTGGATCGGCCAGGGGAGAAGGAGAAGGAGGACAAGCAGACGTTTCAGGTGTCTGACTGCCGCAGCCTGGTGAAGACCCTGGTGTGCGGCGTGAAGACCATCACGTGGGGCATCACTTCCTGCAAAGCTCCTGGAGGTCAGTCCCTTCACGTACAACCTGTGATGCGTTACCTGTGTGCGCCACGGGGAGGGGCCGTGACCTAGCTTTGTGTGCCGGCCTTGCAGAAGCTCAGTTCATCCCCAACAAGCAGCTACAACCCAAGGAGACCCAGATCTACATCAAACTGGTGAAGTACGCCATGCAGGCCCTGGACATATACCAGGTAGAACCAGCTATTGGTTGGTTGTACAATTCCTGCTTGGCGCTGTCCATCCAGGTGATGTTTGGGGTGGCAGTGACCCCGTTGGCGTTGGTTGACACTCTCCCACGCTCTGTGACAGGTACAAATCGCAGGTAACGGACAGACCTACGTCCGCGTGGCCAACTGCCAGACGGTGCGGATGAAGGAGGAGAAGGAGGTCCTGGAACACTTTGCTGGGGTCTTTACCATGATGAACCCCCTGACTTTCAAAGAGATCTTCCAGACCACGGTGCCATACATGGTGGAGCGGATCTCTAAAAACTATGCATTGCAGGTATGCTGCCATGATTAAGTCGAGGTTGATCTTAGACAAGGAGCAGGAGATGTATTAATGCCAAAACACTATTGGTCATTAAGTGGTCCTGCTGTAGTCAATTCTTGGGTGTAGTCATGTTGAGTTCTTACTTACCTATGTACCGGACTTCCTGCCCCAGATTGTGGCAAACTCCTTCCTGGCGAACTTATCAACTTCGGCACTCTTCGCCACCATCCTGGTGGAGTACCTATTGGAACGCTTGCCAGAGATGGGCTCCAACGTGGAGCTGTCCAACCTCTACCTCAAGCTCTTCAAGCTGGTCTTCGGCTCCGTCTCACTCTTCGCTGCCGAGAATGAACAGATGCTCAAGGTTGGTTCCGTGGCGCGCGTTTGGCCCCGTCGGAGCAAAGGACGCGTTGATGAATGCGATCGCCAGAGTGCTTAGCAGAATTTACATTTAGTGATGGGCTGGTATATATATCTTAACTCATGAACATGCCCATTGCTATTACCAGCAGCTCCGGTTTGGAGAGGTCGGGAGGCTACGCATTTTTGTCTGTGTTTTTCATTTGTGAATTGGGTCAAAGATTTAATAACTTTTTGTAAGTTACTGGTTAGCTCTTGGCAGATCTTGCCGATGATAATACTTTCAGGCTAATCAGCTATACTGGCAAACTAATAGTACTTTACTACTCGTCAGTCATATCTTGTTTTGGGTGTGCCTTTATGCAGTTGGCCTTCTGATTAACATGCTGTGGGGTGGGGGGCTGTACTCATTTCATTTCCTGTTCCTTAAGCACTGACGGCCATGTCTGTGCACTCTTTGGTGTGACAGTACTGCTTTCACACATTCCCCTGGTGGCTTGAGGCTTATGGTGCGTTCCATTTGCCTTGGGATCTGAGTTTCGGTTGCTGAAATTACGTTAGATCCGCAAAAAATTTGGGGTAAACCGAGTCGGATGCGTGCCGTTTGCCACAGAAGCTAGAACTCGGATAAGGTTAAAGCTCGGGATACCCTGGGCTACTCCGAGATATTTCTCGGATCTCCAAGAAACGGGAGCGCGCATGTCGTCACTTCCGGCTTCAAAATTCAGAATCCAAGTTCCGAGGGGAAATGGAACGCACCATTAGACTGTTTTTTTTGGGGGGGGGGACCTGTCAACAGTCAGGCCTATAAATACAGTGTGGAATGTATGTCTCTGCAGTTGAGTGAGTTATCAGTTGAGAACGTTATGATGGCTCGGTAGGTATTGTAGTTAAATGCAGCTGGTGCTTGAATGTTGAAGTTGGTTCCTTCAGGTATAGAAAATGGCATCCATTTGTCCCCATCTGCCAAGTATGGCTTTTATCTGTTGCTTCTTTGGTGCATTTGTTGTGACCTAATGTGGGATTTCTTCTCCAGCCACACCTGCATAAGATCGTCAACAGCTCAATGGAGCTGGCCCAGTCGGCCAAGGAGCCATACAACTACTTTCTGCTGTTGCGCGCCCTCTTCCGCTCCATTGGGGGTGGCAGCCACGACCTGCTCTACCAGGAGTTCCTGCCTCTCTTGCCTAACCTCCTGCAAGGTTAGGGTCACCGTCAGCTGGCTTGTATCCCCACAGCTGATTGATAGGGCTCTACCTAGTGCTCAGTATATGTTCCTGCCTCTCGCAGGACTCAACATGCTACAGAGCGGCCTGCACAAGCAGCACATGAAGGACCTGTTCGTGGAGCTGTGCTTGACGGTGCCCGTCCGGCTCAGCTCACTGCTGCCCTATCTGCCCATGCTCATGGACCCCCTGGTATCGGCGCTAAATGGCTCCCAGACCCTGGTCAGCCAGGGATTGCGTACGCTGGAGCTCTGCGTTGACAATCTGCAGCCTGATTTCCTTTACGATCACATCCAGCCAGTCCGTGCCGAGCTCATGCAGGTCTGTAGCCGCGCCAGTATACCTCACCCATGGCTTTGGGCTTCCAGCTTGGACCCCTCTGTCTGACTGGCCCGGGTTCTGTCTCGATCAGGCACTGTGGCGCACTCTGAGGAACCCGGTGGAGAGCATCTCTCACGTGGCGTACCGCGTGCTGGGCAAATTCGGCGGCAGCAACCGCAAGATGCTGAAGGAGAGCCAGCGGCTACAGTACGTGGTGACGGAGGTGCAGGGTCCCAGCATCACTGCCGAGTTTACGGACTGCAAGGCCTCCATCCAGCTCCCCATGGAGAAGGTATGCGCTGCATGTGAGAGAGGGAGTACTCTGCAAATGGTTTTGATACACACATCAACACTATGGGGGAAGACGCCTAAGCGGCATTTTGGTGTGGCTTACAGGCTATCGAGACAGCCCTAGACTGCCTGAAGAGTGCCAACACAGAGCCCTACTACAGACGCCAAGCCTGGGAGGTCATCAAGTGTTTCCTGGTGGCCATGACCAGCCTAGAAGACAATAAGCATGCGCTCTACCAGCTATTGGCTCACCCCAAGTAAGGTCGTTGGCTGGGTCGGGCTGAGCCGTTTGGGGGTGTGTGTCCTTCCGTTGACTTGCTATTCTAAGCCACCTGTTCCCCCGCCAGCTTCACAGAGAAGTGGATCCCCAACGTGATCATCTCGCACCGCTACAAGGCCCAGGACACGCCGGCGCGGCGCACGTTCGAGCAGGCGCTAACCGGGGCCTTCATGTCTGCTGTCATCAAGGACCTGCGACCCAGTGCCCTGCCCTTCGTGGCTAGCCTTATTCGGCACTACACCATGGTGGCTGTGGCCCAGCAGTGCGGTGAGGACCCACTGGACCTTAATGGCTTAGCTGTCTCATTCCAGATGCTTTATGTCTGTTGGTTTTTAACTCCGTGCGTTTCGCAGGTCCGTTCTTGCTGCCGTGCTACCAATCGGGGAGCCAGCCTAGCACAGCCATGTTCCATAGTGAGGAGAATGGATCCAAGGGTATGGACCCATTGGTGCTGATCGATGCCATTGCTATCTGCATGGCCTATGAAGAGAAGGAGCTTTGCAAGATCGGGGAGGTGGCTCTGGCTGTCATTTTTGACGTGGCCAGCATCATCCTGGGATCCAAGGAAAGGGTGAGGCTCTAATCTGGACAGGAACATCTAATAGCTTCTACCAGGACGCTTATCCCAGACTTACCCACCTAAACGCCAACCCTTTGATGGCATCCTTCTGCTTTCCCAGGCCTGCCAGCTGCCTCTGTTCTCCTACATCGTTGAGCGTCTTTGCGCCTGTTGCTACGAGCAGGCCTGGTACGCCAAGCTTGGCGGTGTGGTGTCCATCAAGTTCCTCATGGAGAGGCTACCGCTCATCTGGGTCCTGCAGAACCAGCTGACATTTCTTAAAGCGTTGCTCTTTGTCATGATGGACCTCACTGGCGAGGTGCGAACGTGGAACTGGTAGTGTTGGGCCCTATACTGGCCAATGGCGTATTAGCTGCGTGGCTGAGGTCTGTACTGCCGTCCTCTAGGTGTCGAACGGCGCGGTTGCCATGGCTAAGACCACGCTGGAGCAGCTGTTGGTGCGGTGCGCCACGCCTCTGAAGGACGAAGAGCGGAGCGAGGAGTTGCTGGCCGCCCAGGACAAGTCCTTCCACATGGTGGTTCACGACCTGGTGCGTGAGGTGACCTCGCCCAACCCCACAGTCCGGAAACAGGCCATGCACTCGCTGCAGGTGCTTGCCCAGGTCACGGGCAAGAGTGTCACCGTCATCATGGAACCGCACAAGGAGGTAGGGCCTGCGACGGAGGCCGTTTCTCCAAAGAGGTCTGCTGCTTCCGGTGGCTTCACAGCTCATTGTATTTCTCTCAGGTGCTACAAGACATGGTTCCACCCAAGAAGCATCTTCTGCGTCACCAACCAGCCAACGCCCAGATCGGACTGATGGAGGGAAATACCTTTTGCACCACACTTCAACCACGCCTCTTCACCATGGACCTTAACGTCATGGAGCACAAGGTCTTCTACACAGAGGTAGCCTTGTTTGAAGATGCAGTAGCCTGGGGTGAATCTGGTCTCCATTCTTCGGCCCGGCGTGATTCGGATGTGTATCCATGGTAACACCTCCTATGCCGCGTTGTTCTGCAGCTGTTGAATCTGTGTGAAGCTGAAGATGCTGCCTTGATGAAGCTTGCCTGCTACAAGAGTCTGCCATCTTTAGTGCCGCTGCGCATCGCCGCCCTGAGTGAGTACGGTGTGTGGGTGGGTGAGGGAGGAACCACATGGCACTGGGCCCTTCCTAATGCCCTGCTCTGCCTAATATCCCTTCCCCTTGCAGACGCTCTGGCCGCCTGTAACTACCTACCGCAGTCCAGGGAGAAGATCATCGCTGCTCTCTTCAAAGCACTCAACTCCACCAATGCTGAGCTGCAGGAGGCCGGCGAGGCCTGTATGCGCAAGGTCAGGACTCTGCCCATGCTCCTATTGCTGGCTCTTCTGCATTCTTTGGACATTCTCCCCAAAAGATAGACCTAGGAAAAGGAGAAAGCAGCTTCCTGAGTTTTGTCCATTTCTGGCAGTTCCTGGAAGGGGCCACCATCGAAGTGGATCAGATCCATACTCACATGCGCCCCCTGCTGATGATGCTGGGGGATTACCGCAGCCTGACCCTCAACGTGGTCAACCGGCTCACGTCCGTGACGCGCCTCTTCCCCAACTCCTTCAACGACAAGTTCTGTGACCAGATGATGGTGGGTGACCCGCCGTTCGGCAGTCAGTTGCGAAGTGACTGATGGTCATTGACACACCATGGCGCACTGCACGACAATGAAATGTGTCCCCTGCATTTAACCCATATGTGACATCTTGAAATAGCAGTGGGCAGCTAACTCAGCACCTGGGGAGCAGTGCTTGGGGGTGGTATTTTGCTTAGGGCACCTTAGTGGTACCTTGTTAGTCGGGGAATCGAACAAGCAGCCTTTTGATCGCAAGTGTGCTTCTCTAACCAATGGGCCACCACTCATATTAAAATACATCATCAGTAACACAAAGTAAGTTTTGTGTGCAGGGATTTCAAATATTCATGATATAGAACTACCTAATTACCATCTAATTACGTAGTCACCATTGGTGTGGGGGACGTGGAGGCCAGCTGTATTTGGGAATTGGGATTAATTGCTGGAATTAATCACTAAAATAATTTCCCCCCAAATGTAATTCCATGGGCAAGGCATACCTGTGGTGTTGGAACGTTCTACTTAAGCTCTTTAGATGAAATCCCGTTGCCTTTTTTTGGGAGCAGCAACACCTGCGGAAGTGGATGGAGGTGGTGGTGATCACGCACAAGGGCGGCCAGCGCAGCGACGGCAGCGTAAGTAGGACCGCTGCGTATACAGGGTGCGGGGGGTGCGGGGGGTGCGGCGTAGATGGACTTTGGGAGATCATTATTCTCACATGAACACTTGACCGGTCATGCAGCAACTTGCTGTAATAGTGGTGGATCTCTGTTCTGCCATGGGCCGGCCGCCATGCTGAGTGTGGTGGGCTAACATTGGCTGGTGAGGGCCATCTGGGCAACATGGCAGGCAATGGACAATCTGCTGCCTACGTGGGATCGCCTCTGACTTTCTGAATGCACCACTGCGGGTGGAGAGGCATGACTTTGTCTGTCAGTCATGCTGTTGGCTCCAATTCCTGACGGACCTGACAGTGCAGCGGGGGAACATGGTACCGCTGTGCTCAAGGTTGTTCCCTCACCGAGTTACATCTGCACTGCCGCTTGATTTGCGAAATCTCAGCCCCGGCACAAGAGGGCGCCACTGGTTTTCACCTTCGTGCCCATGGAGGAAACGGTGCAAACCTTTCTGGCAGATATATATTCTGGGGTGTTTGGCGTGCGGTGGAATGTGGTCCATCATGGCTGAGCGTCGGTCACGCCAGTTTGAACGTGTCGGCACGCTCGCCTGATTCTTTGTGTTTTCCCATTTGGCACAGCCGGCCGCGGACAGCCTCGAGGTGAGACCTGCTCACGGTCACCGGTTTGGGCACTCTGTCGTCATGCTGGTGGTGTGCTGTGTGTTTGCATGTGCACGCGTGTGCGTGTGTGTACGTGCGTACGTATGTGGTGCCTTCCCTGTCCTGTTAGCTGTACCGGCACTGTTAGCTGTGTTAGCAGCGTCTGCTGTGGTAGCAGTTTCATCACGCTGGCAGTTTTTGGTACGTCCGCTCTTCTTGGTGTAAGGATATCAGCTGTGGTCTTCCATAATTTAGATGTGAGTGGCATTGTTCACTGATTGCTACTGGAAACCCCTATAAGTGGAGCATCATCTCTGACCTGTAAGACACCCCGGGGTTGCAGGTCGGGGTTGCGTTGAGTCCTTAGTTCTCCTTCTTGTGTACAGTATGAGGGTGGAGGTACGTGAACTGAAAAATAACCTGTAGAGAACTCTCCAGTGTTAAGAGTGAGTTTTAGGAGTTGTTCCCTAACTGTGTATGTGGGTGTGCTTTCTGATGGACTGGTGATTGGCTCATTTGCAGGAAATGAAGATCTGTTCGGCTATCATCAACCTCTTCCACCTGATCCCGGCCGCACCCCAGACCCTGGTGAAACCCTTGCTGGAGGTGGTGATGAAGACGGAGCGAGCTATGCTTATTGAGGTAACTGCCCTGCCTCCAGAGGGCGCTATGGTGTTGGGCTGATTTCAGTGTGTTTAGTGTATTGTGTAGCATGTTTTTTGCTGGGGGGGTACCTGGTTGACTCTTCTGTGTTCTGCCCCCCCCCCCCCCCTAGGCTGGAAGCCCTTTCAGAGAGCCCCTGATTCGATTCCTGACGCGTCACCCGTCCCAGACGGTGGAGCTCTTTATGATGGAGGCCACCCTCAATGACCCCCAGTGGAGCCGCATGTTCATGGTGAGTACGGCCCCGTCCGCCTACTTTTTATTCCCCATGAGCTCCTCCTTCCGCTCGCCTTGAGACTCGAGTCTCCCTGCAGAGTTTCTTGAAACACAAAGACGCCAAACCTCTACGGGACGTCCTGGCTTCCAACTCCAGCCGCTTCTTGCCTCTGCTGGTTCCCGCCGGGCCGACTGCCACGGTCCGTCCTGGCTCCCCATCGACCAGCACCGCCCGGCTGGACCTTCAGTTCCAGGCCATCAAGGTGAGCAAACAGCCGTGAACGCGTACGGTAAGACACACACTCACAGAGCCCTTCAAAAGCACCTCTGCCAGTGTGTGTGTTCCTTGTTTTGCTGTACTTGGGAGGACCAGAGGATCTCACAAGTATACCATCCACAGAAACATAGACTAGTGAGGTCTGGAGGCTGGTCCTCGTTACTCGTAACTACAATCAGAAAAGTAGAAAATGCCAAAACTCTTGTATTACAGTTACAGTTAAAGTTAGGGCTGGGTAGGGGTTAAAGATGTCATGTTGGGATTAGGGTTTTTCCCAAAGGAACCCAGAAAGAAACACGATTGTGTGTGTGGTTCTCAAGCCCATCTGACACGCTCTGCTCTCTGCAGATCATCAGCATCATTGTGAAGCACGACGAGGCTTGGCTAGCCGGCCAGCACTCGCTGGTCGGTCAGCTCCGCCGCGTTTGGGTCAGCGATGCCTTCCAGGAGCGTCACCACAAAGACAACATGGCCGCCACCAACTGGAAGGAGCCCAAGCTGCTAGCTTACTGCCTGCTCAGCTACTGCAAGTACGGCTTTCGCGCCAAACGTACAGAATTCTCCCGCTTAACATGCGCGTACGCACGCCCATCCATCTTCCCTTCTCTCCGCCCGACGTCAGGCGAAACTACAACGAGATTGAGCTGCTGTTCCAGCTGTTGCGGGCGTTCACGGGACGCTTCCTGTGCAACATGACCTTCCTGAAAGAATACATGGAGGAGGAGATCCCGAAAAACTACAGCATCGCCCACAAGAGGGCGCTCTTTTTCCGCTTCGTCGAAATGAGCGACCCGCACTTCGGCGATGAGCTAAAAGCCAAAGTGAGCAGCAGCTCCGTGGCCTGTGAATGTCTGTCCCTCCTGCTCTGTTTATATATATAAACTTGTTCTACTTCTTTAATTATATCTCTCCTCCACCCCCCTCCCCCCAAGGTTCTGCAACACATCCTCAACCCAGCATTCCTGTACAGCTTTGAGAAGGGGGAGGGAGAGCAATTGCTTGGCCCCCCGAACCCTGAGGGCGACAACCCTGAGAGCATCACCAGCGTCTTCATCACCAAGGTAACCATAAGCCTGACTCAGCACAGTATCTTCCTTCAGTGTTACGGTTCCTCCCATGCGTCCATCTAGCCAGCCATCCGTCCATCTTCTAATCACTTGGTGATTAGTCCTGGTCCAGGTCACAGGGAGGCTGGGGTCCATCTTGGGATGCCAGGCCAACACAGAGCACGTACATGCATGCACTCACACTGGGAGGGATCAATAACGTGGACTGTCTGGGGGCCCTGAGGACCGGGTTGGGAAACACTGCTTTTGCACAGTTAGGGGAAATCTGTGCAACACGCCGACCAACCCAGGAGATGCGAAGCTACAATGCCGCCCATCTGGGCTCTAACTTTGCGGCGACTTTTCTGGGGGGGGCTGGTCCGTACCAGCCTTATATCCAGGCTCACTGACCTCTGTCCGCCGCAGGTGCTCGACCCGGAGAAGCAGGCGGACCTGCTGGACTCGCTGCGCATCTACCTGCTGCAGTTCGCCACGTTGCTGGTGGAGCACGCGCCGCACCACATCCACGACAACAACAAGAGCCGCAACAGCAAGCTGCGGCGCCTGATGACCTTCGCCTGGCCCTGCCTGCTCTCCAAGGCATGCGTGGACCCGGCCTGCAAGTACAGCGGCCACCTGCTGCTGGCGCACATCATCGCCAAGTTCGCCATCCACAAGAAGATCGTGCTGCAGGTCTTCCACAGCCTGCTGAAGGCCCACACCATGGAGGCCCGGGTGGTGGTCAGGCAGGCCATGGCCATCCTCACGCCGGCCGTCCCCGCCCGCATGGAGGACGGCCACCAGATGCTCACGCACTGGACGCGCAAGATCATCGTGGAGGAGGGGCACACGGTGCCGCAGCTGGTGCACATCCTGCACCTCATCGTGCAGCATTTCAGGGTAGGTGCCCAGTGTGGCGAACAGCTCCCCCCCACCCCTGGCCAATTCTCACCCCCATACTGTGTACCAGGATGTTAGTCTAACAAAGTGAGCTCTTCTCGCTCTCCGCAGGTGTACTACCCAGTCAGACACCACCTGGTGCAGCACATGATTAGCGCCATGCAGAGACTGGGCTTCACGCCCAGCGTCACCATCGAGCAGCGGAAGCTGGCCGTCGACCTGGCCGAGGTCATCATCAAGTGGGAGCTGCAGCGGATCAAAGACCAGCAGGTCGGTGCTGAGTGCAGCCTACGGTTCAGACGGGCAGTAGGTCTGTCATGCAGCATTTATGGCCTATTTCGGGTTTAATAGACAGTGGTTCAGCAGTCCAGGTTTGAGGTCTCTCCGTATGCCTGACAGTTGGAATCTGAAGGCGACGCGGGGGCCAGTGGAGAGGGGACCAGCGTGGCGTCTGGGAGCGTCAAACGGGGGCTCTCCGTCGATTCCGGCCAGGATGTGAAGAGGTTTCGCACTGCCACGGGGGCTGCAGTTGGCACGGTAACGACGCTCACTCCCACCATAGTTCAGTGCCACTTGAGAATAAGGTTCCGTTTCGGTAGGGATGCCCCGATCCGTCTTTTTCCGTCCCGGTGCCGATAACCATACCTCGGCTGTCGCGGCAGGTGTTTGGCCGGAGTCCGTCTGTAACGGGGGCGGAGGCTTTGCTCACAAAGCCGGTGGAGAAGCAGCATACAGACACAGTGGTCGGCTTCCTCATCCGTATCGCCAGCCAGGTAATGTGCTCCAGAATTGGGCGTTAAGCAGAGAAGGCAATGGGCGGGGACGTGTCTGCGGGGGCTTCCCTCTTCCGGGCGTGACGTGGATTGGGTGTCTCCGCAGGTGAATGACAGCACAGGCACGGCGGGGTCCCCCGGGGAGCTCCTGTCCCGCCGCTGCGTGAACTTGATGAAGACCGCGCTCCGACCCGACATGTGGCCGCGGGCGGAACTAAAGCTGCAGTGGTTTGATAAGCTCCTGATGACTGTGGTGAGTGCTGGGTTGATACCCTGGCTGGTGGGTGATTGGGGGCGGGGGGGGAAGAGATGCAGTTGGAGAGAAGGCTTTAGTTTGAGTTTAAGATGTTGGGGGAACTGGGTTCCGTGGGGGGAGGGGGGGACCCAGTAGCACCAGGGCATTGAGAACTGCTTGACATGCATCACATGCTGTAAATAGATTTGTTTATTCTCTGTGGAGTGAGTCAGAAACTTGAGAAAATACTTACATTTCTGTGATATGCCATTCTTCCACTGAGTATGTCGTATTGCTAAATTATAACCTTCCCTACATCTGAGAAGGATCCAGGAAGCCGCGGTGGAGGCGACCCCTTGTTTTGGCTGAGGCTTTTCTCTCTGCTCCTTCAGGAACAGCCTGCTCAGGCTAACTTCGCCAACATCTGCACGGGGCTGGAGATCCTCAGCTTCCTTCTGACCGTCCTGCAGTCCCAGGCCATCCTGGCCCACTTCAAGCCTCTGCAGAGAGGCATCGCGGCCTGCATGACCTGCGGGAACACCAAAGTGCTGCGCGCCGTGCACACGCTGCTGTCCCGCCTCATGAGCATCTTCCCGACTGAACCCAGTGAGTCACGGCCCCCTAGTGGCCAAGCCAGGGATCACCTGAGGTGTCAAGTTCAGGTCCAGAAAGTACAAATCCAGACCAGGATTTTGTTTCAACCAACTAGTCGAGTACTCTGTGACTGTTACTCTTTTTATGCTCACCTGGTTGGTTTTTGATGTTTCCTCATGAACGACGACCTCCTAAGGTCAGTTTGGGTGGCTCTCCACGGAGTCTTTTTCATTCTTGTTTACTTGCTTCTCAAACCCCAACAGGCTCATCCACTGTTGCCTCCAAGTACGAGGAGCTGGAGTGCCTGTATGCTGCTGTTGGGAAGGTCATTTATGAGGGCCTCACCAACTATGAGAAGGCCACCAATGCTAATCCTACACAGCTCTTTGGTAGGTTCCGCGCCTTGCCACATCCTGTCTGTCCTGGAAACGGAAGGACTAGTTTCCTTTGTGTGCTAAAGTGTTAGTGCTAGCAATCTGGGTAAATCTGTTTTCGAAGAGATTTTACTGAATATTCATTGGCATCTTTGTGTATGCCTGTGCAAACTCATCGCTGTGTCTTCCTGGTTTCAGGAACGCTAATGATTTTGAAGTCGGCCTGTAGCTACAACTCCAGCTACATTGACCGGCTCATCTCCGTGTTCATGCGATCCTTGCAGAAGATGGTGAGGGAGCATCTGAACCCTCAGCCCAACACTGGAGCTACAGAGACAAACACAGGTAAGTCCTGATGCCTGACCCAGGCATCTGATTGAGTAGTCTGTCAAGTGCTTCATATGTGTCTCGACCTTCTTTACAGTGACTAGTGAACTTGTGATATTGAGTCTGGACCTGGTCAAGACGAGGCTCTCTGTCATGACTATGGAAATGAGGAAGAATTTTATCCAAGTCATCCTCACTTCGCTCATTGAGAAGTCTACAGATGCTAAGATCCTGCGTGCAGTGGTGAAGATTGTGGAGGAATGGGTGAAGAACACTTCTCCCATGGGCAACCAGGTGAGCTCCAAATATTTGGATCTTATCTATCTGTTGCATCTCTATTTGGGGGCTTGGCACACCCCAAGGCTGGGAAAACACCAACCAAGAATTTTTTTTTGATGAAGTAGGAGTGCTTGCTTCTTGAAGCCGACAGAGACCATGCAGACTTTTACGGCTCCCCAGTGTCCTCATGTTGGCTGATGTTGCCTCTAAATCCTCTCTCTTGCTCTCCCTCACTCTCTCCCCAGGTACCTAATCCACGAGAGAAGTCTATCCTACTGGTGAAAATGATGACCTATATTGAAAAACGCTTTTCAGATGACCTTGAATTAAACGCGCAGTTTCTGGACCTCGTTAACTATGTCTACAGGTACTTTTTTCTTTTCTTCCACTTTTTGTAAAAGTTCAACTAATCAGTCAGTTATCCTGTTGTGAATAGGATTATCACCTGATGCATGCTTAAGAAATCATTCAGTATAATGGCATAATGCCATTGTTATCCTTGCTATATACAGTAGATATAACACACCCCTTGTAAAATACCAGGTTTTTGTGATGGCATTTTAATAGGGGTGCGTACATTACACAATGTAATACCTTTTTTGTTCCTGGCTTCCAAGTGTTATATTTCAACTGCTTATGTCTAAAGCCTATCGAAAAACGACTACATTCAGCACAAACTTTGATTTTATGACCACAGCCAAAAAGAACAAAGTGTGTTTTCCTAACCCGTTTGCCTAAAACAACAAAAAAAATAGCAAAGTTTATGTGGAACAATAGCTATTTTCTGTTTGTTTTAGCCATAACGGCTTAGGAAAACACACTTTGTACCCAGGAACAAAATAAAAATACAAATGTGTTACATAGTGTTATTTATATCCATTGTAATTGTGTTTAATTCTGTTTTTTTTTTTTTAAGAGATGACAGCCTCTCAGGAAGTGACATCACATCCAAGCTGGAGCCAGCCTTCCTTTCCGGATTGCGCTGCGCCCAGCCACACATTCGGGCCAAGTTCTTCGAAGTCTTTGACAGCTCCATGAAGCGGCGTGTCTATGAGCGGCTCCTCTACATCTGCTGCTCCCAGAACTGGGAAGCGATGGGCAGCCAGTTCTGGATCAAGCAGTGCATTGAGGTAGGGCCCAGGAGTGGCGGGGCATGGTTCTTCGGGACTGAGCGCGTTGGGGGTGTTCCTCATGGTGTCTTGTGCCTCCAGCTCCTCTTAGCGGTGTGTGAGCATGGCAGCACTATTGGCACAAGTTGCCAGGGAGCCATGCTTCCCGCCATCACCAATGTCATCAACCTGGCCGACAGCCACGACCGCGCCGCCTTCGCCATGGCGACGCACATCAAGCAGGAGCCGCGCGAGAGGGAGAACAGTGAGACTAAGGAGGAGGTGAGAGTCCTGGCTGGGAATCGTTGAATGCACTGCGCTGGCGTGACCCGTTTTACGCCACTCTTGTGAAATATCTCTTGGCAAATCGTGCCGGTTTTACCTTCCGTAGGATGTAGAGATCGATATCGAGCTGGCTCCTGGAGACCAGACCAGCACCCCGAAAACTAAGGAGCAGGCTGAAAAGGATGCTGGGAACCAGCTGCATATGCTTACTAACCGGCATGACAAGTTCTTGGATTCTCTCAGGGAGGTGAAGGTAATGCTGACTCTGCTGGTATTCAGCTCGTGCCCTTAACCCGAGCCTGTTTTAGCTAGGTGTGATCCTACCTGAGTAGAACCATGTCTCTGGTGGCACTCCTTTCTCAGTGCAATGAGGCATGACTGATGGTTCTTATTTTTGTCGTGTATAACATCTTGATGGGATCTGGCCCAGACAGTGGGTTTAAATGTGCAGAAAACCAGGTCTTGACTACTCGATGGTTGAGTTTGTAAGCTCCATTGATACTCCATCAGCAGGACGGCTGTGGCTTAATGATTTCCTTGCTCTGTCGAACAGACTGGGGCCCTCCTCAATGCTCTCGTCCAGCTCTGCCACATCTCCACGCCCCTGGCTGAGAAGACCTGGGTGCAGCTTTTCCCACGGCTCTGGAAGATCCTGTCGGACCGCCAACAGCACGTGAGCATCGCCGCTCGAATCGAGTAAAAGCGGAGGGAGGGCTGGGGAACGCGCTGAGGGATACCTGTGTGTATGTCTCTCCAGGCTCTGGCGGGAGAGATCAGCCCCTTCCTGTGTAGCGGGAGCCACCAGGTACAGCGGGACTGCCAGCCCAGCGCACTCAGCTGCTTCGTGGAGGCCATGTCCCAGTGCGTGCCGCCCATTCCCATACGACCCTGCGTGCTCAAGTACCTGGGCAAGACGCACAACCTCTGGCTGCGCTCTACGCTGATGCTGGAGCAGCAGGCTTTCGAGAAGGGGCTCAGTCTTCACGCCAAGCCCAAGCATAGCAGTGACTTCTACGAGCAGGAGAGCATCACGCCTCCCCAGCAGGTACGGGGGTTTGGGGCTAACTGGGCGATGTTATAAGCAGATGCACATTTGGGCTGTCTCTGACTCTCTGGCTTTCTTTGCAGGAGATTCTGGACTCCCTGGCAGAGCTGTACTCTCTGCTGCAGGAGGAAGACATGTGGGCCGGACTGTGGCAGAAACGGTGCAAGTTCCCCGAGACCAGCACCGCCATCGCCTATGAGCAGCATGGCTTCTTCGAGCAGGTAAGGGTGGAGCACGGCTGGCGTTATTATATACTGTTAGGTATATCCTGCAGTGTTACTCTATTCTACAGTATTTCCTACAGTGTCTGGGTTAGTTTTGGGGTTCTATGGGGTCGTTATTTGAGTTAATGGAGCTGTAATAGAAGAGACTGAACTTCCAGGCCCAGGAGACATACGAAAAGGCCATGGAGAAGGCGCGCAAGGAGCACGAGAGGAACAACGCCCCCCCGGCTGTCTTACCCGAGTACCAGCTGTGGGAGGACCACTGGATACGGTACGGGAGACATTCTCGCGTCTGCCGTGAAATGTACTCCTTATAGCCGCCTTCCTGTTATTGTACGGTTACCTTACTGTGGCTTTGCTCTCCAGCTGCTCCAAGGAACTGAACCAATGGGAGGCGCTGACAGAGTATGGCCAGAGCAAAGGGCACAATAACCCCTATCTAGTGCTCGAGTGTGCCTGGCGAGTGTCGAACTGGGCGGCCATGAAGGAGGCCTTGGGTCAGGTGTGTACCTGCCTGCTTTATCCTACCCTTATGGGTGTCTCACTTTAGCTGAAGGCCAGAACATTTGATTCCAGGGTGTCTTGCCTCAATGTGCAGTTAGATATTTAGTTTGGTGTCCACAGGTTGAGCTGAGCTGTCCTAAGGAGATGGCCTGGAAGGTAAACATGCATCGCGGCTACTTGGCCATCTGCCATCCGGAGGAGCAGCAACTGAACTTCATCGAGCGCCTGGTGGATATGGCCAGCAGCCTCGCCATCCGCGAGTGGAGACGCCTGCCCCACATCGTGTCCCATGTCCACACGCCCCTGCTGCAGGTGAGTCCCCCGACCAACCTCCAGCTTCCCATGCCCCGGGACCTTAGCCCAAAGGCTCTTCTGAGGTTGCTTGATCGCGTTCCTTGTTCCCTCAGGCCGCCCAGCAGATCATTGAGCTGCAAGAGGCCGCTCAGATCAATGCGGGTCTGCAGCCGCCTAACCTCGGGCGGAACACCAGCTTGCACGACATGAAGACCGTGGTGAAAACGTGGAGGAACAGACTGCCCATCGTTTCTGATGATCTGTCGCACTGGAGCAGCATTTTCATGTGGAGGCAGCATCATTACCAGGGTGAGGTTCTCCTCCGTCTGGATGTCTGTCTTGTGTCCTCTCTAGCCAGGCGTGTCTGAAGTTCAGACTGTATCGTAGCGCCAATGATGCTTTAGAGGTGAGGTACTATTCTTAAAAGGTCGGACCAAAAACTCGTTACGTGAAGATTCTCCCCATGGTTCCTCCTACTACAGCTATCGTGACTGCCTACGAGAGCAGTACTCAGCACGACCCCAGCTCCAACAACGCCATGCTCGGCGTCCACGCGTCCGCCTCTGCCATCATCCAGTATGGCAAGATCGCCCGCAAGCAGGGGCTGGTGAACGTGGCGCTGGACATTCTGAGTCGCATACACACCATCCCCACCGTGCCCATCGTCGACTGCTTCCAGAAGATCCGTCAGCAGGTCAAGTGCTACCTGCAGCTGGCGGGGATTATGGGCAAGAACGAGTGCATGCAGGTGAGATGGCAAGAAGTCGCCTCCAGGTCCATGCAGGCTCCTCAATGTTCATGTCTTGTTCATCGCGTGTGTTGAGCATCCTTATCTCTGCAGAGGATGCTGTTACAAGGTTAGTTGCATTCAGTCTTTCTGAGTAGGACTAACCTGTTCCTCCGTCTGCCAGGGCCTGGAGGTCATTGAGTCAACCAACCTCAAGTACTTCACGAAAGAGATGACAGCTGAGTTCTACGCACTCAAGGGGATGTTCCTGGCTCAGGTCAACAAGTATGTTCAGTTCCATTTCAGTTTACTGGTCCCGGTTATCTTATGAAATGAGGTGAATAGAGACAAGCCAGTGAACATGTAATTGTATTAAGCAGGCATGTGTACCGAGAAGTTTTTAATGATTTAATGAATCACCTTCTTGATGCTTTGTGGCATTTGTATTTCTTTACATATAAGTGCTCTAGATATACAGGATGAATGCAGAATGTTAATTACTGGAAGATGCAAATGGTAAATGGTGTGAGTGAGGTCTCCGCTAATCCCTAGCATTAAGCACTCGTGACGGGTCTTGGCTCTGCAGGTCCGAAGAGGCCAACAAGTCGTTCTCGGCTGCGGTGCAGATGCACGATGTGCTGGTGAAGGCTTGGGCCATGTGGGGGGATTACCTCGAGAACATCTTCGTCAAAGACCGACAGCTGCACCTGGGTGTGTCAGCGATCACCTGCTACCTGCACGCCTGCAGGCACCAGAATGAGAGCAAGTCCCGCAAGTACCTAGCCAAGGTGAGCGTCACATGCTCAACACTCTTGCCGTTGGTTTGCGTGTTTTCAGCTTCGTAAAACGGTAAAGCTATTGTACAGTAGTCTATTACGACTATCTTTTGCCGTGGCGCTCACCCCCTTGGTAAAGATTCCCCTGCTTAGTAAATGATCAAGCTGCTAAGAGTATTTCTTTGGGGCTTCCAGGTGCTGTGGCTGTTGAGTTTTGATGATAAAAACACGCTGGCTGATGCCGTAGAGAAGTACTGCATCGGGGTCCCACCCATCCAGTGGCTGGCCTGGATCCCGCAGTTGCTCACCTGCTTGGTGGGCTCTGAAGGCAAGCCGCTCCTCAACCTAATCAGCCAGGTGTGTTACCGTATTCCTGCTTGTGTACTTTATGTGCCCATGTTATTTTTGGTGCTCACTAATTTTTTGCATCTCTTTCAGGTGGGACGCATGTATCCCCAAGCGGTTTACTTCCCCATCAGAACCCTATATCTTACGCTCAAGATCGAGCAGCGAGAGCGTTACAAGAGCGGTAAGTATGGACCTCCTATACCAGGGCTCCCCAGTTCTGGTCCTGGAGGGCCAGTCTGCAGCAGTGTTTGTAGAGTTTCCTGCTTAAACACGCCTTTTTCAGCTCATCGGCCAATTGCCAAATTTACTAGGTATGTTTGAGCCAGAAAATCTGCAAACTGTGTCACAGACTGGCCCTCCAGGCCCGGAATTGGGGAACCCTGTTCCATACTCTGCTTCTGTCTCGTGATGATTCAAAGCTAAAGTTTTGCTGTCATGTTGTGTTTTGATCAGACTGGTTTGTGAAGCTTGCATTGACCCATCTGTCTCCTCAGACTCTGGCCAGCAGCAGCCCAGCTCAGTAGGAGCTCCGCCCCACTCTGCCCCGGACCCAGGACCGATACGCGCGACGGCGCCCATGTGGCGCTGCAGCCGCATCATGCACATGCAGAGAGAGCTGCATCCCACGCTGTTGTCCTCGCTTGAGGGAATCGTGGACCAGATGGTCTGGTTCCGGGAGAACTGGCACGAGGAGGCAAGTTCATCCAGCTAGCTTTAACCATGAGCCCAGTCTTCTGCTCTCTCTTACCGAATATCCCTCCTTTGTGCCCAAGAATTTCTCTCTGTACCCACTCTGTGTTGAAATGCTGCCTAATTTTGAGATCCGCATACCTGTTTCCTTCGTAGTTAACGTCCGGTTTCTCTGGCAGGTCCTGAGACAGCTGCAGCAGGGTCTGGCCAAGTGCTACTCCGTGGCCTTTGAGAAGAGCGGAGCCGTATCTGACGCCAAGATCACCCCCCACACTCTGAACTTTGTCAAGAAGCTGGTGAGCACCTTTGGAGTAGGCTTGGAGAATGTGTCCAACGTGTCCACCATGTTCAGCAGCGCCGCTTCAGAGTCCCTGGCCCGACGGGCGCAAGCTACTGCTCAGGACCCCGTCTTCCAGAAGATGAAGGGGCAGTTCACTACAGGTGAGTGAACACCTCTGTGTTCAGAACTATGCTAGTTCATGGTTGCTTATGTGGGCTATTGGGCTAGTTTATGTGTAGACATGCTTTAAAAACTCTCCTAATCTCTGTGTCCTCAGCTGTCATTCAGGGCTGTGAAGTAGGAATTGGACAAATGCAAAAAAAAAAAAAAAGAAAAAAAGCTGGATAGGAGATGATTAAGACTGATAGACGATTGTTTATAATCGTCCTGACACTATAATGACTGAACATGGCTCCGAAAAGCTCTCATAAATCTACCAGGAAGTAAAGGCGTCATTGGGGAAAGGTGTTTGGTTTTTATGGCCGTGCTTGACTTTCAAGGCAATGCTGGACACACAGCCTTGCTAAGAGCCATAAGAAATGTATAATGTGCAGCAAGGAGTGGTAGGGCTATAGGACGAACCCCTTCTGTCTTTACGGAATTTCCTTCAAGACATCAATACAAGAAATAAGAATGTTTGGTTTCGTCTAGGGCTGAACGATTTTAAAAAAATATCGAATTCCGATTTATCTGACAAATATCGCGATTGCGATTTGATTTGCGTTTTTTTTTTTATAAACTCAGTTTTCACTATATCTGTATAAAAAACTGTAATTGAGCAGTTGTAATTGAACTGTAACTGTACATTGAAATCTGAACTGTGCTATACATTAATCCAAAGTTAAGAATGGGAATATATGGACTGAATTCAATATATATTTATTGTAACAAAAATGAAATAGAACATACACCTAATAAACCATAGAACAATTCTCTAGCAACCCGAACATGGTAAAGTAATCGCATTTTTACATGCACATTTTAAGTGCTGCATTTGAAAGCAGCGATCGCTTTTTACCCTTAGTAACGTGCTTCCAGAAAGTCCCACATACACAAGGGTCAAATTAACAGAGAACAATGACGCATAAAAATATCACAAAAGCCGCAACTGTTAAGTTAAATAAAGTAATGAAAATAAAACCACTGATAAAAATGTTATGGAGCTTGCGACTAGGTAGGAGGTAATTAACTTATGGCTCAGCAGCAGAACCAATATTTTTTTCCACTGCGAATGTAACTTTTTAGTTGGGTTTCACATGTCTGTTTGTGGGCGTATACGCAGTCACTTTGGGCCACCTCTGATTGGTGAGCATGACTGGCACACGAGCAGCATGGGAGTTCTGATTGGTCAGACTGACTGTCACACAAGGAGGATGGAATGAATTTGCAAAACTACTCTCACAACAGTTTTAACAGACGTGCTGTATAATGCATATCCTAAATTGCAGCCTTTGAGATTTGTTAATTTGTTAATTTCGGCTTGAAATCGATAAATCGTCCAGCCCTAGTTTTGTCTTATGAAAGGTTATAGAAAAATAGTTTTTCTCCCAAAACCTAGTCAAGTCATACAGTTTGCTTGAACTTCTGTGATTCGGCAGTGGCTTCAGGCAAGTTAATTCACCCTGTGCCGTCCTGCTTTTCCCTTGTGATGCTGTTAGACTTTGACTTCAGCGTGCCGGGGTCCATGAAGCTCCACAATCTCATCTCAAAGCTGAAGAAATGGATCAAGATCCTGGAAGCCAAGACGAAGCAGTTACCCAAATTCTTCCTGATCGAGGAGAAATGTCGCTTCCTCAGCAACTTCTCTGCCCAGACGGCAGAGGTCGAGATTCCTGGAGAGTTCCTCATGCCAAAACCAACCCATTACTACATCAGGATTGCGAGGTATGGATTTCCGTATAAATAAGCACGACATTTTTCCCAGTGAACACATTCCGTGATGAACACTGATGGTAACCGCTTAAGGAGAGTTTAGCTTGGATCCTCAGCCTGTTGACTGCTGGACAGGTTCATGCCACGGGTGGAGATCGTCCAGAAACACAACACGGCGGCCCGTCGTCTCTACATCCGCGGCCACAACGGGAAGATCTACCCATACCTTGTGATGAACGACGCATGTCTGACGGAGTCCCGGCGGGAAGAGCGGGTGTTACAGCTACTCAGGCTCCTGAATCCCTGTCTGGAGAAGAGGAAGGAGACCACCAAGCGACACCTCTTCTTCTCGGGTAGGCCTTCATCTTTTCTTCTGCCGTGTGACTCCGCATCCGGCTCCGGTCGGAGAAATGGCAGGTATTGGCTGGAGTTGAGTTGATTGACAGGTGGTTTGAGCCAATACCTGTGTCTTTCCAGTGCCCAGGGTGGTGGCGGTGTCCCCTCAGATGCGGCTGGTGCAGGACAACCCCTCGTCTCTGTCCCTGGTGGAGATCTACAAGCAGCGTTGTGCTAAGAAAGGCATCGAACATGACAACCCGGTCTCCCGTTACTACGACCGCCTGGCCACCGTACAGGCTCGTGGGACCCAGGCGAGCCACCAGGTATGGGGAGGACACACTCTGATATATGTACTCTCTCAACCTTGGCCGGAGAGCTGTGTCCAAAAGTGGCCATCGCATTCAGGGTTAATGTGTGCCTTTGAACGCAGGTGCTACGGGACATCCTGAAGGAGGTACAAGGGAACATGGTCCCACGCAGCATGCTCCGCGAGTGGGCCCTGCACACCTTCCCCAACGCCACGGACTACTGGACCTTCCGCAAGATGTTCACCATCCAGCTGGCGCTGATTGGCCTAGCCGAGTTTGTGCTGCACTTAAACCGACTCAATCCCGAGATGCTGCAGATCGGGCAGGTAATGGTAAAAACTAGCTGATCTGAGCTGTGTAACGTCAAGACAAAGGCCTTGCTGGAAAGTGAGCATTCTAAATGGCAGCATGTCTCAAAAGTGTTTGTTGGGATTAAGGAGAATGACTCTTTGAGGAGTTTGTGATCTTTGATGGGCTCTGCCACCTGCTCAAGTGTGAGCTTAGAACAGACGAGGCGTAGAGGGTTTGGCATTTAAGAAGTGCAAAGCTAAAGAAGCGGAGTGTCACGTCTCGTACTTCTGATTTGGTCGGGAACGTGCACTGCTGGTTGTATTGGTGGAGATGGGTCCGTTATACGTAGGAGGAATGTTTTGGATGGTGTGCTTATCGGGAATGTTTTTGACAGGATACCGGAAAGCTGAACGTGGCATATTTCCGCTTCGACATAAATGATGCCACGGGAGACCTGGACGCCAACCGGCCCGTTCCCTTCCGCCTGACCCCGAACATATCGGAGTTCCTGACCCCCATCGGCGTGTCGGGCCCCCTCACTGCCTCGATGATCGCGGTGGCTCGGTGCTTTGCCCAGCCGAGCTTCAAGGTAGCTGGCTTTCATGGCTAGCCTTTTCGCTTGGCTACTACAGTAACATGATAGCTTAAATAGTCCAAATTCAGACCCCTCCTTTATAGCTGTCCCTTTAACTTCCACTGCTGCAGGTCGACGGGATTCTGAAAGCTGTCCTAAGGGACGAGATCATCGCCTGGCACAAGAAGACGCAGGAGGACACTTCGGTGCCCCTGTCTCCCGCGGGGCAGCCGGAGAACATGGACAGCCAGCAGCTGGTGTCCCTGGTCCAGAAGGCCGTCACTGCGATCATGACACGTCTGCACAACCTGGCTCAGTTCGAAGGTGGAGAGAGCAAGGTCAACACGCTGGTGGCAGCGGCCAACAGCCTGGACAACTTATGTCGCATGGACCCCGCCTGGCATCCCTGGCTTTAGGCCCCGTCTTGGTATCTGGCAGGTTTTAGCCATCGCCACTATTAAGTGTTACAATTTTTAACGTGCAAAACAATTTGCTTCAACAATGGCATGCTCCTTGTGTAAGAAAGGCAAAGAACTCAAGCTGTATATTTAGACTGGAATGTGTTTGAAAACGGGAAGAGGCGAGTTAAAGTAGACGAGTTAGTCTTTGCATGGGTATGGTCATGTGTCCGGAAGTGCTCACCTTCCAGAACGTGGTCTGAAAAGTTGTCTTTGGTAATAGCAATTAGTCTGTATAGCGTTAAGTTTGGAAAACTATAAATATGTGGCTGCCATTAATATACAGGACTGTTTTATAAGCAGCATGTTGGGTTATAGAAGCAGGTTCCCGTTGATGTGGATGCGATGGTTGATGTGATGTGGTAGAGACGGAATTTTAGATTTTAACGTACAATCGCTCGTGTAAAGCTGTGAGAGGTGCTGGGGAGTCGTGTGTATATTTGACTCTGTAAAGTGACTCGACAGAAGACAAGGCTGGATCTCTGAACAACTGCATTTGTATGTATGTGTAATAATGACTTTTTGTACTTCTGGTAGAAAGAGCATCTGAAAATATTTTCTCAACTTATTAAAAGTGGCTATTTAATAAGTAAAAAAGAAAGTCTGGCTGTTCTCCTTTCAATCTCTCATTTTGCATTATGCATTATTATCCTAAACTGTAGTATAGGAAAATTGAAGAGGACGGCTGTTTTTGAGATGCTGTCACCACCATGTCTAGCACCAGCAATCAAATCATATTTAAATTGAATCACTGAATCTAAGCTGTTCTAATGCCAAGCAGTATTGACTTAATTGGTTTGAATTCTTCTGCTTTAAGTGTTGAAGACAAAGGAATATCCTGTGTATGCGTTGTGTATGTGTTGTGTATGAGTGTGGCCACACCCGAGAGGTAGCTGTCCTGTTTTCCTGGGTTCTGTGATCCAACTCGATAAAAGGGAGCCGGTCTGAATAATAAATTAATAAAAATCAATGCCAAAACTTCCTTTAAACCCCAACTCTACTCTGCAAGGGAGGAGTGACATTATTTCTTAGCCTGCACTATCACAGAATAAAAAAAGATACTAAATCAACACAAAGCATTCTCTTGTATAGAAATGGCATATCATGGCCTTATACACCAAACCTTGCTGGTCTGCCTTTGTACAACAATTGCTACTCCGGAATGCTGACCATTTTCATAACTGTCTTGTCACTGCAGAGTGTGAACGGCAGATTCCAAATAGGCGCACAAGGTCGCTGGATGCTTACAGTGCAAAACGTGTAATACTTGGCCATTCTCCTCGTTCAAAGAGCACTGTCAGCTGCGAGATGCAGGGTGTCAGATGTGGTAGAACCTGTGTGAATGCTGTGCTCTCCTGCTGATAACATCTTGTTAATCTTTGCAGCTCCATAGCGTTACCGGAACCATGCGACCTTGCTTCATCCCAAGGTCTTGCTGCACAGAGCCCATGTTAACGATGGAATGTATATACTTCTCAAAAGGTATCAACCATTAGCTGGAGCATTAACTAGTTCTAATTGATCTACATATATTTTACAGCTCGCTTTAAACGGCATGTCTGTGCGCTGATTCAAAACATCTTTCCAGAAGGAGTGAAATGCATGGAGACTACATTAATCATCTTCACTAAAAAAAAGACACCCAGAAGTTCGGCAGCATTACAGGATTTACTGCCTGTAGTTAAGGTTCTTTCTTCTGTTTGTTAGTTTATTTACTGTATGAAGCCTTGATGGTGACTTAGTCGCTAAGCACATGAAGAAGCAGGTATGCAGCCGGGTCGCTGAGACACAGATGATTAGGATGTTGGGGGGCATTTCCTGTTCGCATGAAGGGCGAGCAGCCTGACTCAAAGGGAGACTGTTCCATGTTTTCCCACTGGGCTGCTTAAATCCCGGGAAAGACCCAGAGCAAGCATGGAATCTGAAGGTCATCCAGATGACATGATTGGGATGTCTGTCTCCCTTCAAACTTCTCTGTTCTCATGCCCCTTGTGCATTTTAGTCTTGTATCCAATTAGAATTATTATTTCATAGTTATTAGGTATTGTTTATGTCATTTTAGTTTGTTTTTTCCCTGTCCATATGTCCATAAGGAGATCTCTTAATGGTGTGATATCATTAGGTTCAGGTTGCAGGGTCACAAAGTAGTAATCTTTAATGTCTGCAGGCAAAAAATGTGAAACCATGCTGTTGTAATGAAAGTAATCAATCAGTGTCATCAGTCCTCGTCTCGGTGACCGAAAAAACTTGCCAAATGCATTCATCTAGTACTTTTCGGTACTAGAGTCGAAACGTCACATCAACAGTTTAACTAATATAATTAGTAAATATTTGACCCGGAAATTACCTTTGTGACATTTCCCACAACCACATACTGACTGCGCATGCGCAGCATTTAGCCAGTTCCGGTATGATTTTGGAGGGAAAATTTTTAACGCAACAATGAAGAAATGCCAAGTAAAATGGACTCAACAATCTTATTCTGCTGCCAAAATATTTGTCACTTGTAGGTATAGGTGTCCAAACAGGTCTATAAATACACAGGAGAGGAAGCATCCTCACATGCAGGAAGGGGGGGGGGGGGGGTGCTTTTACACCACCATGGTGACTCTGAACGTTGCCACAGTCAGCCTAACACCTTGTTGCAACTTCTTTGTCCATGAATGAGCAAGTTGAAAATGAATTATATTTCCGTAAAAA
>JAODKM010000043.1:11846483-11891709 GCA_026780845.1 Petrocephalus sullivani
AAACTATTTGCCACTGGAGGGTCGAGGTGCCAAAAGGGGTCTAACAAAACACCGGAGGGGACCCCCCCACAAGGGCGGGAGGGGGGGGGGGGGGTTGCATTTACACCACCATGATAGCTCTGAGCGTTGCCACAGTCATCCTAACACCTTGATGCAACTTCTTTCTCCAGGAAGAAGCAAATGGAAAATCATTTATTGTTCCCTAAAAAAAAATCACACATAAATCAAGAGCATAATACTGCAAGGCTGTCTTTTATATTCTGTCCGGCCAGCATAATTCAAGCCACCAAAAGTAACACATTCCCCAGAAGGTCTTTCAATATTCTGACTTTCAATATTCAAAGGTTTTCTATCTAGGAACATATGAATTATGCAATATGTTTTTACCAGGACCACACAGAAATGAAAATCATTTTGACTCTAAATGCCTGAAAGCTGTTTGAGAGGTTTGACAAAAAATAAAAAAGAAACTGTACTGACAACATCTAACATTTATTACATGTCAAGGCTTCTGACATGTGGTTATATCACAAGGCTTTGGTCTTTGCAGTGGTTTCTCCAGCTGTTTCTGCGGAAGTAGGCCAGATATGAGGCCACCAGCTTCCTAACAAAGGAGAAATGCCCCATCTGGCAACTACACGAACTGCTCATACATGTAATTCGTCCTGACCACAATGATTCCTCTGCAAGCACACAGATTTATTGCTTTCTTATGCTTAAAAAAGTATTAGCACTGAGGATTTAAGATGTTATTGGTTATAAACAAATATGCTGTCTCCCAGTCATCATATTTTGAAAAGTTTGAACAATGTAAGCTGCATATTGCTTGTGAACAAAAAAAAGGAACAAATAAAGGACAAAAATGTGATTTAGAATATTTAAAATCAGCCCAGGCGAGTGGTAAGATGTCTACTGAAGATCTGGGGGCGGTGTCATACACCCCGCTCGTCTATGTCTCTGAGATGGTCAGGCTGGAATTGCCAAACGACATCCATTTTTAATTTAAGTCCAAGTGTCTACATAAAATCGACACGTTGTGCGATGTCTGGAGTATATTCACGAGATTCCGTTCAGTTATTCGTGCTCCATCGAGAACAGTCTCCAGTACAGGCAGCCGACCATGGGCACACTAAGAGGGAACTCCGATCTGAAAGGGGAAGGATAATCGACTGAACAGCAAGATCTATATCCGTGCTTACATCTTCCCAACAAGAGAGAAACATTCGCATTAGGTGTGTTGATTATAGAATAATGATTAATGCACGATTTAAAATATGCACGAACATTAACTTGTCACACTACATATTATTATAAGATGCAGTTATAGACTCTACAAACAAAAATCAAATAAATGTAGGAAAAAAATGTGTCTTGTAACTTATAGAATTTAAAATGTACTTGTATCACGAATCTTAGATACTCTAATACGGCATATAGGTGCCCCGGGGCAGGATGGTTGGGTTGCATATGGAGCGTACGCGTATCCGTGTGATTTTCTAGACGTCTTTATGTATGAGGGGGCGTCGGAGGCGCATGGATACCATGACGCCCCCGCTTGGCAAAATCAGCTGAGCGATTGAAAGTGCCAACCCGAGCAGGGGGAATTTTCTCATTTTCTCGAACTACTCCCCTGTATATCTTTATATTGTAGACCATATGCCATATGTATTTCCTATGCACTTGTTTAGGCTAACATTACTTTCATTATAATCTTTTGCACGTTTTGGCATGTTATCCAAATAGTCATAAATAACATTTAAGAATCAGAAAAATCTTATTGATCCCGGAGGGAAATCGCTTCTTTTACAAATCATCAACCCTATGTGATTGTAAATTAACGCATTTCTGACCTTACATGATTTCACTGAGATTATAGCCCTCCCTTAGTCTACCCTTATCAGTCAAGCGCTCTATCCATGGGCGCAGATCGAGTTTGCAAATACTGTTAGTGGTTTCCTTTCCCGTAAATCTGCTTCATCTTATCTGATCATCACGGATGAAAACTGCAGGAGCAACATTTTCAAACAAAAAACGTGGAATTTTATGTATTGTTTTACTCTAAAGACGTCCACATTGTGTCCACGTTTACGAAGTGTGCCCACGTCTTCCGCAAATATTTTCTACAAAAACTCTCGGTTTTCAGTGTAATTCAACCGAGCTTATCAGTTGTATAAAAATATTTAGAAGGGGTTTTCTGATGATATACACTTTTATTGTGAAACCATTCCTGCAAAATTAAGTCAGTGATATCAACTACTCAGCTCAAACAATCGTACCTAATCCAATTCCGATTGCTACACATTGTGCATCAAACATCGCCACCTACTGGAGCTGCTGTGAATTGCAATGTGAAGTGTTCCCCAGGGGGAGAGGCTTCGGTGTCACATTCTCGGCGTCTTTTCATGTCATTACCGCTGCCCGTATACAAACTGAGCCAATGTCGCGCTTGTGACGCCGAGCCGGGCTGCAGTCGCGACAGCTAGATTTATATCATAAGGAATACAGATGCACATGGGAGAACAAGTAATATCGATAGCTCCGACCATCGTTTGATTCTTAGTATACCGTATTTATTAAAATATCTTAAAAATATGTATTACTCAAAAAAGTTGGTCTGCTGTTTTACCATGGAAAAGTAAGATGATGTTTGTTTGTATTCGTATTTTCGTAAATAATGGACTGAATTTTTGCTGTCATATATGGTTCCTTGACGGAATCAGATAACGCAAAACCGTACTGGAGGGGCCGCTGTTTACGGACAACACAAGAACATTGTATCATTTTACTTAAAGTTGTATATTTCAAATATACTTAATAAAATAGTGATTCGCAAAACAAGAATTGCCGATTGATAAACTCCGCGTATTTCCAGTATTTGGAGTACAAATTCCAGTATTTGGACACTGCGTCTGGAAGAAATTTAGGTATACATTTTAGGAGTTCATGTTGCAAAAAGCATATTAATTGTTTAAAAGATCTAATCTAATACATAGCCTATATTTATTATTTGAACTGAAATGATATCTCTGCGTAAAATCCGACTTTTCATGGTCGTATTTTTTTTTATTGTTTGCACTTTGCACATTATTATGAACTTGTTATTTGCACTAGAGAAGCGAACGGCTGCACTGACTACGGGCGACGCCGGCTGCCCCTGCTCCCACAAACCCATCGAGGAATCTCCTAGCCGGGCAAAATCGCCTGTAGACTCAGGCCGCACTGACACTAATTTTTTTCATAATCGCAGTAACAATCCTAGCTCAAATTGCACATCACTTTCCACGAAAAACACAGTCGGGCGACTGGAACAGTACGCGCAGAAGTCTCCCACTAACGGCATCAGTACGCATGTACCTGTTGACGGTTTCCAGCGGCTAGCGGCTCTGTTTGACCGGCCTTTGTATAAGAAAACACTGCCCGTGCTGGCAGAAAAAGACACCTTGTTTAGCGTTAACAGTGCCATGGCATTCTACTCAAAAGCTTATGGGAATCAGAGACGGTAAGTGTGAAGTTAAACTAAAAAATTATGCCATTTTGAATAGTTTTGAATCGACAAATAAAGTCGTGGTGATTCAGCACCAATAGTAATGTATTGTATTTATGGATTCTGGATTAAATGTCTAGGTGAGCTGGTAGATATATGGACATGTTAAGTTATAACACTGTATTCATAGTTGTTTTGTTCTTCACTATGGATTTGTTAATGTTTTGCTCTGTGTGCTGGGCCTGAGGCAAAGGGACAAATGGGAAATATTGTCCTTTCAGGCCCAGTGAGGGTAATAAAGATGAAGAAGGTACTCCTATGGGAATCTCTACCAGCGACTCGTATCCAAACTGGTTCCGATTCCACCTGGGGATCAATCGCTACGAGCTTTACGCCAGGCACAGCTCTGCCGTCGATGGCCTGCTGAGGGACCTGGTCCTGCAGAGGATCAGCAGTGCGGGTGAGTCAGAGAAGAATGCGGACGAGTGGGTATGTGATTGAGCAGACTGGGGCACAGAAGCCGGGAGGGATGTACCCCCCCCCCCAATATATATTTTTTGGTGTGGTACTCACCAACATCAGACTCTGTCCTACACCCTCAGCAGAAGAGTAGGTGCGTGAATGAGAATGTGTGTGTGTAATTAATATGTTTTAGCTTCTTAGCACTCAGTGTGTTATCATTTTAACGACATCTGGGAAATCTGCCTGGCAGAACCGAGGCTGAGAATGACTGGAATGAGATTGATCTGGAAAACATAACAAAACATAACATTAACAAGAAATGAAATAAAAAAAAAATAGCAGAAATTATCCTCATAATGACCTGCACAAATTACCCACCCTGAGGGCCTTTCATGATAGAATAGTTGCTCTTCAAAAGTCTGCTGTTCCTCTGCATCTCCAGTTGCACAGGTATGTGACACTGGGTGATGACACTTCCCTTTTCAGTGGCCGGCTCATATATCTCCCGAGAGGAAGACAGTGGATGGTCCTGATGTGTTTTTTTTCCTAGCTGAACTCACTTTCTTACACGAATGTCCTTGAAAACAGATACCATATCTCCATTTGCCCGGAAAAATTGGCATATATGTGTGTGTGTATCATCTGCATACCACAGAAGAAATTCAGCTCCTATACTCTCTAATATTTGCACATGTGGATGTCTGCCTGTGTGTGTACTTGCTTAAACAACGACAGGTGCTTCACTGTGGGAGGACCTTCATTTAATGTCCTTATTTCTGTCGCACAGCCATTAAGCCAGGTGGGACACAGCTTAAGCTGATGATGAGATTACAGAATTATGGACAAGCACTTTTCAAACCTATGAAGTAAGTTCTGGTACTGTATGGCTTGTGACGATTAGCATGTGTGAATGAGCCCTATAACTATCGTTGTATATAACTATAACAACAGTGCTGGGGAAGTTACTCACAAAAGTAATACGTTACAGACAAGTTCAGGTCCAGAAAATACAAATCCAGACCAAAGTTTTATTTCAACCAACTAATTGAGCATAAAGAGTCATGGTGACAGAGCGCTCAACTGGTTGGCTGAAACAAAACTTTGGTCTGGATTTTTACTTTCTGGGCCTGAACTTGCCTGAAATGCATTACTTTTGTAACTTCCCCAGCACTGTAGAACGATACACAGGGGTTGGACGGTGAACCTGAAGCACTGGCCAAAATAGTGTCTGAGGTTTCACGCCTATAAGTGCGCCGGCCTGGCGGCCAGTCTACATTAGTAAGAGCAGAGAGTGAAGGTTGGATTAGCAGAGCATTAGTATGGCTGTACATAAAATACTGCAGTCCACAGAGGAAACATATCAGAGTTCAGAAGAAGAAAGATTTGTGGGGGTGCATCTCTCTGAAGCGTCTGTGACCAGGACAGCAGGTCTTTGTGGTCTATCGAAAGTCGCGGTATCCAGGGTAATGGGTAACCGGTCCGGTGTGGCATGGGCGGGTTGACTCTCAAGTTTCATAGAAGTGCGATGAAGGAGGATATTTATTTTATGCGCATTTGCATAGTCATGGCAAGAGGAGAATGTATGTCTGCTGTTACGAAAGGAAATTACCGGCACATGTAACCCTTTGTAGTGCTAATGTGTAACACTGATGTACCAGTTATGTCAGGGGTGCCCGATCTTATCCGCAACGGGCCGTTGTGCATGCAGGTCTGCAGCTCCCTAATTAGGTTACTAATTAGAGGGCTGATTGGCTGAAGCGTCCTCACACCTGGGTTTGAACAGCTGACCTAAAGGCTATCCCGAAAACCTGCGTACACACTGGCCCTTTGTGGATAAGATCGGGCACCCCTCAGTTATGGCAATCCCTGTTTATAAAACATCGCTTGCTTCTTACATATCTTGCCGTACGCTATTTTGAAAAGCACCACTACTCATTATGAAAATACCGCAGTGTGCTGCCTTGCCTAGTCACATCTCCACTCCGCCAAGACACTGGATGTTTCTTCGCGCCCGCGTGACTCGCCCTGATGCTGTGATTGTCTCCCATCCCGTAGGCAGGCCAGAGACCAAGAAACGCCACCGGACTTCTTCTACTTCACCGACTTCGAGAGGCACAATGCTGAGATCGCAGCCTTCCACCTGGATAGGTCGTTTCCCTATCTGGCCATGTGTTCCTGCATTGAGCGCTCTTACAGATCCTCATTTTTCCTGTGGCTAACCTAGGCAAGCAGGGCTGTATGCATAAAAAATGATCAGCAGAGCTTCTTGGTTTTCCTTGCATAACAAGAAATCATATATGCAGTGCCATTCCAATGCATATGTTCAGTGTGAGTTAAAGTCATGAATTTTTTAGCTGACACCAGGCTTTCAAAATAATGCCAGTCATGAACCTCTAGTCTATTAGCCCTTAAACAACATATATAATGTATAATACCTACATGATACATTGTGCATAAATAATGGCTAATGCTGGAGTGAATTCCAGGTCCATATAATATTCTTTTTTGTGAAAAAAATAAATGTACATAACTGTTATAATAAAATAAACGCATACATCGCCAAGGACTAAATTGAGATTTTGAATTACGTGATGATGGAGTTTCTAGCGCAGCACTAGTGGCTCCTGTTCTTTATGTGCGATCATAAGAACTTAGTCCATTTCTGCATAGAAATGTCAGCCCGTTTCTGAACATATACAGCTCATTCTGTGCAGTCTTGGTCACAGTCTGAAGGAGATGCTAGGGATCTTATTAAAAATGCGCCTTACCTACTTTGATTCACAGGATCCTGGACTTCCGCAGAGTCCCTCCAGTGGCTGGAAGACTTGTTAATATCATAAAGGAGATCCGAGATGTTACCCCTGACAAGAAACTGTGGAGGACCTTCTTCATATCACCAGGTACAAAAAACAATTGGCCATTTTTGACTTTCTGATGGGTAAGACCAATTACTTATATTTAGCTAAATCTATATTTCAGTGTTTGGTACTCTAATCTTTTAAGAATCCTGTCGATCTGGATCTTTTTTTCATAACTACCTCTGAGTAAGGTATACATGTTCTATTACAACTTAGAGTCACAAATAACTTATGCATTCACATACTCCATCAAAGCATAGCCATTACTGATGGGGAGCATATTGTATTGGAATTGGTTGTTATATTTTATTTATTTAGCAGACACCTTTCTCCAAAGCCATATGCATGTGGTCCCTGGAGCAATTGGGGGTTAAGGGTCTTCTTCAAGGGCCCGGCGAGACCCCAGTGGATTCCTAGTCCATTGCCTTAACCACGTAGCCATGACTACAGCTTATGTGTGGGTGTAACATGGGATGTTTCTGAAATAGAGTGTGTATCGTAGCCATTTATAAGCCTAACACAGTGTTTCCCAACCCAGTCCTCCGGGACCCCTAGCAGTCTACATTTTTGCTCCCTCCCAGCCAATCAAGAACACCTAATACCTGGTAAGGGTGTGTTGGGAACTGGGAGATAACAAAATTTGGACTGTCTTGGGGTCCTTGAGGACTGGGTTGGGAAACACTGGTCTAACAAACCGAATAGTATCAAGTTAAAGCTCATCATGAGGAGCCACTGTGTTCTTTTATCACCCATGGTGGTCAGGCTGATGGGGGGGTGGGGGCTGCTTTGTCCTGGCTCACCACACACCCTGTCTCGCAGCCAACAACACCTGTTTCTATGGAGAATGCTCCTACTACTGCTCCACGGAGCATGCTCTGTGCGGGACTCCCGACCACATCGAGGGCTCCCTGTCTGCCTTCCTGCCGGACCTGGCCCTGGCCAAGCGCAGGACCTGGAGGAACCCGTGGCGACGCTCCTACCATAAGCGCAGGAAAGCAGAGTGAGACTTTGTTTTGCACAAAATCAAAGTGCATAGGAAAATAATCCGGAATTACCTTTATATAGATTAGGAGTACTTTGCTCAAATGAATCAGCTATGGCTGGCTTGTTGTGCTTGCTTGTTATGTAAATTACAATTAATTTTTTTTCTAACATGGCCCACAGTGAAGTCAGTATACCAGAATTTCACCTCTGTCTTTCTGGGCTGTAATTTTGATCCAGTAGTAACTGATAATAACATGACGTACAGTGTATGTGTATTGCCTTTCTTGTAGCTCCCTCTAGTGCACATGCGCTGCAATTGCCTGTGAGGTCTTAACCAACTCAGTCCTTGGGGACCACTGGACAGTCCACATTTTTGCTCCATCCCAACTCCCTGGCAGGGAGCTGGAGATCTGGGGCAGGATTCTGGGAGTTTGTTTCCTTTGGAAAAATTACAATTCAATAACCACTCAAAGGGTTGTGGTGCAGTAATGTTCCATTTTATGTAATGTCATTACATAAGCACTTTTATTTTGCCCGAAATTAAACTGCAAATTTGAGCTTTGGTGTTTTATATTTACATTTATTTGTGCACATATAATTTCATATTATCTTTATATTTTGAGAACAATAACATACTTCATTAACTATTACTTCATTGCATGTTCAGTAGTATGTAAGGAGTAGTTTATATGTCCACAGGTGGGAGATCAATCCAGATTACTGTGCCAAGGTCAAACGGACACCCCCTTACGATGGTCAGCGCCTCCTAGATATTATGGACATGGCCATTTTTGACTTTCTGATGGGTAAGACCCATGGCTGGATTTCCAAAATCCAAAAATGTACAGTGATAATTAAAGCACCCAGAATTAGATCTCCACTCACATGCCAAACTGTCTATAACCAGAGGTGGAAAGTTGAGTGTAAAGAGTGACAGTCACAGAGTACTCAACTGGTTGGTTGAAACAAAATCTAGGTCCGTATTTTTTACTTTCTGGGCGTAAACTATCCGCCTCTGCGTATAACATATAAGTGAAATTTCTTGTGTTTGCAAAGGCAATATGGACCGGCATCACTATGAGACCTTTGAGAAATTCGGGAATGACACTTTCATCATCCATCTGGATAATGGAAGAGGGTAAGTGTAAAAACATATACAAGCTGTATCCTAACCCTTTACGTCAGCCAGATTTTACAATGTAGCTTGTATTATTATTGTGATTATTAATAATTACTGTTTTGATTGTATGAATTTTAAATTGGAGTTCATCCAGTACCAATCACTAAATTTACTCTGCACATGTTTTAGAACCTCTGCATTGTGTATATTTAATCTCTCCAGAGGGTATCAGGAGCTCTACAGGTGATGAGGGCCATATCTGTGTTATGTAAAGCTGATATTTTTCATTCCAGATTTGGAAAACATTCCCATGATGAAGCTTCAATCCTGGTGCCTATAAGTCAGTGTTGCAAGTGAGTCAGAAAGCCTAATACACGAGTGAGAATATTCAGTATTTTACCAATAGCTTTATAAGAGTATTTAATATTGTTGCCTCTGGCCAGGGTGAGGCGCTCTACCCTCCTGCGGCTTCAGCTGCTGGCCGAGGAGGAGCACCAGCTGAGCGTTCTGATGTCCGAGTCCCTGCGGAAGGACCGCCTGGCACCCGTGCTCATCCAGCCGCACCTGGAGGCCTTGGACCGCAGGCTGCAGCACGTGCTGCGGGTGCTGGGGGACTGTATCAGGAGGATGGGCTCCACCCGTGTAGTGGAGGATGACCTGGGAGAGGGGCGGGCTCCCAGGAACAGCAGGGACTGGTAGTGCCCCCTGGTGGCCCATACTGCCTTAGCTTATTATACGCACATGCTGAGAAATGCCAATTTATTTATATCCCCTTGGAATTTAGTGAGCTCCAAGCTTCCGTTATGTTTCATCATGTTCGTGAACTTACTGAATAATTAGTCCAACATACAAAGACGTAGCTAGAAATTCTTGCCCCAACGGTGTTTCCACTTTCAACCTGGAGAAATACGGGACACCAGTCTTACAGCCAAACAAAATTAATCTAGCCGGGTTGGGCGGGAGGGGCTATCCATGCCCCTGTTACACCCCTACCAATATATCCGACTTTGTGTATGGAAAGACATAAAACAGATGGCATGTGCATTAAGACTACATGCATTCTAACACATCTGAATATTTCCTTTTGGTACTTTAATTTGTTAGTTATTTTATTCAGAGTTAATGCTTTCAATGGAGGGATGGTTTGCTCTAAGAACTTTGGTATGTTTGTATATCCATTTGCCAAATGCTTGTTGAGAAATTTGTAGTGAACATATACAAGACTAGTCTAAATTACATTTCTTCTATTAGTGTGCAGAGCCCCTGGAGCTGGGGACTGGACCCATGGCCACGTGACTCTTCTGCTAGTCTTCCCGGCACAGGAACGTAGCGAGTCACTCACTGTCCACTGTTTGTGAAAGCTGGATTGTTGTACCTAGATTTTATAATTACATTTACAAATATATCCAAACCATAACAAAAGAAGCAAAAACATATATGCAATCACTGTAATTTGTAATAAAAATGTTACTGGAAAAATTCCTTTTCGGAAAAAAATATAAAGACCTTGATTGAATAACTGCTCCAATTGCATTTCTATTTCGTCTGAAGCAATTAAATCCAACTGACCATGATTGGACTTATCACCTTAATAAGTTTTGATTAAGTTCAGTTGGGCCAAATGGGAAACATTTCTGGAGTATTCAGTATTGTGCTTTTCTTTGTGATATTCTTCCCCGGGACACGAATTGTCCCAGTTTTTTGTGAACATGTATATACAATTTTGAATTTCGTAGTTTCTAAATTAATCCTCACTTATTTTCCTCCTACTGCTGGTCTTTTTCCTTTTTGGTTATGTTTATACATACAATACCGTGTCAGTAAAACGGGTAAAACTCAGCGACGATTGGCCACGCCTATACTTTTATTTGATTGGTCGCAGAAATACGAACACTTACCTTATTGGCTAGCATCCGCCCGGGCTGTCCGTCTGTCCACAGCCATGCCTCCACCGTGACTTAAATTGCTGGTTAGAGGTAGCGTTGGCTAAAAAATAGGGAATCCTACAAATATTAGTATATTTAATAGTATAGTATAGTACGGTATATAATATATATAATATATAATGGTTTAACCTCAGCCCCATGCGAGTGTCTCGGTTTTTCGCAAATCAAAGGTGGCAACCTTAGTTGTGCTTGCGTGGCAGGGAACTGAGCTATTGATTTTGTAGTTCTGTTATCTAATGGATCCTTTATCTGTCTAAACATTTGGTATGAGTTTTGATATCGCACCTTCAGTGTACTACTTTTAGGGAGGAGGATGAGGAACAATCGAGGGGCTGCTGGCCTGGCATGGCCTGTAATTCCGTCGGCACCTCTCGGTGATTTTATCAGCATACATTAGAATAACGTTGCTTTATAAAATAACATCTAAATATCGCCGAAAAGTATTTTCAAAATGTCAGCGCCTCTTTTTCTGAAGTTCAAAACATTATTTTATCGTGATAAACATCTCCATGCATTGAAGATATTTAGTGCAATTGTATTTAAATCCTCCTGGTGTCGCTATAAAACCACCTAATCGCTTACATGGTATAGCGTGGTATTGATCGTGGAGCCTATCCCAGTAAACACGCATTAGCAGGGGAGGCAGGGGACGTTCCATAGGGATGCCGGTTAAACCATGCAGACGATATTTAAGACGCATCATGTCATATTTTGCTGTTAAAACACAGTTTTATAATGCACCAACAAACATTTCCTAAGTTAATGCACATCATGTATATATTAGAAGTTGCAGACAGCAACATTTTCATGCAGTATACAGCAGTGTCGTACAGAGACTGGCACTGCTCAATTGTATTGGTGGGGCGGCGGTCCTCTCAGTAAATTTTGCCGACCAGGGCAAAGTGAATGTATGACATACAGTGTGTTTAAGATTCAGCGTTATATTACTTTTGTCCCTAAATGCTTTTATCTTCCACAATCTTGCGATTTTACATTTACAGAAAAGAATCAGTGGTGTGATTTTGTGTATTGTGCGGTTTGGATGTTATGACAAAGCCATTTTTGTACCAGGGTCATTCTTCATTTGTAGGAGGAATTGAGGTGGATACATTTTGAAAAAATCTATTTCATTAATCCCAAAAGTAAACCACCTTAATCTCTCTGTTGACATGTCCTAGTTCATACATCCAAAATACATACATACTCAGAGCTTAATTCCAAATATTTTAATATAAGTTTAATGTAAAATGCAAACTTCGTCATAACTAAACCTTGTCATAACCAACTAAATGATGACTTAATTATACAGAAAGGTTGTGAATGTACATTCTGAGTCTTGGAGCTACACGGTACATTTGAAGCACGTTCTTGCGCCCTGCATCCTCTGTGACTTGCCTCTAGAAATGAAGAATGACCTACTGTATGTGTTATCAGGGCTGTGCAGAGACTCACACACATCATACAAATTATGTTTATTGGACCAGAATATGGTAAATACATAAATAGCTGACTAAAATCTGTAACAGGTGTTGGTAGGTCATCGGCAATGCATGGTCCCAGATAGGGGCATCTGCAGGATTTAATTTCAGGGTCCTCAGCAGGAATGGGAACAGGTCACTCCTTCTTGAGGCCGAGTCAAGTCTCGAATCATGTGCCCTCAAATTCAAGTCAAGTCAAAGTCTTTCCATCAATTTTACCGTGTCGAGTCACACATCATCAAATTCCAGTCCAGTTGCTAGTCAGTGACTCAAATCCCCACCTCTGGTACTCAGGGAATGGACCCCTGACATTCTCACCAACTTTCTGGTAGCACTTTTTCACTGTCACTTATGATCTCTTGATGGATGTTCATTGCAAAATGGCTAATAAGATGGCTGTGAGTGAAACTTGCTGAGTTTAATGGCATGATGACATAGAGGAATGACGTTACACTGTTCAGTTTTACTCAGTGGAAAACATCTGGCAGGCCGGTACTTCGAGACCTCAAATAAGTGTTGAATGAGCTGAAAAAGACCCTAGTCTTCCACCGCGGAGGCTGATCCATAATGCCATAATGCCCATTATTTCAGTAGTTATGTCTTTAATGCTAGTGCCGCTAACTTGGAATATTGATTGTTTAACTATTGGCTGGCAATCTGTGATGGGCTGGTGCCCCATCCTGGGTTATTCCCTACCCTGTAGCCATTGGGATAGACTCCAGACCCTCTGTGATGCCAAATAGGGGGTTGGCATGGTTGTGCAGCGGTTAACAGTTGGCTCCCACCTCCAGGACCTGGGTGCAAGTCTTCCCCAGGGTTCTATGTGTGTGGACATTGCATGTTCCACTGAATGGTGTGTGAGTGTACCCTGTGATGGGTTGGCATCCCATTCTAGATTGTTCCCTGCCTTGTGCCCATAGGTTCTAAATGATCCTGAATAGGACAAGAGGTTATGGATGGATGGATTCCAAATAGGGACCAAATAATACTTATCCAGCCAGTGACATCAGTTTATACGGTGATTATAAATCATTCATTTCTTAATTACCATTGGATGAATTTTGACACTTGTAACACATAACTAATGAAATCCATCTAAACACGTTAAGTGCTACTCTCCTTTCCAAGTAAACCTAAGAAACCCATAACTACAGTGGATCTATACAACCTAAAAATAAATTAGGATTTGTGCAAATAGATTACACTTCTGTTAAGATGGTCCAGAATTCACTTGTATCATGTTGGTTCCTTTGCCATGCTTGTATATGTCTACATTGTAGATGTTTCACAAACTGTTTTCCTATGTTACTTGAAGATCCTTGTTAAACTACTGCTTTTTGCTACTTGGGGTGGGCAATATTACTGCTTTTGTTTCAGATCCAATTTGATTTGGTTGGCAGAAGCAATTCTTGGGACTCTGGGGTCCCCATGCAAAAAACTCCATGGGGCCTGCAACTCCCTCCCCCAAGCATGGTAAAATTTATTACCTTTATTTAACTGTGAAGTGTAGATTAATAATATCAACAAGGAGAACAAGACCTTTATTTTCACTTTTGTGAAAAACAGAATACACAAATAAACCACATTTGTTGGTACAATGTACTGTAATCACCTGCCCTGCCTGTCCTGACACTGCACTGTACTATGTAATCAACTGCCGTTGGGGGTCCCCTCCCAGCTCGGGACCCCAGGCCATTGCCTGCCCTGCCTATGCACTGTATTATGTAATCATCCACTTTCGGGGGCCCCCTGCCAGACCGGGACCCCAGGCCATCGCCTGCCCTGCCTGTCCTGTCGCTGTACTGTGATATATAATCAGCCGCCCTCGGGGGTCCCCTCCCAGCTCGGGCCCCCAGGCCATCGCCTGCCCTGCCTGTCCTGTCGCTGTACTGTGATATATAATCGGCCGCCCTTGGGGGTCCCCTCCCAGCTCGGGCCCCCAGGCCATTGCCTGCCCTGCCTGTCCTGTAGCTGTACTGTGATATGTAATTGGCCGCCCTCGGGAGCCCCCTCCCAGGTCGAGACCCCAGGCCATCGCCTGCCCTGTCTGTCCTGTCGCTGCACTGTACTATGTAATCAGCGGCCCTCGGGAGCCCCCTCCCAGCTCGGGGCCCCAGGCCATCGCCTGCCCTGTCTGTCCTGTCGCTGCACTGTACTATGTAATCTGCCGCCCTCGGGAGCCCCCTCCCAGGTCAAGACCCCAGGCCATCACCTGCCCTGCCTGTCCGCTCAGTGCACCTCTGAAGGTTGGTATCCTGACGTAACCCTGATGATAAAGCTTGCAGAGAGGGGGATCACTCACCCAGTATCCTTTGCTTTAATACACGGCCTTACCCGGGATGAAGCCCAAGAGCCTCCGCTTAAAGGTGGCCTCTAAACAGCCCCACGGTCGACAACTTTTCCCATCGCCACCCCACCCACTTCTTAACATTCGGCAAGCATTTTTGTGATTTGTTGCTATTTATTATTACCAGAAATTTGTGGGAATTGTGCTCATTTGGTACGTTCAGTTTGTAAGAATCCATCTAAATTTTAACAGTCAAATATGCACAAATCAACCTGCTTAAGTACAAAAGCTATATCTTACAATTTTAGAACCGATACACAAATCAATGCAATGAAACTGTGAATATTACACAGATTATTTATATAAGCCGCCATTCGATGCAGGTCCATGTGTTAATGTTCAATAATCAGTTAGATCAAATTGGTGGTGCCATTTTTATAGATTTCCTATTAGTCAGCATTTCTAAAATTCAGCCAATCAGATACAGCACATTGAAGCTCGGGCAGACAAACCTCTCTGAAACTATATTCCTTACGTGATGATTTAAAAAAAATGGTTCCTAATTTTATAACGATAAGAATTGGCGAATGGTGAATTTTCACTTCGGCAGCATTTTGCGCTCATGCGCCGCGCGCACTCGGTCCAGCGCGAGCCGAGTCGCGCTCCTTTCGGGGGTCGTCACGTGACACTTCCGGTTACTCCGCGCGATTTCTACGGGCCCAGCAGGGCCGCGTAGGAGGGCTCTCGCCATTGCGGCGGCGTGTGATATCCTTCCGCGGGACGGTGACGCGGTCTTTTTCCCCTTCCGATAACACGGGCTGAGAGTGAGCAGCGGCAGTCCTGCTCAGCCAGAAATTATTCACATTCAGATATTAAAAAGAAAAACTGTGCATATTCACCGTAAAGTCGACAAGTGGGGGGAAAAAAATACCTGAGTGCTACCTGCTTCTTCCCCTTTTGGCGTCCTTTGCTTCATTACGTTCCTGTTACATCACTTGAACACAGAAGAAATATAATCCGGTCTGTATTGTGTGCTGCACTTTTGTGGAAGAGAGGCACGGGCAGAATGGAGCTGATCACAATCCTCGAAAAAACTGTCTCTCCAGGTGATTATACCGCGCCGGCGGGCTCCCTCGGCGCGTCCCCGGCCCGCGGCCGTTTGCAAGTAGCCTCGTTATTTTAACTTTTCGAGCGGGCTCTGAATATTCGCTTCAGAATTAGGAAGTTGTGCTAGAGAAAAAATGAGGGAGGGGGCTCCTGCCGTACGGCCTGCTCTCCCCGCGCACCGGCTCCCCTCAGTAACCGTCCCCGCGACGCTCCGTCTCTCTTTTCCTGCAGTAAGCGGGATTCCGCGGCGGTTTAATCGCTTTAGCGCCCATCCCGTCTCCCCCGGACGCGTAGCTGTTATTTCCCCCGCTTCGTGGCTACCGCGAGTGCGGACGGCCTAGCCTGCCCGGGGAAGCGTGTTTTGCGGGGAGGGCGGGCGGTTTAATAATTCGAGGCCGAGTTCGGCTCTTACGACTCGGCGATAAGCTGCCGCCGGCGGCCCCCGCCTCTGCGCGGCCCTTAGCGCCGGGCGAGCGGCCGCGGCCGGCGCGCTTGTCAGGCTGTAAGCCGGGCTACATGCTAGGCGGGTTGCTAGCCGGAGTGCGGGCGCTCGGCGAGAGGCTTCGGGCGTTAGCGGGCGGCTAGCCGGCGTGCAGCTGTAATGTTAGGGGGGGCTAACGCGTGCGGCGGCGTGGGGCTGATCCTAGGCTGGGGGCCGCCGGGGTCCGGCTGGGCTGTGCGGCGCACGGACACGCCGAGCCCGCCGCCGGGGCAGCTTCGCGCCAGAGCGCCGCCACGGAAAGCGGCCGGCTAATGTCTATATATCTGTGTGTTTCTCCTCCCGCTTCACCGCTTTTTAGATCGGAACGAGCTGGAGGCTGCGCAGAAGTTTCTGGAGCAGGCGGCGATTGAGAACTTGGTTTGTACATGTCCCACTTCCCCCCCTCCTCCTCTCCTCCTCCCCGCGTCGTTTGTCAGTCTCGCCGGCATCTCTCCCCTTTCCTCTTTGCGGCGGCTTCGCTCGACTCGCATGTTGCTGTTTATTTCATATGTTTTTTAAAGGCCATTTATTTTCTTAGTGCGCATACGCTCCCTGTATGTGCCTGGGAGTGCCCGGCCCCTCCGACACGCCGGAGTCGGCATGCTTTCGCCCGCGGCTGCGGCGCCTTCCGCCCTGCTAAGCCGATAGCGCCCGACAGTGACTAGCGATACTTAGCCGCTGTGTCACTTACGGTGTGCCTCCCCCCCCCCCCCAAAGAAAAAAGCCCCAAAACATGCACATGCATGCCATTTTTTTGCTGCTTGTACAGTATAGATGCTAGTTATGGCACCAGGGTCAGTAGGCCGGATCGATCCTGGGCGTGGCCTTGTACCGAAGAGGTTATCCGGGGAGTATTGTGGTGGGGGGCCCCGCTTTTTTGTCTGAAGTTGGCCTTTTAGAATTGGAGCAGTGCAAATGTGAAACCGTTATGTTTTTATTTTATTTGTATAAAAGGCTTTTGCTAGGCGTATGCAATCGGTGCACTTGAGGTGCACGTTTGATTCACTTGTGATTTTCAGGATCTGCGGCATCGACCCGTCACTTAATGTCAGATTTGGGCACTTTTCAGTTCTGCGGCGATTTGCTTAAGATTGCAGCATGGGCTGCCGTGACATCTAGATAATTGCAGATCCTCAAAACTGAATTGATTAGTTTGCCCGGGGGTGGAGCAGGCGTGGAAAATGCTCTAAATGCAAGGCTTGGATATATGTGGAAAAGTAAGACTGTGACGTTTTCTAAGCATTCAATTTAAAGTGGTATGAAACTTAGCTGGTGGGCATCAGCTTTTTTGCTTGTCATTCGTTTGAATGATTCAGCTCACACTACTTAGATGTGGCTGCAGGAACAGGACAGACACTTTGGCAGAAAAATTCAAATAGTTACTGCTTGGATGCCCCAGGTTATAAATGGTCTGTCAGGTGTGGGTGAATTATCAATGATCAGGAGGTCTGTCCTTACTAGCTCCATGTATTTGGCAAGCTAAATCAAGGTAGAGCTCTAAATGTCCCTTGATTTCAGAGTCTGGTATAGGAACCGTATCCCAGAGTGTTTGATGGTGATTCTAAAAGTGTGCTGATCTGTGAGTTAGCTAGTTCATTTAAAAAAGGTCCTGATTCTTGATGTTTGTACTGGTTTTGTTTGCCAGACTGGAGCAGACTTCTAGAAGTTTTTACCTGGTATTTGAATTCATTTCATAATCGGTTACTGATGTCACATGTTTGCTTCTTATTGCAAAATGTTTGCTCTGCTTATTGTTAACATTGTTCCCAAAGGTTACTATCACCCTAAAACTGCATGCACACTAGATCAGGTCAGATTCTGTGTGAGGTGGCAAGTGTCCACAGAGACATTGTCTGCCTTTGGCCTGTCTGAGAAATGTTGCTTGTGTTCTTTAATAGAAGGTGATTGTTGGTGATTTTTTTAGCCAAAAGTTCTGCTTCTGAGTAAGGAAGTATAGTTAATAGTCATTAATTGCAACTGCATTGATTGTGCTTGGGCCTTTTAATATGCTTAAATTTTGGCGGTTTGTTTTTTTCGTAAAAAAGGTTTATGCAGAGAGTGATTACAAACATGCATTTTAAAGATGCTGCTTTGCTTCCACGATGTGTCTTGTGTTAGTATCAAGAACGCTTTTCCCCCCCATTTTCAGATTCTCCAACATGGGGAAAATACACTGCTGCTTGCATGGCTCTGTTGCCCAGCTCTTTTGCACACACTTTCCCTACTGTAAGAAATGATTCGGTTATCCTTTCATTTTTGTGCTGTGACAGGTTTGTTGTGAGACCGCTGTATCCCTCCCCCATTCCCCTTGAGTGTTAAGTAATGCCATTATGGTCTGGCATGGCAGAACAAAGATTTCTCCCAAAAGAGCACTTGGCCATTTATTGTGTTATTGACAATGAGAGGCTGGTCGATGGAGGCCATGCCTGAGTCTGTTGGCTGGGCAGCAGGTAATGTGATGTTGCCCTGATTCAGTTCCCTGGAGGAATGCAGATTTCTGAATCAGTTTATCAACAGTGACCATGAAGTCATATAGACCATTTCATACAAATACTCAAGTAAAGGTTTTTTAGTGTGACATCCCCCTCCTTGAATCTCCGACTGCCTCAAGGTGGGTGTGTCCTGTCTGTTCATGTCTCCATTCTGTTCCTGCAGCCCACATTTCTAGTGGAGCTTTCCAAGGTTCTGGCAAACCCTGGAAACAGCCAGGTTGCCCGTGTGGCGGCGGGGCTGCAGGTCAAGAACTCGCTAACCTCGAAAGACCCAGATGTGAAGGCACAGTACCAACAGCGATGGCTGGCCATTGACAGCAACGCCCGGCGGGAAATCAAAAACTATGTGAGTCTCCTTACCCTTCCAAAGTGATTTAACGTCACACTGTTTGGGTGCATGTGTAGATTGGCTGGTAGCGTCTTGTGGGTTGCAGCCCTTTTGTTGCATTTCAGGTCCTGCAGACGCTGGGCACGGAGACGTACCGCCCCAGCTCGGCGTCTCAGTGCGTCGCCGGGATTGCCTGCGCCGAGATTCCTGTAGCCCAGTGGCCAGAGCTCATACCTCAGCTTGTAGCTAATGTCACTGACCCCAGCAGCACCGAGCATATGAAGGAATCTACGCTGGAGGCTATTGGCTACATCTGCCAGGACATCGTAAGTGTGCCGTCCCATTTAAGATGGGGCTGATTGCAGTCCTCCCACTAGCAAGTAAGAGTAATGACCAAAAATTTAATTAAAAACGGTTGTGGTTGTAAATAATCATGTGGTTTATTGGTACAGTCTACCGAGGATGGGTCTAGCCATGCTCTCAGTATTGGTGTTCAGGATAAATGCTGTGATGCATCTTAGACACTTGCATATCCCATGAATTTTACTGGTTAGGACCCAGAACAGCTGCAGGATAACGCCAACCAGATCCTGACGGCCATCATCCAAGGTATGCGCAAGGAGGAGCCCAGCAACAACGTAAAGCTGGCAGCCACAAACGCGCTGCTCAACTCCTTGGAGTTTACCAAAGCCAACTTCGACAAAGAGGTGCGTTCGCTGACCTTGTCTATACAAACTCTTCTTTTTTTGTCTCTCCTTTAAATTATAATGAAGGAAGCCTGCTGGAGCCTGAGAACTTCTGTTGGTATTATTAGTTTGTTCACAAATTAGTTTCCCATTTGTAGAACATGCAAAAGCTGGCTATGTATTGAACAACATTATATTCTGGTTAAACTAGTTTACTATCGAACATCATACTGTAAACCTTTAATTTCAATACAATTTATGCTGTTAAATTTCCCCTTACCCTCATTTTATGAGCTGTCTGGTCTATGATGAGAAATCATGCACCACGCTGATGACTGATGTAAAATCCATCTGTATCGTCTGAGACCTGAGAGTGTAAAGAATATAATTTCCTGTAAGGTTAGCAGAATCTGAAGCCCCCTCCCCCCTTTCCCCAACCAATTTTTTCTCTTCTAGACGGAACGACACTTCATCATGCAGGTTGTGTGTGAAGCCACGCAGTGTCCGGATAACAGAGTATGTTTTGTTTTTTATTTTTATTTTTTAAAAACCCCTTCTATAAAAACAATGCGGTTTGATGCATCTGGTTCACATCCCAGAGTACCAGAAATATTGTAGTTTAAATGAATAAAAAAGGGGGGTGAATGCAAATGGTTATTTCACCTCTGAGACATTAATCTGTTCTTCAGTGGTGCTGAGATTGAAAATGTGTTCTTTGTGGCAAAGAATATGAAGTTGTAGAGCATCAGTTGCACTTTTAGAATAATGGTACAGGATTTTCTGACTTGACCAGTCTATTCTTATGATAACCTTGACGAAAAGGTACAAACGTGTAATAAATGGAGTAGATTTTTAAAGTTAATACTGACAGACCAGTCAGTAGCTTGTCTTGTTCTTGCTTGCTGCGGGTATAAATATTTAATTGGCTCCTCTCTCATCCATCAGGTACGAGTTGCTGCCTTACAGAATCTGGTGAAGATAATGTCCCTCTATTATCAATACATGGAGACTTACATGGGACCTGCTCTGTTTGCTGTGAGTATCTGCATACTGACCTACCAATCATACCAAAGCATTCTTTCACTCCGAAGTTTTGGGACCTGGTTCCTTGTTCTAAATTCCTGGGCTGGGAATTTCTGTAGCTCCCAGCTATTTCTGTGTGTTGCTTTCACGCTGCATAACAGGAACTGTAAGGTCAATGGTGATGGAAACGGTCTTTATGAGTGATTTTCATACACTACTACTGCCACCCAAAACAACAGAGGATGAACAAGTCACTTGTTAGTTATTGGGGGGATTAATTGAGATCAAAATTGGGTGACAGCCTTTTATTTAGACTTTTTATATAAAAAAAAAAACAATAACATTCTGGCGCCATCATAGGCAGTATTAGACAGAAGTATATTGATCTAATTTTCCGATGCAGAAATTTGGAGATGTAGGCAAAAAGGTATTCACTAATGTGTTAAGTGTAATCGAGGTACAAAAATATATTCCAACAAAAAAAATTTCAACTCAGTTTTTGCTTTATTGCTTCTTTTCCCGGCACTTAGGTCGACAAGCACTGGCACCAACTTGGTTGTACTGATCAACAAGTTATTGCTATAAGCCCCGCCCAAGTTGTGTTCTATTGGAAATGGTTCTGGAAATACCATTGGACAGAGTTCCTGTGGTGGGAACAAAACTAAAGTTCTTGGTTCTGGTTCCTGCAAAGTTCCTGTGGTGTGAAAGTGCCTAAAGGGTACTAATGTTCAAACAAAACAGCCATCCAAAAATGGATTCTTTTAGGTTCGGCCCAGGAGACCACTTTGAACTGAATACTTTTTCATACCTCGTTTTATATTATCCCAAGCAAAGAGCGACTATGTAATGGTTGCCTTTATTAAAAAAAGAAAAGTTATTGGTTAAACACATTTTGTTAGGATTCCAAGGAAAAAAGAAACATTTACACAACTGAATCAAGTCTTCACTAAAACATCACTTTGAATTATACAGACAAACTCTTCAATGTTCTAGGCTTCTGGCACTTCTCAAAGGGATTTTTGGCTATTGTTCAAGAGAATCCTCCAGACCTTTCATTTTGTGGGCAGTCTTGAATTTGAACCACAAATGTCTTATTGAATCGAGGTCTGCAGATTGAATTTGCCAGAGGAAAACATTTTTGCATGTGGCTGTTTGTTGCTTTGTAGTTTTGATGTATGTTTTGCCCACTGTCATGCTGGTTGAGGGAGTTCAGCTACAAATGGGAATTATATTCTACAGAACTGAAGTTATGACCTTCTATGCCCTTTCTCCATTATGTCTTTAAAATAAGCTGCTGCATGTAGTGCATACAGAATACGCTTTACTGTTGCGACCTGTGAAGTTTAACTTGAAGTATTAGACTTGTAGAGGCTCAGAGGCGCAAGTATGGCTGTTCATTCAAGGCTGACATGCGCATCAGCATGGTGTTGAGTTGTCAAATACCGAGCGATTCTGTTTTTAGTTGGCATCCCTTCATAAGTAAGGAAATGCATGGAATGAGGCAAGCGTGGGTCGTTGTTGGGAAACGCATGCACAGCGCCATGGTGGCATTCACATCATGCCGTGTTGCCTGGTGGGTTGTGCGGAGTGAAATTTCGCAAATGGCATCTTGCGGAATTCGAGTTTTTAGATCCGATTTTCTTTATTTTCTGTTTTGAATCACATTTCCATTTCTGTTGAATGGGCAAACTGTTGACTGACCCAAACGGCATGAGCCCAGCCTGTGGTGATCGTGTTTTAAATAAAACCATATAAGCAAAAATTTGAATATTAATAAATCTCCTAGTTGCATACTTTTTCAGTTATCTGGGTCAGTCTGAGCTGTGGCAGCCAAGTGACTGACATAAGTAATGGGGAAGCTGCCTTTACGCCTATTATTCAGATCAAGAAAATTGGCTGGCAGACTTCTGCCTGAACTATGTTTCTTATTTCAGTCTGTGTCAAGCTTGATTTGATTGCTGAGTAATGAGTCAATTGAGGTCATTGCCTGTGTGTAGTCACGGGTGATGGTGAACATGAATATACTGCTTATACTCTAGGCAATTGTGTTCCATAGGGGTGATGTACTCTACTTATAATTAAAAATAACTGTTTGGCTGTCCTCATTTGGGGTTTAAATGAAGCGGTCAAGGACAATGCAATGTCAAAGTAAAGAGGTAAGTAAATGGAGTCCTAGCCTCTCTTTAACTCAACATGGAAGCACTGTGCAATGAGTCATTCTATTCATATTAGCAAAAGTACCTTATTGAATACCCTAACCCACTGAATTAATAGGCTTTAGTTTGCTGGAAATATTGTTTGGGTAGCACTACTGTAAATCAAGTGAAAGCAGTGGATTCTAGTGATTTAAGCATTTAACACTTTCTACCTGTCTAGCAAGGCTGATATGCTTTGTGCGCAGGATGGTTTGAGTGCATTTACAGCCAAGCCTTATCCTGGAGGATGTCAGAAGTGCACATTTTGGAGTATTTTAAGATAGTGAGCGATGGCGGTGCCTTCCTGGTGATTCACTAAGCAGAGGTCTCAACTAGCGATGTCCTGATTAATCTTTTTAGTACTTTGCTTGATATTTACGTCCTTATTGATCGTCCGATCGTTTTATGAACATTTAAATATACATACATATATAGTCGGCGTCAGTGCATTCTCCATCTGAGTGAGCCTTGCGGTTTTGCAATATTCTTCCTTAAGATGTTTCTGCAAGTGCCTAATTAGATTTGTTGAATGGAATGAGACTGCACACTTTCACTGTTGGCGGGGGAGGGGGGCTTTGAGAATTGGGGGTGCGCATAGGATTGGTGGTTTGAGGTCATTTACTGTTGCTCATGCAGGTGCTTAAATCCTGAGTGGTAGTGAGAGACATCTGGACATAGAAATTAGAAAAAGACTTAAGGTTGATGACAGATGCAGTACCTATAGTAGCCCAACCTTCTTTAGGTAAGCCAGCTTCAGCCTTTAAGTGCTGAGATTAAGGGAGCCTCAGTTGCATTAGCTGGCAGACTGCTACATCCTGGGGCTTCTGTAGTTGATAGCTTTTACTTCCAACACTTTTAGTGTTTGTAGTGTTTTTGTTTTCCAGTTACAGGAGCTTGTGTTAATCATTTTTGTCCTGAACTTGAAATGAAGGAAGTGACAAAACATGAGAACATGTGTAGGTCACTAGCTTTTCCTAGGAGAATAAACTACTGAGGGAGTCTGCTTTTATGATTGTGTATGGTACTTAAATGACATTCTGATTTAGCTGCTCAAAGCAGGCTACTGAATTTGAGTGTCATATCTGAGGGGTAAGCTACTTAGCTGTTTGAGAACTAACATTTTTTTTATGTAACTTATATTGCTTTACATTGTGTACTTCAAACAATTGATTCAGAAATTAATACAGAATCAAAAATCTTCCATGGTTTCATTGTCAGTGCTGCAGCCTTCATGGCGATGGATTTGCTCTTCAGAAACTTTATATCCTTTACCCTGTCTCACCTTCAGGTGAGCAATCAAATGTGGTGTTGAAACTTTCAGTAGTAGATCCTCCTTGTGAAACTTTCGGAGCAGTTTCTAGAATTTTTCACGAATAAAGTGATCCCACACAGCAATTATTTTTCTAACGTTTAGTGTGTGGGTGAGTATTACGTATAATGTTTGAGCATCTTGGACCACCTTTTAAAAGGAGCTTATTGGTCGTGCATATTGGCTCATTTTTAACTATCGGTCAGTGGTTGGTTGATTGCTATATTGGCTAATACACTGATTTGTATGAGCAAACTACTAGTATCTCTAGAGCCTATTGATTGCCGTTAATTTAAAAAAATCATTTATTTATCATTTATTTAAAATCATTTTTTAATTCCTAATGAATTGACCTGGATCTCTGTTACTGTGCATGGCAATTGGGCACTTCAGGGAATCCCATTGAGCCCTGATGTCACTGTGGTGGGTAACACTTTGCCTTGCCAAGTCTAAGGTGGTATTTGTGGATTTCACTTTCAAATCTAATCTTTTTAGCTGTGCACTCCAATGACACAGTCCTCTGCAGTGTTTTAATTTCTTAATTGGCCTCTTTCACATTCAGCAAATCAAAATGACGGTCAGCCTGAAGAAGGCCCCATTCAGTAGCCTAAAGTTCTATTAATTTCAACTGATAGCTTTAAATGACATGAAAAGTATTGTGGATTCTGTATGCTATTGTTGGTATGACAGTTGTATTTAGCTTTGTTTGGATTTTGACAGCCAATCAAAGCCTTTACCGAGAAATATTCCCTCTGTTCTGAAGTGTGTTAAAAGCCTGCTAAAGTCAGCTGTGTTTTATTCTGATTTTAATTGAAAACGTTTGTAAATTTTCTTATTCACACTCTTTTCCTTTTCAGATCACAATAGAAGCCATGAAAAGTGACATTGATGAGGTTGCCTTACAAGGAATTGAGTTCTGGTCTAACGTATGTGATGAGGAAATGGACTTGGCTATTGAAGCATCTGAGGTATGACCTTGTCCTTTTCCTTTGTGACTAACGTGTCTAACTGTAACTAGTGTAGAGTAAGGCTTTGTAAGCTGCTCGATGCAGCTCGGATGCATTTTGTCCAGCTGGGAGTGATCACAATTTGAATCATTCAGCCAATATCTGAATTCTTCCTGAGCTGCAGTGACCAGTCTGAACTTGAAAATGGACTGCAGTATCCCAAACGACTGTGTGCCCTCATGATTAAACTGCTGCATTGTCTTTAGGAATCCTGGCTGTTAAGATAATGTATCATAATGGCACAAATGTTTAAAGATCAGTGCTTCATTTGGGAGGCACATGAGTGAGTACCTACATTTATCAGCTGGGGCAGGCAGGTGGTGTAGTGGTTAGGGATGCAACTGTGTAATTAAGAGATTGAGTTTGAGTCCCCAACACGCAAGCACCGCTGAGGTACCCTGAGCAAGGTACTGTCCTCAAGCACTACTCCCCAGGTGCACATGTAGCTGCCCCCTGCTGTGTCGCAATGTCACATGGGTTAAATGCAGAGGACATTTTATTGTTGCGTGCTGTGGTGCATCAACAATGACGATTAATCACCTTCACCTTAATTGAAACATTGAGCTGGCAGTTAACCCCCCCCCCCCCTTATTAGTTTAAACCACTCCAGACCAGGTAAAAATCATCCCCGATTATAGACACATGCGTTTGGAGAGGTAGCCCCTCTTGAATCAGTAGCTTATACTGTAGCCTGTTGCTGGGCAGGTCACTTAACAAAGGTAGATTAGTGTTGATTGCAGACCTCTTAAGTTTCACTGGAATTCTGCACATTGTTTGTACAGTTGTAATGTTCTGCTCTCATCCTAGGCATCAGAACAGGGACGCCCCCCAGAGCATACTAGCAAGTTCTATGCCAAAGGTGCCCTGCAGTATCTGGTTCCAATCCTCACTCAGACACTCACCAAGCAGGTAAGGGTAAATGAGATTAAGCTTCTGATCATATTGCTTGTTGTAAGATGACCAATATGTATGGCCTTTTTGATGTACAGTGATGTCTGTCATTGTGTTTTGCCTTTGAGAGAAATATAGTAGCTGGTAACTGGATGCATTGTAATTGTCTACAGCAGCCATCTGCTTCTGTATGGCTTAGACTATTAATATATTTGTTTAGTGCTTTTTATTTCCATGAATGTTGACTAACCACTGCTGCTGTTAAATGTTGTACGTGAGATTAATAACGAAACATGGAAACTTGAATGGAAACTTGAGTCGATTGTGTTGAGTTCCTGGATCATTGGCGTAGCGTTTTTACATGCTAATCGCGCTTGGATGTTCTCTCAATATGCAGCCTGTTCAGGAGAAGGTTTCCATATTAATGAGCCTCCTGTCTACAAACAGGATGAGAATGACGACGACGATGACTGGAACCCGTGTAAGGCAGCGGGAGTGTGCCTGATGCTGCTGGCAACCTGCTGTGAGGATGATGTTGTGCCTCATGTGTTGCCCTTCATCAAAGAGCACATCAAGCACCCTGACTGGCGTTACCGTGACGCCTCTGTCATGGCCTTCGGTTCCATCCTGGAGGGCCCTGAGCTGACCCAGCTCAAACCATTAGTCATCCAGGTAATGTACAGGGTTTTTTTCTTATTTTACAATGTGGTCTGACAACCCATGGCTTTTTATAGAAACCCAGTATTGATGTTAAAAAAAAAAAAACAAAGTGCTGATTCTGTTGGCTAGCCATAATTTTGACAGCTGTCACTGGGCTCATTGGAGTCTTGTGGTCTGATTGAGTTGCGTTGAATTGCTTAGTTTGTGTGCCAGCTTGGCTGTATTTCTTTATGAACTTATAAATATCTGCAAGTGTTCTGTAGCCATAAAATGGCTTTTGCCATTTCCTTGGAAGTGTTTGTGTGCAGTCTATATAGCCTTTCTAAGTCCCCTTTAAATTTTAACTTGAGTGTTAATGTATATTAGCTAGGGGTGTATATCACTGGCCTCAAGGAGATCCTATAAAATTATGATTGAGGGATCTATCTTATGCATCGTTAATCTCTTGATGTCCCTCACAGTTTGATTTGTTTTAATCAATTAATTGATTTATTTGGGGAATGTCTGACCGCTACGGAAAATGGCTGATCATCCAGTACAGTCGTCACTATTTTAGTATTTGCTAAGCTCTGGTGTTCCCAACCTTGAATGTTGAAGTTTTAATATTGGCCAAGACTTTCAATGAACATCGGCTGATACCCATACGTTAATGAATGTCAGTTCCGATTAGTGTTTCCTTAACTTGAAATGCTGCTCAGATTTGCAATCAAACATCTGCCTCTTCTGAACTACAAAGACTCATTAAACATCAGATAATTTATTAATTATACTGGTTAGCTGGTATTTAGCTGCTGTATGGATAAGCTTATTTTTTGCGGAGTAGTACTTAAGATCACCTGTAATATTTGTATTAATGTATGCAGGCTATGCCCACACTGATTGAATTGATGAAAGACCCTAGTGTTGTGGTGAGAGATACCACAGCCTGGACCGTGGGCCGCATTTGCGAGCTGCTCCCTGAAGCAGCTATCAATGAGGTATACCTGGCACCCCTGCTGCAGTGTCTCATAGAGGGCTTGAGTGCCGAGCCACGTGTGGCGTCCAACGTCTGTTGGGTAAGCACACTTTCCCCCACTTGTGTAATCGTGAATGCCTTGACATTGTCATAGTTGTGGTTTTACTTGTTTATGAAGTGTAATCTTTTTCCACAAGCAGAAAGGGTTTGGTGATCTTTCCAAAAAAATCGTATCAACACACAATCACGGTCTGCGATCTGAATTGACCTTTCTTCCCAGTTTTGAAATGTCAAGGATATCCAGACTAAAGAATATTTGATGCCATTCAAAACACAATTTTGTATTAAAAACACTGTTTTCAAATTGGTCATTAAAACCTGAGTTAAACTATTTTAAGGAAAGCTCAGATAAGCAGACAATGGATAACATAACTGAACCACTACTGATGTTGAGTTTTTGTTTGGCACCAGCTCCTCATCCCACCATGCTGATAGCTCACATTGAATTGTTTTTCAAATATGTGATGCGTGAAAGAGGCCGTGTGATATAATTTGGCCAGTCAGCACGGTCATCTATTATGAATTCATTCTGTTATGGATGTAGCACAGACCCATGTTATCACTGGCCCTCAATTTTTTTGTGAAGTTTGGGAAAATGTAATGGTCCAGATCTCCTTGATTTCGCATGAAAAGTAGATCATGGACGTTTTCAAGATTGATCTCCTACAAGCGGATCTCTGATGTTCCGGCATGTTTATTTTGGGAGGAGCCGCTTTGTTTTGCCTCTTGAGTGTCAGTTTGTATCCATATCGTGACATGTCTGCTATATCGCAGGCCTTCTCCAGCCTTGCAGAAGCTGCTTATGAAGCTGCAGAGACCACTGATGACCAGGATGAACCTAGCACTTACTGTCTGTCCTCCTCCTTTGAGATCATTGTCCAGAAGCTCCTGGAGACCACAGACAGGTAACGCGTCTTGGCTCTGACCCAGTCCGAGAACAAACAATGTCATGAATGGGGTAATCAGATACTGCATTTGTCGGGTGGAGCAATTTAATAGGTGTAGTGAAGGCGTATGCTTACTGTAGTAAAATTGTGGTCCTTCTGGTTTTCCTCCTGGGAGCAGCAGGACAAAAGGTGATACTTATTTGCAATAAGCTTATTTGGAGGGAGGTGCCCATTCATTTCAGGTGCTGTTCTTTGGTTCTTTCCTTTCACTAAAAGCATTTTAAAAATTAACTTTTCCTTTCATACCTGTACTCAGTGTTTTTTGGGAAGTTTGCCTTAGCAGCGTTTACTGAATGAACATACAGCCGGGCTGGCCCTGGGTGTGCTGGCACCTTAGGCAAGATCCAGCTGAGCATATGAAATATTAATACTATAAAAATACTACGAAATAATGCTAACAAATACTATACAATATTAATGGCTATTTACTGTATATTAATGTCAAGGAATGCAAGCAAAGATATTTCTTCATTTTTGAATGAAAACATTCCCCCCCCACCCCGTTTGCTTTTTTGCGCCCCCTAATCAAATGGCGTAATAGGGTATGGCCTGTGTCGCCTATTGAGCGGGCTGCATTGAACTAGAATGTTGTTGCTGACTTGTAAAATTGCAGGCCAGATGGTCACCAGAACAACCTGCGGAGTGCAGCTTATGAAGCTCTTATGGAGATAGTGAAGAACAGTGCGAAGGACTGTTACCCAGCTGTACAGAAGACTACCCTTGTGATCATGGAACGGTTACAGCAAGTTCTTCAGATGGAGGTGGGTGTGTGCTGGCTGTTTGCAGTGTCAGATGTACATTTCTCATAAAGGCTTGAATTAGTGTGCACTGTTTTTTTTTTTTTTGCTAAGTGTTCTCCAGCTGGTTTGGGCCTAGCTGGTAAATATGGTGAACTAAAACGGCATCATTCATGCAAGACGAGCTGTTTATAGAGCAAACTGATTTAGGCCTCGATGCTTTCAACGTGATTGTCGTTCCATGGAATATTTAGTGGTTTGATGGGGTCATTACTGCTTTCATGCTTAACTGCAGCAAGATGACCGTGTAGCTGGAAGTCCTCTCCAGTAGGTCTGAATTCTCTCTTTAGCTTCTATGCTGTTTTATTTGCAATTAAATTCATTTAATTTATTTAATTTGTGGGTTACATGGATGCATTTGGCTGTTGTCTGTCTCCCACTTGGCTGGTCAGATCGCAACCTTGTACAACTGGTCCCCAAATACAAGACCCTTACTCAGCAGCAGTAGCTCTGCAGAACCACTTGGATATGATAAACTGGGACTTTTTTTGTACTGCCTCTATGGTGAGGACCTCAGGAGGCTCTCACTGGCTATATGAGCTTCTCTGTAGAGACAGTGATTCCCTGGAAAGCAGTTTTTGCCTAACAACCTTGAAATCACAGTGGTCATCAAAACCACCTCCAATTAGATTTCCGGATGCGAGATTTGGAGATGGGTCACATAAGGCTCTAAAGAGGGAGACGAGAGGTAGAATAACAGCCTAAATAGGATCAAACGGGATGAGCAGAAACTTGAAGATTCTCTTTAACTTGTCCAGCAGGTTTGACACCTTCCAGCTTTCCATGTTGGGGAAGACGTTGATGGCAATGCATTCTGGGAATGCCACGGTTGCCTAGATTACAGATTGCCATGTTGAAAAGAGACTGTTCATCCACACCAGTAACTGCCTGCTTGTTGTAGTGTAAAGCAGCACAGCAATGCCCAAAGGGACATTCCCTTTTAATACCACAGACTTCAGGAACAAGTGTGACTCATTTCCTTGTCAGATGCTCCCTAATTTTGTGATGGTAGGATGCATCAGTGAAGGGGAGATGTACAGAAGTGTGGCGAAGAGAGCTGAGTGGGTAAGAACCACCTGTAGGTCAACGACAAAGACTGTCGTTACTGGTGGGGGAGGTAATGCCAAGATGTAGGAAGCTGACAGGCTGAAAGCTGGCTGGACTCCTTGGAAGTTGTAGTGGAAGAATGCTGTCCGATCTGTACTTTTTGTTGTTGTACTGCTGGACAACACAAATCTATACCCCTGGGGGATCAGGTTTGGCCTAACTTGAAAAATCCATTCTTGTAAACGGTTACAAATTGCTCAGGGTTAAAGCTTAAGCTAAGCAGCGGAAAAGTCAGTCTTTAGTGCTTAAAATCTTTACCCAAGCATGTAAAGCTTCATCACCATTTCAGATGATGGAGCTGCTGTCTGCATTGTTTGTGCACGTAGCTGGTAATGGGAATTCACCATGCTGTCTTGACTTCTTTCCACAGTCCCACATCCAGAGCACTTCTGACAGAATCCAGTTTAATGACCTGCAGTCCTTACTGTGTGCCACCCTGCAGGTGAGTCATGTAATGGGCCTTGCTTGTAGTTTCAGTTTTGTTTCAACAAGAGCGTTTTAAGTTGTGTAACTTTTCTGTATGCCTCAATTCCATTATGCAGGCTATAATTTTGCCTGTTTCCTCCAAAGTACTCTGTCAGTGTGAATTTGCAGATGTTAAGAGCTTTGTAGTGAAACTCTGATTTTGAGGAAATTGCTGCTGATTTCTTTTCGCTGATTACACTTCTGAAATGTAGCATTGAGTCTGATGACCAGTTACGCTCTGGGGAGTAGTTTTTGGTTGAATGTCAGATCTGATGGTTCGCCCCTCCCCACAGAATGTTTTACGGAAGGTGCAGCACCAGGATGCACTGCAGATTTCTGATGTGGTGATGGCCTCACTGCTGCGCATGTTCCAAAGCACGGCTGGCTCTGGGGGGGTGCAGGAGGATGCCCTCATGGCTGTCAGCACTCTTGTTGAAGGTAAGGCACCGTTTTCTTGCTTTATATAGTCTTGTCCCTCAGTGATACTTCATGTAGTTGTCAGTGAGTTATAGTTTGCACAGTGAGTGTGCAAACTATATTGGAGCAAGTTACTATGGGCTTTATCTTCACTATGCTACCTGGTCTAATGTACTTCAGCACTATGCAGGATTGTTTCACAGCTCTTGTGCAACTGCGGACAAAGGTGTTGTTCGATGTTTGGATTTTGCAGATTATCTCTAGATTTTAATGCCTGTAAGTTTGTGGTCTACATTTTTTGTCACGTGTAGCCAAGTGGAAATATCATATTTACCAGGCCAGTGTAGGTGAGACAGGTAAGATGCTAAGTGTTCAATCTGGTCTGGTTACAGTATAAATAAAATCCTACATGTATCCTTTTTCAGTTTTGGGCAGTGATTTCTTGAAATACATGGATGCTTTCAAACCATTCCTGGGCATTGGACTGAAAAATTATGCAGAATATCAGGTAGGCTTTGGTTTTATTTAACAGAAGTTCCAGTCAATTTTGGCTTGTTTTTAAGGTTCATCTTTTATTTGAAGCATCTTCAGCACAGCACGAGGATACCATTTTGGTTCATAAACTGTTGGATTAATACATCCCATGCAAAACTATTTCCGGAAGAACTGCAGCAGACAATAAGATATACAGAATTGTTCCTTTTCATGTTAGTTTGGTCGACTTGATAACCACCCCACATTTTAAATATCTGGTTTTTTGACATCAGTTATTTGGTCTGGCATCCAAATTCCTGTAGTTAACCTTTTAAAAAGTGCACAAGAAATGCTTTCCATACTATTCCCATGTTCTGGCTAAATTATGCTGTGCAATCGTATTTTATGGCTTCCAGTGTTACCCAGTGTGTACATGTAACACAGTTGTTATATGAATGTTGCCATAGCTGTCAGGTTTGTTCCCCCCCATTCAGGTCTGCCTTGCCGCCGTCGGCCTGGTTTGTGACCTTTGTCGAGCACTTATGACCAACATCCTGCCTTACTGTGACGAGATCATGCAGCTTCTACTGGAGAACCTTGGGGTACGTCTCTCAGTACCAACTCATCCTTCCATTCATGAATGTAACTGATATCATCCCCTCATGCCTGGAATTCAGGAACTTGTTTCCGTTACTTAAACAGATGTATATTTGAGTTTGGTCATTTATCAGTTTAATTCCAGAAACTGCTAGTTAAACTCTTACCATACCTCCAAAATAAGTTGTTTGGCTCCCTCTAGAGGATACTTGCCCTCATTTACAAGCAGCTTTTTTTTTTAAAACTAGGTGTGAGCTTTAGATCGTATTCTTCGTGTGCTTCTATCCAGTTTACATGTACTTGCAGAGTAATCTATTTACATACTTTAAGAAGGATTGTTTTTAAGAAGCCCATTACTAATTACCAACTCAAGCTGGCTCGTCTGTGTGTCCACTCACCGGTGACCCTGCTTGCACTGCGCTGTCATATAGTGACGGTTTCTCTCTTGACAGAATGAGAATGTGCACAGATCTGTGAAGCCGCAGATCCTTTCTGCTTTCGGGGATATTGCCTTGGCTATTGGAGGAGAGTTCAAGAAATATCTGGATATTGTACTGGACACCCTCCAGCAAGCGTCGCAGGCCCAAGTGGATAAGGTCTGTCATTGATGTGCCGTGGGCACACGCGTTACCCCACGCTTGCCCTCCTTTCACGCTGTAGCTTTTCATTGCTGGCATTATTTTAATGTCAGGCTTGAGCTACATAATTTGTCTGCTTGTATGTTGAAGAGGTGGGTCTATAAACATGCACCTGGTGTGTGTGTGTGTATATCTCCAACAATGCATTTACACATATACCTGTATATATGTCTGTGTGTGTAAATGTATTTTGTGGCACTGTGATACAATTTCTATCTTTTTGCGCAAATTACTTCATTGCTGCAGCACCACTCAATTTCTGTTTTGCTCTTTTGAGGCACTGCCTTCCTCGTTTGAGCTGGGAGCCTCACTTACTGAGTTTGAGCTACTGAGCCCTTTCTTCTTGGACCGGATATGTGGATTGGATGTAGCAAGCCAAGTGTTTTTTTTTTTATTATTATTTTTAAAAACACCGTTTTAATGGCAAATAATAACTGCCTACTTTGAAGGGCTCAAATGTATTGCATACGTCCAGTGTGTGTAAACTGCTTTTTTCCGTTTGCAGAACCATGTGGGTTAAAGCGAAATATAGATTAATTTGCAGACCTGCTGACTTGTAAGAGAAAGGTTCAATAAAAGCTTCCATTTGTCTTAACCTTGTACTTTACAAATAGTTATAAAGTACAATAAGTTACTGCCGCCTGCTGTATTTTTAGCTCTTGGTAGTAAAGCTGTATGCTGTGGACTCTAGTTCTCTCCCACATACGCAAACTGGCATTTGGCTCTGTGCACAGTAGAACCTTATTGGCCACGTCTGCTGGCATTCCTGAGATTCAGCACAAAGCAAAAAGTCTCAGTAAGCTTGAATTCCGGCCTGTGGTTGGTAAGAGCCCGGGAATGTGAAGTGCTGGAAGCGGATTGTGTTGCCCTTCATTGTTACATCCAGCCCGTTATGTCGATTGGCTGTTTGGCTTTCATTAGTTGTAGGGGGATATTGCACAGAGGCTGTTTTAGAGGTATTGGAGTTGACCAGTCCATCATGGTGGCCTGGTAAAATTGACTGAAGCTGCTTGGGAGGACTGGCTATTTGTTATTCTACAGTGGTAGGACAGGTTGTGTGAAATTCTACATTAAACTTATGGAGAATCGTTATTAATGAAATACCTTTGAAAATGAAATACAGATGGAGTTACAGTAGTATTACAAACTTTTGAGGTTGCTTTTAAAAAAAAATGCTGGTAGCCATTTGTTGGAAGCAAGCCTCTGGACACTGCTGAGTGTTCCTCAGTTCCGTGGTGCATATCCTCAGTCTCGCGGTGATTTGAAGTGATTTCCCTTAATGTGTTGCTGCTCTCTGTGTCTGAGCATAAGTTTGTACTTTATTTCCCTCATATCATTCCCATGACTCCCAGAGTTGAAGTTGGGATTATGTATGATTTAGGACTGGCAAGTCTCTGTCCAGCATTTTTGTTACTAGCTCCCATTTTGGCTGCTTCTAGACAGACATGCTTCTCCATTAGGTGCTCAGAATAACCTATTAAGTTTGGATTGCATTAAGTCTCTTGTGTTTTGCACAGTTGTGGGTACTAATGGGAACTGTGGTCAACATTCTCATGTTTCTTTGGCAGACTGATTACGACATGGTGGACTATCTGAATGAGCTTCGAGAAGGTTGTCTGGAAGCCTACACAGGGATTATTCAAGGCTTGAAAGGTGATCAGGAAAACGTACATCGTAAGTGTCCTACCCCTCAGTTTTCCCCATCTGATTTTTATGCTGGCTGTTTAGTAGGGCTGGGTACTTCATTGTGTTAACACGTTGCAATAATTTTGAAGTCATAACACGTTGTTTAATCAAATTAATGTATGCAGTGTTTTGATATCCAAATGGGGGAATACTATGAAGAGATTTTTTTTTTTTAATAAAGACCTTTAATATTCCATCCTGGAGTTTAGGCTATTGCATTGCTCAGAATTCAAGCTTGTTGAAAGCACCGAAATTCCCCTTGTACTTGCTTGTTGGAAACGAGCAGTCTATACCTCACCACTTTGTTAAACCATTATAAATATTATGGGCCATTCTCATGAACGTGATAATTTTTCAGAATTTAAAATGAAATACAGTGTTTTTTTTTTGTGTAGGGAAATTGACACTAACTTTTCAAATATATTGAAATTGTAACTTCTCGATCTGATTTTATGTTTAACCACATTTGACAAAAATTGAAGGACACAAAACTAGATATTTTGAAGTCTTTCGAGTTTGTGTGTAACCCACAGGAAACGATTTGTACGATAACTTAATTGTGCTGAAATCTTTTTTTTCCTCTTACACCTGTAACTCTTGCCCTGGATTTGAGACTTTATATCTTTAAATGTTACAACAACTGATACTTCAGAGGCGAAATTGACAGTTTATGAAGTTATGTAATTTTGAGTCAATATTCAAAAAAATGTTGGTTGATTTTTAAAATTAATGCATTACTGAGAATGTACATTTAGGCATTCAGTGTGCATTTGTTTGTTATGTGTGGTTTATTGCGATTTAATAGAACTTTTTATAAATGCTTCACAGCGGATGTGATGCTGGTTCAGCCCCGAGTGGAGTTTATCCTGTCCTTTATTCACCACATTGCTGAAGATGAGGATCATTCTGATGGTGTGGTAGCCAATGCTGCCGGCCTCATAGGGTGAGCACTATCACAGGACATCTGTCTGCAGCAGAGTGCTATGGTTCTGTCCGTCTGAAATCCTTGCTGCCTTGTGAGAGACACTGGCTACAGCTGTAGTTGCTTGACCTCCCACCCTGGTTATAATTTGGAAATCCTGTAAAAAATTTAAGGTCATTCTTCCCCCGGGAAGCAATTAAATGTGGTGATCACTCTGCTCTTGCTTTGTGCATCGGATTTTACATATGCAATTCGGTAGTCCTTTGTCTACAATCAATTTCTTTTTTAGTCTACAGTAAGTGGCAAAATTCGCACCTTACTGCTACCATTTGCAGTCAAAGATTGGTTTCCATATTTCCAAAACCATTTCTGCTTTAACCAATGGTATAATTTTTGCGGTCATGTTAATGACAAGCATGTAGCCATTTTCTCTTGTGTGAAATGTCAGTGGCTTGAGCCGCTGTTCCCCCTTCTGTATGTCTGATGTATTGCAGTTGCACTGCACTTAACCGTACCCCTGCCTCCAACACACTTACTTGATCATGATCAGTCAGATTACCTCTAAATTGAATTTCTACTTTTATCTGCTATTTTTAAAGCTGCAGTTGTAGCCCGTTCTATGAATTCGAATATCTGTGTTTGGGTATCTGCTGTATAGTGGTGCTGCCACAACTGCTTCCTGTTGAAGGGTTCTTTGGCTTGCCTTTGATCTTAAAGATTCCCCTCACACACCCACATTAGTTTCCCCGCCCCTTTGTTTTACAAAGAATTGCTTTTGAACAGAAGTTTTACAACTAATGAAATCTTGTGCATATTTTTCTTGCAGTCTGTGCAGTTAGGGTCACTTCCTTTTTCAGCAGTAAAAATCAGCATTCTATCTTTCTGAGTTGTATGTGCTGCTTTTATGTGCTAGTCTTTGCTTTTATTACTTTGGGATTAAAGTGCCATGTAATTAGAAAAGCCAGAAGTGCATTTATTGCTTTTTTTTTTTTTTTTTTTTACTTTGTATCTATGCTTTCATTTTTAAAATGCGTTATCACTTGGAGGGACTTGAGTCATGCCCTGCGTGGATGTTCTGTTTTCAGAGCCCTGAAGCTAACGCTATACACAGTAATTGGCCAGAGTTGCAGACATCAGGGTCACCCATTTTAATACGCAGGGTACTTGCCATGTTCTGTGCTGAGGACTGATGGTACTTATCAGTTGTGCCTGACCTTGTCATTGCACATTTTTAAGCTTTAGCGACATCCCTTTAAATAGATTACTTGGCATTTGAAAAATCAACCGTGAAGCTGCATTTCTGCTTATTAATGAATAAATATATGATTCGTGTCTTTTAGAAGTGGGTGTTCTTTAGACTTCGTGAATTCTCACTTATCTTTTTGTGTCCTGTGAAACCGCTGCCAGACCAGCAAGCGCTTATGCCAATGACCTTTAAATTGTCCTTATAAATGGACAGAGTCTTGAGTATTTTTGGAAGAACTTGGTTGGAGTCCTTAGGTTCTTCCTGAACTAGCTAATTCTCAGTCTTCTATACTTGTTGTGTGAAATTCACATCTGAGTCACCAGGCTTTGGAAGGCTAAATTTAAAATTTATTTATTTAAGACTATTCAGTGAATATCTGAGTTATTTCTACTCTTGGGTGCATTTCCCAAAAGCTCCCGTTAGCAACTAGTTGGACTCATTCAGTTACATGGATAACTATGCTATTCGGAAATGCTCCCCTTAATAGCCAAAGTGTTTCTTTTAAAGGGCTCTTAATTTGATCTTTTTTTTTCCTTATAGGATTTGGAGCATATTGTTATACTGTAGAAGTTATGAAGGCAGTGTGGTGCCTAATTTCCCAACAAGCACATATTCAGAAAGCTGCTGCATTGTTTAGTTCTGAATGAGAGAAGTACAATTGATCCACCCTCCCAATCTGAACTCTTATAGGCCCTCGTTACTTTGGATACATACGGAAGGGAGAACAGCGGCTCAAGCCACTGACATTTCGCACAAGAGAAAATGGCTACATGCTTGTCATTAACATGACCGCAAAAATGATACCATTGGTTAAAGCAGAAATGGTTTTGATATGGAAACCAATCTTTGACTGCAAGAAGAATCCATCTAAAAATTGTGATATAATTGTGATCGTGATTTAACTGTTAAATTGTGATCTAATATTCTCACCATATCGCCCACCCCTACTTTTGATTATTCATATGTAACTAAATGAAGCTGATCAGTGAAGAACTAAAGGACTGGAGCTGCTGATCTGTAGGACACGCAGCTGACCATAACATCCTTTCCACAGTGACCTGTGCACTGCCTTCGGCAAGGACGTCATGAAGCTGGTGGAGGTGAGGCCCCTCATCAACGAGTTGCTGACCGAGGGCCGAAGATCCAAGACTAGCAAAACCAAGACCCTGGCCACATGGGCCACCAAGGAGCTGCGCAAGCTTAAAAACCAGGCTTGGTGAGTATCTCCACCACTGTCCTGTTAAGGTCTTGATTTAATTTGAATGTTGACAGTCTAGATCAAATATGTCAGTCAGAAGTTTATGGCTGTCGTTGGTCAATGGAATAGTGACTTTATCCAGCTTATATCAGAGAGATGGTCAGTTATTATGCTTTGTTTTCCTCTACAGACCGAACAAGAGATCATACTGAGAAAACCCCACTGGAGTTTCTTCTGTCTTTTGCGCTATTGGGTTAAAGCAGAAGTTAAGAGTGTGCTGAGATGAGTGTCTGCAATGTGAGAGTGAGTGAGTGAGGCTTGATATCACACCACCCGAGTACAATTCCAGCAGTCGCCCGCAGCGTCCATCCGGCCACCGTTGGACTGACCTGAAAACGACGACGTGAACATCGTACGGGACGGCCGTAGCCGGCCGGTTCCAGACTGACATTAGTCAACAGAAAAATTTAAGGATCATCAAAGAAGAAACTGCCAAATGTGGAAGCCCCCCCCCCACCCCAAGAGAGAGGACTTGATGCTGTGCTGCGGTTTGACGTCCCAGCACTATGGGTATGGACTTCAAGTTGGAGGTATGCGAATTCACTCAGAATGGATATCAATTGGATAACTAAAATGGACTTTTGCTGCTGGAATTGAAGAAAGCTTACATGAGGGGAATGAGAAACAATCAGCAACTGGATTCGGTGGCCTGTCTCCTATAGCCTTTGGAAGCCATTATCCTGTCCACACATGGAGTCCTGCTGATGTAGGCCTGGCTCATAAGAATTTAGTGTGTGAGTGAGGGATTCACTTCACTGCCCAATACTATAAATACAATGCAAATGATGAATGCAGTACTGAAACTACTTGGAGGGGGATTTTGAGTAATGGCAGCATATGAGAAATTTGGTAAGTTTTTTTTTTTTTTTTTTTTTTTTTTTTTTTTTCCCCCTTTTCTTTAAAAAAAATTACTAACATTCAGACTTACGGTGTCAAGGGGGTTCCCCTCCTATTGTGTTGGCCATCTGTTTCTTTCTTGCCTCTATTCCAAACTGTGAAATTCAAAAGCAATTCAAATTCAAGGAAAAGTAATGGGTAATTCAAGGTGAGGAACACACTTGCAGCCGAAGCAAAAAGCCCGAAATTTCGACAGGTAACACTTAGCTGTCTGGATTATTTTAAATCTAGTTCCAAAGGTGGTAGTGTGCCAAAGAATTTATAACCCGACAGTGAAAAAAAATAATACAAATTTGGGTCCTCTTTTGAATGGATTTAAAGCCTAAGGAATTGGATATGCGGTTCGATGGTAGGCTTATGAAAGGAAACCATGGGTAGGTTGGGGCTTTTGTGCTTGCATTGTTTCCATTTTGTCGCTGGTTTCCCCCTGAACTTGGTTGGAAAGGTCCAGCTTTTCCATCTTGTCTAGAATAAAAATGGAGGCATTTGTATGAGGTTCTATTTTTCCACTGCAATGAAGAAAAATAAAATTCTATCAAACATTCCCCTAGCATTGTTTGTATTTGGTCTTTTTGGTGGGAGGGTTCTGGGGAGCTGAAAATTCCTGACTGTTAATTGGGGGGGGTCCCTGCCCCTCCCCTACGGACTGGTAACTGGGTATTACTGTGCGGTTTGGATATCTGTAGCCCTCTAGGTTGACAATGTGTACATTGCTAATGGTAATGCGTAGTAGTTCACAGAATGGTTAATAGCTTGGATATTAGTTTTCCCTGAAATATAAATGGCTAATTTCTGTTCACATTAGTCATGAGCTGTTTTGTATGCCACACTCCTTCAGGTCTGATGGCTGGCGTGTGATAACTAAGCACTGACGGTGGCTTTGTGAGTTGTAAGCCACTCCACCTCCACTATGCCATTGAATGACCAAACTAGGAACTTCTCCTCCACATGTGCCCTTGGCATTCTTCTGTCCTCCCTTTTTGTATAAGGAGTTTGTCTGCTTTGTGTCTTGGGGTGTAGTAAACTTCCCGTGGACACATTTTTGGGAGTGTGATCTATTATTTTTTTTTAATAAAGTTTTTAAGATGCTGAAGGGAAAAGGTCTGTTTTAAGATCTTGAAGGGAAAATCGGTGTCTGCCCTGTGCTTCAGCTAGCCCATTGTTCCAGAACAGGAGAGGGATTCCCATCCCAGTTGGCAGTCCCAATGTGTCATCCCCACTCACCCATAACACAGAGCATGTAAAAACCGTGCCTTTTTATAAGCTGAGCAGGTCAGAACTGATACTGTAAAATGGCTTTGGGGTTCTCTGGCCACTGATGACGGTTGAATTTACCACTTCACTTATTTTGATTCGCGTTTTAATGTTTTTAATTATTACTGTTATCAGTCTTCAATTTGCTTTTGGGTGCAAATTCATCAACTGCCAGAGGTAGAAGTCATATTGTTGTACAATAAAATGCAAAAAGGTTGTTTCTGCTCCATTGGGTTGTTTACTCAAGGTCCTTTTCATACCCCTCCAATGTCAGAGTTGAACTTCTGGCTTTGATTTAATTTGTACTCATTGGGGCGGGATGGGGCAATTGTGGTGTTTGGGGTGGGGGTGGGTGGGGTCTGTTTGGGAAATGGGGGATTATTTGAACATTCCTCACTGCTACTTGTTTCAGTCCTGTGTTGCTTTCTGCTTTAGAACCCGAGAATAAACTATGCGGAGTTTCAGCTGGCTGAATCTCATTCTTGTTTTGAGACCTACCTTCAAGCTAACAGCCCAACACTAAGCTTTTCATGTTGTCATGTCCTGCAGATTGTACAGTATTTGGTCTCTCCTAACGTGCAGCCTATCTAAGATTCCCTTTTCAGCTGAAACCAGCTCAAACCGGTCCTTGCCCCCCCCCCCAGACATTTGTGCTCCCTCCCAGCTCCCAAAAATGTGGACTGCCTGGCTGGCAGGGAGCAAAAATATGGACTGGTTAAAAAACACTAATAATTGAAACCAATAACAGACTACACTCCCATGCCAGAAAAAGTTGCCATTTGAATTTAAATTAGTATTTAAGAACCAGTGATGAATCATTATTACAGCTCAGGAACATTATACAGCAATAAAGTGAAGTCAGCAGGGTACCTGAATCTACTGAATGGTTAGGTTATACCATTTAATGGATTTTTTTTCTTCCCTAATGGCATATGCATATTTCTGAACGAGAGTGCCAAGGTTCTTCGGCCTCGAATTATGAAAGGGTGGTTCCTGGAGCATGAGGAATCAAAGCACTTGAAAACATTGCCATAAGGAATGTGCACTATAATCTAAGATAAAGGTAGTCCAACAAAATATTAAGTGTGACTTTTTTGACCAGGCAGGGGACTATGGGATTTCCACTGGGTGTGGCATTGATGATGCTGTTAATGTAAGATAAACACCAAATAGTGAAGGGTAATGGCAGTGGAGCCCTCTGTTTGGACGGAAGGTGAAGCAGTCAACACATAGCTGCTGTTGGGTTTTTCCCTCTTGAACTTTGTGTATTACAGTCAGAATATTGACACAACTTCGTAGGTCCTACAGATAGCCATAGTGTTTCACGATTAATGTTTGTATGAATAGTTTGGTTCATTTATTTTCAGGAGCTGACTGTAGAAAATGGTTTTGACCTTTCAAATAAATGCTTATGTTGTGGTTTGTGGTGCTGACCAGTCTCCCTCAAACAAGTATAAAACTAGATCAAGGATTGTCCCATAATAGACAAGACATGATGTTAAGTCCAAGATGGTGATCTGGTCAATCTGAGATGTTTCTATGCTGCTACTAAGCTAGATGCAGTTGACCTCGTCTAGTCTCCTAAAGAACAGAGACTAATCAGTTTAAGAATAGTATCCTCCTGTTGGTTACGTCTCATCTACCAGGAATGTTTACTATGAGGATTTTTGCTTTCATTGCTGTTGACCCCAGTGACATGCATCAAATCCAGTTTGCTTTGTGGAGTAATTTTTTGTTATGATCTGGGCAACTATAATGCAGAATTTACAAACCAGCTCAACTGGCCCAGTCCTAGGTTGTTTAAATGACAGAATTAGTGTGCAAAAACGATTCTCCAGCTGTACAATATCACTGTTTCACAAAAATTCTGACCACCTGTCCCAAAATCCAGAATAGGTGACCCCAGTAGTATTTTTTACTGATTTCAGATATGCTTTTTGATTTTCTGTCATGTAAGGATTTTGAGTGACACCAAATTTAAACAATGACGTTCATTTACAATGAACGGTGGCAAAAAGCTAACCCAGTAAAAATGAGTTTAGGTTTTTCTGCTGTGTTTTGCCTCAGGGACATCCCTCTTAAGGGTCCAACAATAGTCAGCTAACACTTGGGCTCCACCTGCCTTGGTACAGTTTTTCCATGTGGGAAATATCCTAATGGAACCATTCACGATGCTCATCGCTGACAGCTCCAAGTTTGGCTTGGAAGAAATCCAAATGTGAGTGTAAGAAATGTATCTTTGGCGACATTACACCCCAAGGTCATGTACAACTTCAACAGATCGTCAACTATTTCTTGGTAGTTGACTGCTTTATGGTTTCCAAAGAACGCTCTTGAAAGACTGCTATGCTGCCTTTTCAGTCGGGTTCAACTGACAATCAAAATTCTGATCTTTAATCAGTTCTCTAATTTGAGGTCCTACAAAGATCCCTTCCTTGATTTTCGCATCACTGATCCAGGAAAATTTCTGTCTTAAGTACGTAAATCCAAGTCCACTTCCATCCATCACTTTAACAAAGTTCTTCATTAGACCAAGCTTTATATGGAGTGGAGGGAGAAAGACTTTTGTCCGATCAACAATTAAAATTTATGATCTCTGGAAAGTAAACATAGAATCTTGCCTCACTTTGGCCAATCGGCATTTTCTGTAAAATTGTAGCATTAAATGTGTAGGTGTGGGGGGGGGGGTTAAAAAGAGCATAACTTCAAAAGTAAGGGTGATGGAGAAATTGAGACCATTTCTGAAATCAGCTTTCAAAAATACATATTACACACCCCACAGTGGCTATGGGACAAAATCTTTGTTTACCAGTGTAATCCGCTATGGTATTGTGTGCATCATACAAAGGACATGACCTTAGTGGCCACTTTATTAGGTACATTTAGCTAGTACCAGCTTGCTTGGTCACCAGAGATGTCTTTAATGAGGCTTTTCTGCACACCTTGGTTGTACTGAGCTGTTATTTTTGCAGCTGTCAACTTATTCCATATCCTATTATCTTTATTGAATTTCACCAATCACCCCATAACCCTTTCATTAACAAGATCATTTCAGTTGCAGAAATTCCCTTGACTGAATTTTATCATCATCACCTTGCTCACTGTAAACTGTAGGTGCTGTAGTGCTCCCGCCCAGAGGTTGGCTGTTTGTGATGCGGGAACCACCATGTCTGGCACCAACTGCCATATCTAATTCAAAATAGTTTTATATCAGAAGCCTTAGTGATCCTGCGTCTTGTATGTATTCAGTTGCAGCCACATGCTTTGGTGTTTTTAGGAATAGGCAGTTTACATTAGCAAGCAGATAGACATAATCTAGCTATTTAGTATATGTACAATATGGACAGAAGTATTGGGACACCTTAATCATTGAATTGAGGTGCTTCTTTCAGACCCATTGCTACAGGTGTATAAAATCAAGCACCTAGCCATGCAGTTTGGATTACAAACATTTGTGAAAGAATGGGTTGTTTTGAAGATCTATATGAATTTAAACATGGTACTGTTATAGGATGCCACCTTTGCGATGTCAGTTCATGAAATTGCTTCCCTGCTAGATAATCCACGGTCAACTGTAAGTGTTATTATTGCAAAGTGGCAGAGCACGTAAAGTAACAGCGGGGTCGCTGAGTGCCGAGGCGCATAGTGTGTAATAGTTGCCAAAACTCAATAACTGCTGAATTCCAAACTTCCTCTGTTGCACGAACCCCAACACAAACTGTGCGACAGGAGCTTCATAGATTGGGCTTCCATGGTCTATGGGGTTCCATTTGTGCCAAAAAATATGTCGATATGCGCACTGTCCATGTCGACTGAACATGTAAAACATTTGTCTGTGACTGCGTCGTTATGCTTGTCGTCCTGATGTGTCGTTATGCTTGGCGTTTGCGTCGATATGCTTGTCGTCATGATGTGTCGTTAAGCCTGTCATGATGTCGTTATGCTTGTCGTCATGATGTGTCGTTATGCTTGACGTCATGTCGTCTTCCTCTGTCGTTTGACTACATCGTTAAGCATGTCATACTATGGCGTCAGATCAGACTCACTACAACCCGAATTTGAATTTATTCACTTGAATCTGAATGTGTTAACCTGAACTTGAATTTCATCACATGAATGCAAGAAACTGAATTTCAATGCTTTACCTGAAGTTGAATACGTGTAACTGAACTTGAAATAAAGAAACCGAATTTGAATTTATTACTGAACTTGAATTAATTTTGCTTGCATGGTAATAACCATTCAAGTTCGGGTTGTAAAATTCAGGTCGAGAAAATTCGAGTCGAGAAATTCAAGTTCAGAGAAACAGGGGAAACATCCGGGATACTCAGAAAGAGCAAACGAGCGTATATCTAACCGAGCGCAATCCTGGCCAGTCACAGGACGGCTCACCGGTCATGTGGAATGGGGTCTATACGTTTATACGACGGTTAATGCCAAGCTACGGTTTTTAGTCCTTGGCTGTTTCCCCCAAAAGCTCCTGCTAGCAGCTTATCCACGGGTTTCTGTAAGAGCGTACGAAGGCTGCCATGACGGACCACTACTTCCGCAGTCCGGTTTTATACTTCCGGTTACTCAAAGCGAGAGCCAGCGCGTTCACTCGTTCCTAATAACAAAATCGGTTACTCTGCGCTGTAATTGGCGGCTTTACCTGTTCGAGGATGAGATCGGGTTCAACATGTGCTGTTGTCGGCTGCCATAATAATTC
>JAODKM010000043.1:11891809-11917788 GCA_026780845.1 Petrocephalus sullivani
GTTAATATATTTAATCAGATTAATCACGACGCTGGATTAATCCGCGTTAACGCGTCAATTTTGACAGCCCTAATATAAATAAATATAAGTGTAAGCCAGTCAGTGGGTGAAATATATGAAAGAAAATATTGCACATCGTTTCACAGTGATTGTGTTATTGCACTATATGGATACGGTATTTATACATAATATATACAACATAATATTGTACAATATTAGAATACAGTACAATGTAAACTTAAGTCCTATTTGTGGTAGTAAAGTGCACAGTAAGTAAGCGAGCAAAAGGTTATTTAACAGAGTTTGGTATTCTGATGACCTGGGGGAAGAAGCTCCTGTTAAATCTGGTGGTTCTGCAGTGCATACTGCAGTAATGTTTTCCACAGGGCAGAAGCTCCTGTTAAATCTGGTGGTTCTGCAGTGCATACTGCAGTAACGTTTTCCACAGGGCAGAAGTTCAAACAGTCATGTACTGGGTCTGTGGGATCTTTTATGATGCTAATGGATCTGCTCTGGCAACGTGAGTTGTGTAGTTCTTGAACAGATGGGAGTGAGGACCCGATGATTTCCTCCGCCGTCCTCACCTCTCTTCGTAGTATTTTCTGTTCAGCGGCAGTCCAGCTACCGTACCGAACTGAGATGCTGCTGGTCAATATACTTCCTATAGTGCCTCTGTAGAACGTTGTGAGGACAGGAGAGGGGAGGTTTGCACTTTTCAGCCTCTGGAGAAAATGAAGTCGCTGTTGTGCCCTCTAGAAAAGTGAAGTGGTATTTGGGGTCCATGTCAGGCCATCTGTGATGTGCACTCCCAGGAACTTGGTGCTTCTCACCGACTCCACACTGTTTCCATGGATTGTAAGTGGCCGGTGTGGCATGTGCTTTCTCCTGAAGTCAACGATGGCCTCTTTTGTTTTGCTGACGTTCAGTGCCAGGTTGTTTATTCCACACCAGGCGATGAGTTGATTAACTTCCTCTCTGTATGCGTAGTCATCGTCATTACAGTTGAGGCACACTACTGTTGTGTCGAAACCAGGGCAGAGGAGGGGTCTCGCAGCTGGGAGGGGGGGCACAGGAATAAAATTTGCCAACCAGTAGAGCAGAGGTCCCCCTTGGTAAATTTATTGTTGCAAACTTTACATGAATTGTCAGTTTGGAAGGGGGGGGGAGGTTCCTGGGTTAAATTTTGCGTGATGGGCTTGGTGGGTGGTACTTTAAACAAATACTGCTACATTCAAAACAAGAACCACAAGAATCTCCTCTTAAGATTGTATATTTCTTATTAAATAAGCTGTTAAAATGAGATTAGACTTGGATTGCTGGTGTGAATAGATTGCTGGATTGCTGATGTCCTGTGAATGGCACAGATTTTTTTCTTTTTAAATCACACTTCAGTCCAGTAGATGGGGGTAAAGTACTAGAATTTTTAAGAAAAATTATAAATAAATAAAAAGTCAACGTACAGTATATCTGGAAATAATCTGTATATAGTCTGCTAAGGTGTTTATTGAACTGGTTTATATACTCACCCATCTGTCTTCTAGCCCGTCTGGTTTGGGTTGGCTGGATGGGGGGGTGGTGTTTACCTATCCTGGGCAGCACAGGGCACAAGTCTGGAGTACAGCCTGGAAGGGAGAATTGGCTCTTACTCTTTGTCCAAAAAGTGTTCCATTGTTTTAATTGTGGTTTAGTAGCATAATTATTACTGGCAGGCAACAGTGTGCTTGTGTATATTCCGGATGTTTGTCTTTTATTAACATAAACACCATGGAGCTACTGTGTTGCTTTCTTTTTGCATTCTTAATAATGATGATTGAGTCACCACTATGACTATGAAATAGAAAACATAGATAAATGGAAAACTAAAGGAATGATAACTTTTGGTCATTCTTCTCTAAATGAGTTATAGGTATCATCTGGTATGATCTGGCCAAAACTTAAGTTTGCTTCTTATACCTTTTCACACATATAACCCCCATTAAATCTATGTGTACTGGTACATGCTGCGCTATAGTATTCCTTCCATCCATCCATCCATCCATCCATCCATCTTCAATACTCACTTGTTCTATGCATGGTTGCAGGGATCTGGTCCTTATCCTGGAAGTAATGGGCACTAGGCAGGGAATAACCCAGGACGGGATGCCAACCCATCGCAGGGCACACTCACACATTCTCTCACACATGCACACCTACGGACAATTTGCTAACTCCAACTCACCTTAGTATGATTTTTAATTTGCAGGGGAAATCTGAGAACTCTAGAGGAAACCCCGCAACAACATGGGGAGAACATGAGAACTCCACACACACACACACAGAGCCACGGTGGAACCTCAAACCTTGGGCCCTGAGGTATGAAACAACAGTGCTAACCACTGCACCACAGTGCCATCCTGAGTTGTAATGTTAAAGCGTCAAAAAACAAAAAAAATATAGAAGACCCAACAAAAAATAACCAATATTGCGATTATATCTTCTGCTAATACCAGGACTGTAATGTTGACAGGCAAAATACACAGTCCATCCATCCATCCATTCACATCATGGCCAATTTAAAATGCTAGTTACCCTCACTATGTATCTTTGGACTGCAGGAGACCCACACAGTACAGGGAGAAGATGCACCCTCACTATGTATCTTTGGACTGCAGGAGACCCACACAGTACAGGGAGAAGATGCACCCTCACTCTGTATCTTTGGACTGCAGGAGACCCACACAGTACAGGGAGAAGATGCAGAATAAACAGAGAAGCAGCAGGAGTAGAAACCGCAACCCCACAGCTGCACAGCAACAGAGCCTCCTGCTGAGCTAGTGCGCTTCCTCCAGGAATCAAATATACAAATTGGATTCATGAGGAAACATGATCAAGTCACAGACACTTACACTCAAAGCTCAGTTTGTGGAAAATAAAAGCATCATCTTGCCAAATAGAAAAATCTTAGCAACACCCCTTTTGGCCGGGAATGGATTAGCAAAATATGTCAGCCCAGTTTCTGTAATTATTCCAAGTTGTCTACCTGGGGGGGCAGTGGGGGAGGGCGGCATAGGTTAAAGTTGTCGACAGAGGCGGGGGTCAGTGGTTTATTAAGTCAGTCCTCAGAAGATCCCAACCTGGGAATTTGCTCATCTTACCCTAGCCGGGGTTTGCCATTGTCTACGATTAATTAATCGAATTAGCAGGTTATACAAGAAAAACACCATTAACTTTACTGTTTGTACATAGGTGTATCCATTATACAGTACTCTGCAAAAGTCAGTTAAAAAAAAAGGTTAGCAAAAGACAGTTAAAGGAAATGTTTAAAGCTATTTATCTGGGTTTGCTCACAACGAGGAGCACAATTTAACAGTAGGACATATGCAAACTAACAGTAAGACAATAAAAAACTGCCAGGAATTTTTTCTGTTCTCCACGAAGTCATTGGTATCTTGTTGGATGGTAATATAAACATTGCTTCAGGTCCCAAGCCTCTCATCAGGGGCAGCTCAGCCATTCCATGCATCTGTGCATTTCGAGTGAAGAAACAAAGACTGGTATATTGGATGGTTGCTGCAAATACTGGGGTAACTTTAGGAAAGCTTTTGAAAAGGCTAAACTGACATAATTTAACAGATGATATCAGGTTTCTATGACTATTAGCCTGATTTAATAATTACATTTTATTTATTTAGCAGACACGTTTAGGCAAAGCAAAATACATTTTTTATTGAGAAAGCAGTGTAAGGCAGTCTCTGCAGCCATTAGAGGTTAAAAGCCTCGCACATGAGCCCAACAGTGAAACCACTCTGCTGGCTCTGGAATTTGAACTGGTAACATCCTGATCACAGGTGTAGTGCCCTATCTCAGTGGGCAACACACTGCCCCCCCCCAGGCCTTCTTAGATTTGTTGCACCACAGAACCAAAGCCAATCTCAAATGGCTGGGAACTTTTAAATGAATTCCCATTAAAGCAGTTCTTCAAAACAATACTTCTTGTTTTACAAGTTCGTAAAAGAAAAAAAAAACTCCCTGTTTCTGTGGGTAATGGATTAATGGTTAAGAGTACTTGCACAAATTCCAAACTATCCAAAATGTGCCCTCATTCTTGACTGTGCTTAGACCATACACCTGTGTTTCCCACTTCAGTTAATACTCCTCAGTTTTACCACTTTATCAAGAGTACTTGCGGTAATTATACCACGTTAGTCACGCATTGTTTTTGTGACCGATTGTGAGCATGCTTCACTTCTGGGGCCTGTATCACAAAGCCGGATTTCTTGCTTGGCTGGATAACTTGTCAGATCAACAAGTTGTCAGGCTAAATAAGAAATCCAGCTTCGTGATACCGGCCCCTAGTGTTGTGTGATTCACGGCGCGTTAGGGATATGTGGCCTTGTCAGGAAGCTTCCCATCGTATCACAGCTGGGCCCTTGAGCATTTGCTTTAGGGATGCTGGTTGACGCTGCTCTCTGTGTTGCTTTGTAAAATACAATTTTAGTACATAAGTGATGTTTAACTTCAGATTTTTATCCCATAATAACAGAAGCCATGCTATAACAGACTTACCATTTCATGTATCCCTTGACTGTACTGGTGCCCCTTATAGGCAGATCAATGAATTCAAGAAAACACTTTTGATATTTGCCGGTTATATACATGCAAGCTTGACAGTATCCTCCCCTTGTTTGATTTTTTATGCTTCTTAAGGAAATATTTAAAATAAACTCCACTGCCTTCCACTGCTCTAATTATGTCACCTTTCAGACTCTGAAAGTACATTTTGGATTTATATATGGTAAGATTGAAAGCCGGATAAATGGATAATTTTGTAATCTTTCCCTCTCATTACACCCCTGTAATTTAGCTTATACCATAAAACTATTTATTTTATAAGTTTCTACCAAGTCTGTGAAACTAGCAGCCAAGGCCTGCATACAAATTTATTTTAAATTCCAATGAGATCACAAAGTGAGTTCAAATTACATAAGCTATAGTTATTTAAATTGTTATGTGAACAATTTGAAAACAACTAACTTTGCACTGAGCTAATTTACTCCAGTCTGAGCTCCTGATCATCTTTTACAATGTTAAGTTAAAAACCTTGAATTCTGCACATCAGATTTTAGTGAAAGGAGACCGAAAAGTCCCAATAGGGAAAAAATTATTACAATTTTTTACTTGATGAAAACATATCTACCAACTGGATAAGTACATTGATGCAGTGATGTAAGTCATGGGTGGACGGGCAGACTATAGCATCTCATTTTTAACATTCATCCAAATCTTTAGACATTTATACTTGAAAATATATAGTTTAAATAATATATGCCACAAATGTGGTAGGAGATGTTGGTTAAGTGACAGTATGACCTAGCCTATGTCAACATTTTTCTCGAAAAAGGTGCAAATCTCCCTGGAAAGCCTTGAAATTGTAACAAAAGTAAAATTGCTGGATTTTAAGATTGTCTTAGGATCGATTGTTCAGTAATTCAGAAAAGTTTCACTCTATTACTCGAGTGTCTGAGAAAGAACTGATGCCCCTACTTCCTGATAACGATGTAAAGTTCATCCTCCCTTGGCATGGTGGGTTTTGTGCACCAACATCTCACTTTGAATCTCTACTAATGCAAGCTAACTGAACGTTCAACTTTTCAGAGTGAACTCCCATCATGGAGTTGAAGCTTTCTTGTGTCACTGGTATAACTGTGTCTTTACAGGTCTCTACCACAGCTAAAAGGAAACAATTTCCCAGGGTATGTATCCAGATAGTATCATGCCTCCACCCCTGAAGTGGGCCAGCTTTGGTGTTTTTCCATTAGCTGACGTGTACTGTAGCTCAACATTTTTCTGTAATTTTGGTTTCTTGAGATAAAACTCTTTGTTAATGCTATTGCGTATTGCTAACATATTTAGCACCGTTGTAGATGGCCAACGTGTTACAGAATAATAAACTATTAGTCTAAGTAGTGAGCTGTATTGTTGAACACTGGGTAATTACGTTTTCAGTGACAAGTATCTTAATAGAAGATTTCACCTGCTTTCTGGCCCCGAGGAGCTTCTCCTGGGAGAGCATAGTTCATGCAACCTTCTCCAGAGGCTAAGACGAAATGGTATGTACCACAGGGCCAGATCGGGGATTGGTCAGGTTCAGGGTGCATTTGTGCACCTGGGGAACTTCAACAATGCACTAGACAAGTAGGGGCAGGTGGGTAAGGGGGGGGGGGGGTGTTGGTGAGGATAATTATAGAAGCTGGAGTTGTGTAGCTGGGAGGGAAGGCTATGCCCGACAGCCAGCCAGTATCTGCTTTGGGGAATGGGTCACATTTTTTACTTTCTTGTTGCCCCCCTATATTGCTAATCAAATCTACCAAACCCAACCAAACAGATTCCATTCAGAGCAATTTCCAGGTTTTCTTTAGCCGTTTAATGCATCCCACCTCTACTTGTATTGTTTTGTTTATAATGTTTAAATGAGTTAATGTTTTAATCACTGTCTCACCTTGATAGCCAGGTGCAATTTCTGCAGTGAACTTTAACTTAACACTAACGTATAGTCATTTCCGTGAACGTCTCTGTGCAGATGCAACCAAATACATTGGGTCTTAAGAGCCAATGCTGTAGTTATGTGTGAAGCACGCGGGGTAATAGTCTATGTAAGGAATGCTTTTTCTCAGTGCCTCAACTTGTCTAGGTGGTAGGAAGGATAAGGTGGCAATGGATCATTTAGCTTCTGGTGCGACCACTAGCTAACGCCAAGAACTTGCCTGTAGCGCGTTACACCATTAAGATGCTTAGTTTCAGGTGATGAAAAAAATTGTTAGGAAACAGATGGAAGACTGGCTCGATGTATGCATTTCATTATAGTTTAAACTCTGCCTATAAAAACAAATGGAGTATCTTAGGGTCATCGCTCTGGGCAGGTTGGAGTAAAGACTCACTGTTTGTATTGCTTAGTAATGTGAAATTCATTCATACAAACCTATAAAAGTGAAAATTGGGCTTGTGTGGAGTGATAACATGGGAAATTTAACAGGCTGCTGTACAAGAAAAAGATATAAAAAAATCAGCCTTGTTTCAGGTTTGATATCCTTGAAAATTTAATGTTGTTTGCAAGTGAGTGCTGGTGACCAGGGCCTGAATTTTCAGACAGAATTTATTTTTGAAATATTTCTTTCATTAGTGCTAAACAGATGCAGATAAGCAGTACCTCCAAATTTACAGTATGAATGGTTTTAATTTCTGGAAGCTCAAAATAGCATGCTTTCATTTTTTGAAGTGGAAGTATGAAGCAACATATTTGTTTCATAGTGAAAAAATATCTTTCTGTATTTAATATAGAATGCATAATAGGGAGGCGGACAGAAACGATAAGTGAGGAGATGGACAAGAAGTTGATCTGTATTATACACTGTCTAACTGTGCCTTCTAGAAACTTGTGAGATCGTTTAGTATAAGAAGGGAGGACACCCAAGGAGATACCCAAGGAGCATGTAACAGGAACATCATTGGAATGCTTTCTTATAACATACACTTTAATAATTGTATTCATTTTTGCCTTACCAAAAATGGGGCAATAATCCTTTTTATCATTATTTTATCGTTCAATTGGCATGTTACTATTTTACCAATGAATATAACTCAATGTACAATGAATGAATTTATTTATGAATACTTAAATGAGCAAAATTATATATATAAGGCTTGCAATATCAGGTTTAATATAAATGATATTAGGCAGAAAGAGGCTTCGTTCTCTGAGAACAACATTATTACTCATTGTAACTTTGCCCTCGACAATGAATAATATGACACAGCTAAGCACAGAAAGCTTTTAAACAAAACAAAATGCATGCCTCTGCGTATGATGACAACCATCAGAAAAGGAGAATGCAAATGTCAGTTTATTAAATTAAATTTTTGCATCTAGCAATATTAAAAATGCATCCTCGCACCATGGCTTTGCCTAGAAAAAAAAAGAGCCTATGAGATATTTGGGAAACGCAGAGCCAATAACAACATAAAACACATTTAATTGTTTTCTTCAATGGCAAAATTGTGAAGGTCAGAGAGAAGCTCAGAGGTATGATGCCAAGTTCCTACACTAAACATCTGTGGTGTGCACAAATACATACAAAACATCGCAAGTCATTTGTACCTCTCAGAATCTTACTGGCTAAGTGTGATATTTGCGAAATTAAATACGGCCCATTTGTATCATACAGAGACATTTCTCATATGGATACGATCCTCATTAGGATGAAGCTCCTTAAGAAGCCACATCAGGTCTCTATGATCAGGGGTGAATTTCCCCGGAATTGGAGAAACTAGAATCCCTTTTGTTTTAGGTAATTAATTCAACATCTAAGTCGTATCACACCCCGGCTGGAAAGACTCAATCTACCAATCTATCTCAATACATAATATAATACGTGTTTGTTGAAAAATGTGTTTAGCCAGATTAATTAGAGCTGTTAGATTGTGTCAGGTAGGACTGGTTATTGGTGGTGGTGAAATTAAGGTAAGGAATTTAAATTAATAAAGAGATTTACAATGCTTTTAGTGCTTCAGTGCTTTGGGGAAACCCGGCCATGTCTTCATACAGGTGTCACTCAATTCTCTCATTTTATCTGAATTTTAAATTAAAAATGGGTTAGCCTGTAGCTATTTCTCTTCAAAACAACCATGCCTGTCCTGTTTCACTGTGGATGATGTAACCAATTAAATGCTTCTGTTCTCTCACTATGGCAACATATGCCATGGTCTTGAATATTACATTTGCAAGACAGACAGCATGGTCTCCTTGCTCTATTTATGGAATAATCTGCCTATAGCTTCAGGGGTAGAGAGGATGTATCCAGACCACAAAACTTTCTTCAGTCTAAGAAGCCTGGGCTATTATCCCAACATTACGAGCAATTGCCTCATTTGCTGCTTCATGCCACTATTCCAAGTTGGATAGTTTCACGTAAACATCTTGTGTTTGTATATCCATCACATTGAGGCTATTTTTTATAGTAATTTTGCATAATCTATGTGTCAACAAAGGATTTCTCTGCTACCCACTCTGCTGTGATCTCAAATGTCACGTCATAAGGCAAATTTGGATAATCTCTTGCCCCTTTACGGCGATTGCCATCTCTGTGTCCACAGGCACTTCAGGTACTGGAAATCCAGCTGGCCCTGATTAAAATAGTTGAGCTGGCAGGGTTTGTAAATGTGGTTAGCTGGGCGGAAGTATGGAGGATAAAATCTGGTTGAACGGTTTGCTGAATCAAAGTGTAAACTTGTAGATAAGCACTTATCAGTCCAAACTTTTAACCGAAGGGGTTCCAAGATAATCATTACATAGAGAAAAGTATTAAGGAAAAAAAATTGCAGGATGATATGAATTTTTTTTTTACAAGTTTTTTTTTTTCTCCCTGCTTGGGAGTTTTTGGTTCCTCCGTTGTCAATTGGCTTTTTCTTTCTTTTCTTTTTTTTCTCTTCTGTCTTTCTTTCATTCTATGTATTTCATTTTCTCTGTTCCACTCTGTTTTGCCTTGCATATAGCAATGTATTCTAACACTCCCATGTAAAGCGCCCTGGGACAACTCTGTTGTGAAGGACGCTATATAAAGATAAACTGAATTGAATTGAAGTCTATGAGACAGCTGTTGACTGTTCTTGGAGAGATAACTTGTAGTAGTATATAATAATAATTTGTGTACTTTAGCTTTGCTTACTTTTGTTTACTTTCTCATTGTACATCATTATATATGAATTAAAGTTGAAAAGCAATTCTGGGCTCCATGCCAAAAAAGTCATGTGGTTAAATTTGTCATTAAGGTCATTTTCATATATGTCTCTGAATGCCTGTGACCATTTTCCCCAAGTAGGGCTAGAAGTAACTTCATAAAGGCGCTGAAGCTTGAGAACATATGAACAGTGTTGGGAAGGTTACTCACAAAAGTAATCAACTGTAGACAATTTTAGGTCAAAATCCAGATCAAGGTTTTGTTTCAACCAACCTGTTGCGTACTCTGTGACTGAGACTTATTATATGCAACTGGTTGGTTGAAACAAAACCTTGGTTTGGATTTTGACCTTAGCTTGTCTATGATGGATTAACTTTGTAACTTCCCCATCACTGCATCTGAAGAACCCATGTTTGTATTATAGACAAATATAGATTTTTGTTATTTTAGCACCACAAGCAGATAATTGTGATTGTGGGATGAAGAAATAAGATATCATTTGAGAGATCGGTTGATAGCAAGTTGCACATAGTATCTCTTCATGAAATTTCTTAACCTTCGATTTTTTGTGCCCTACATTGTGCACGTCAGTTGGTACCCTTAAGAATTTTGCTCTCACAGCACTTTGCTATTAAGTGCAACAGAAGTAGAGTAAATCTTCATCTTCGGGGCTGAGTCCTAACAAAGCCCGTAGAAATGCGCCAGATCTCCTGTGCTGCTTTGCCAAAGTCCCTTCTGCTCACTGCTCTCTTTCCGTTTAACGGGCAAGTGCTGAGAATGTGTGAAAGTGTTTGACACACAGCTGGACGTCACCCACATCCCCTGTCGAATCATCAGTTTTCACAACTTAGTGGTCGTAACGAAACCGTTCTCCATGAGAATTTCTCACGTTATTTTGACAAGGTTTCTGAACAAACAAGAAACTTACAAGTAATGTTAATATCTAAGTAATAAAAACAATTTGAAGGTGTGAAAACAAACCTTAAAATTTTTGTACAGTAATAAGCCTAATTAAAACCTCTTTAATGATGCTCATGCGATTAAGTCTTTTCTTCTTACAATAAAGTTGGACTAAAAATCCAAGGTGAAAAGAATATTTTAGAGACATATAAAGTGAGTGGTTTCATTCAAAAGGATCCATACAGGGGAACTTTCTTGCAAATACATACTGAAAAATACCAAACAGGGAATCATAATAAAATAGTGGCACTGACTCAGTGTGGGTATCTGAGCTCAGATATGCTATATCATTAATACTTACTGACTTATGGAATATGTGCTCAGGGCTACATTGAGTTATTAAACGCATGATTCATGAGCAGATGTTTCAAATGCTACAGCTGAGGTCCTATTCACCAGCAGTTCAACATATGAACTTTTCATATGAGATTTGTTTTATGTAGTATAGTGATTTTGAATTTTGTTGACCAAAAAAAAAAGCCACACCATACTATGGGCTGGCAGGAGTTACAGCAGTGGCACAGGGCTGGGTTTTCGGTAATGAGTCCCAGCTGACTCTGCCTGCACTGATTAGCCTCATCACAGTTTAAAGGCATCAGCTGGATGGGTTATGCCCCCCCAACCTCTCAGGGAGTCTGTGTGCTCCTGGGGAGTTGTACTGATGGCCCAAGCCCCCCCCCCCCTTTTTCCAAACCAGTTTTTTTCTTTGCTGAGTCGCAGCGTTTTCACTTTATATTTTGGCACTGTTTTGATCCCCGTAGAGGCCCTGTCCGCACTTCTGCCGCTCTCTCTAATAAAGCCCCTTTGTTTGTTCAGACTTTTCTGTCCTGTGTCTCTACCCTCCCCTTGTGGCAGAACCCCACCCCACAGCTCGCCGCATCAGGAAACGACCACTTAGAACGTGCGTGCTGTGAATTTGGGAGGAATGTTCCACTAGTATTGTTAGATGACTTGCTGAGAGGCAAGGAAAGCCTCGCTTGCATTCAGAGCCCTTCCAATGATTGAATGTGCATTGTTAGATGTATAGGTTTTTTAAAGGTTTTTGAATGTTATGCTCATATGACTTATCATCAAAGCCATAAAACAATGGCCTCCTAAGTTAATGATCTTTGAGCTATTGTTAAAATAGTGGTGCATTTGGCTTAAAAAATTATCAACATGTGACAGTGGTTAGGGTTTTTTGGCTGATGTTCCCTTTTGGCTGCTGAATTACCTAATTATAGGTCAGGGATAGAAAGAGGTGTGAAGGAACAGCATAGGCTTGATCTACTGAAAGTCTGTGTGAAAGCTCTGCTCTTGGAGTAATCTGTTTTTGTTTAAATTTTGTGTGCTTTAGGGGTAGTAATGATGGAACTTAACTTGTGGAAATGGAAACCCAAGAACAACAATACCCTGATCTTAAGTGAAAATTTCCTTGAATACTATAATTAGTCACTGGTTGATTTCACTCTTTGCATAGGGTAAGTGCTGCAATTAACTTTGACAACTTTTCAAGCTTCAGTATGCTTCTCTATTCAGAGATGGGTAGTTCAGGTCCAGAGAGTAAAAGTCCATACCAGGATTTTGTTTCAACCGACCAGTTGAATACAAAAAGTGATAGTCACAGTATACTGAAATGGTTGGTTGTAACAAAATCTTGGTCTGGACTTTTATTGTATGACCCTGAACTACCCACCTCGGTTTGTTTATTGGTATTTTCTTGATTTAGTCGGGTCTAACCCTCCACCCCCTCCAAAGTTCTGTTCAGGTCCTCATCATACTGTGTGAGCTATGAGAAATTAATTATTTGTTATATATGACTATATTTATTTGACAAAGACGATAAGGACAAAGGAGTGGGCCAGGCAGAATTTTTTTTCTACCCCCAGTCTGTTGGGATTGGCTCAAGGCAGGGGATGATTCCCATACCCCAGAACACGTGGCAATACTTTCCTGTCTCACATCCTGCATCCACACTGACTCCCCTTTGAGTTTATGTGCTCAGTTCAGTCTTTGTTTGTTTCTACTTCCACTTCCCCTTTTGCTTTTTGGCAGCCTCCTGTGGCCCAGGTGACCCGCTGGTTACGAGCATGCAGATAAAATACCAAATACGAGCAGAAACGAGGCCATAAACGCACAAACAGACACCAGACATGGTCAGTGCAGTTATTTAGACAGATTTTTTTTTTTAGGATTATTCAAGGATAACCCATCCCCTAAAAAGGTTCCTTTATGTTATATTTATATTACACCTTAATATTGTCATATCCTTCTAAAATACCAGGTACACTAACTTAAGAAAGTATTTAAGTAGATAGATAACGTGCTAAACCCAAAGCCTAAAGCAGAATGCTTACCATTGTGCTGCCTTAAGCAGTCGGGAATAACTACAGCATGTGGGGGGAGGGGTTGTATCGTAAGGTGGGTCTAGAGTCTTTTTTGAAAATTCCAACACATGACTCTCAATGATGTAGATAATGTCCATTTATTTCTAAAGAGGCTATCTTTGAACTATGCACGTCTGTCTTTGTGCTTAGCCGAGGAGGAGTTGAAGGCAATTCAAGCTCCTCTTTGAGATGCTATGGTTCAGCCAAGGACATAAACAAGGGGGCTGGGTGGATTTGGTTGTAATCAGACATCAAATTAATGAGTTCCAGATCTACCGAATACCTCTGTGACCACACCCCTCTTCCTGAAATACACTTTTTCTTTTTTCCTTCTCCCTTTTCCTTAACGTAAATTTTCTTTCCTAAAACTATTGCCTGGAATGTGTTGATAGAGATCCCAAGGCAACACATGTGAGGATTTTGTGGGCCCAGGACGTCTAATGGTTTAAAAAGAGGAATGCGAGGAGGGGATTTGAAGCAAGCAGGATCTTGCTGGGGAGACGGGGCCAGTGAAGTGGGAGGGGTCTCCCTTTCTCCACAGAAGCTGCAGTGTGTTTTTTTCTTTCTTTCTTTGTTGCTCCTGGGTGTTCCACTTCACGCCATCCTTCACCCTTGCATACTGTGGACATGGAGTATCGAGGTCAGGAGCATCCCCGAGATGGCCCCAGCAATGCCGTGCCTCTACTGATTATACAGTGGCAGCACATGGGAAACTACAGTGACTCTGCGCTAGCTGGAGCGTTGATGCCGTGCTTTATGAATCGTGTGGAAAACACACGACTGCTGGGGGTGTTGGGACACAGAAAATGGAATACATTAAAATAGAATATTGGAATATGAAGAGCAATAGTCTCTCAAGTAGCTTAAATGCTTAAAAGGTCAATAGAGTTTTAGCAATTTGTGCATATTAAATATTAGTTATTTTTTGTAGTAGGTGCACTTAAAAATGCACTGATAACTCCGTAAAGATGAATTCCTGGATTAAAGCACTAGTCACTCATAGCCGTGAAAGGGAGGAATGATTAACTGGACAATGGAGAAAGGTTAGTCTGAAAATGGGGCATCTCCTTTCAGCCAATTAGGTGCCTGCTTTTTCTTGGTTACTCCCACTCCAAAATACTCTTCCCGGGCTTGAATTACAGTTTCAGGCTTGTGGGCAGGTCAGAGGAGGAGAAAGTAGAGTAAAAAGAACAATAAACGAAGCCAACAGCTAGACAGGTTATGGAAAAATGTCAACGCTATATCCAACAGGAAGTTAATACTGACACTTAGAGTATAGTCTCCTCTTGAATTTCTTAATACTAATTGTCTAGGTCATAGATTCACAATGAAATTATCTCTCATGACATCAGCTAGAGTATCAAAGACAGATTCATTTTGTTCAGATTTTTCTGGGTTTTTTCTGATTCATTCCAAACCAAGAAGAATAGTAGTTCTTAGGTACAAAAGACAAAATAGCAACAAATTAAGTCGAAACATAGATGCGGTTGTGAAAATAAGTCGTAGATATTTATCGCCTGATCCTGAAGCCAGCATGAAGATATTCGGTTTGCTAATGATGCCGATTTAAGGCCGGTTCTGGGAGGCTGCCACGTGCGTCTTTTTTCCGTCTGCCTGAGTGTTTATTCTCTCAGCTTAACACATCATTATAGAAAGTAAATCAGTTTAGTGTTTTCTCAGTTTAGAAAAGAAATCTGGAATCCTGCTTTGAAACTAACCTGTGCATTCCAGATAATTATCAAATACCAGAATAGTACGGGATTTATAGCCGTATACTTAATGTATTTGGCTAGCTGAACCAAGAGAGCTATTCCAATAGTCATCAATAATCTAAAAGTGACAGCTCTGAATTTAAGTGGTTTGTCTTGATTTATGTGATTTTCCTTAACATCACTTATTATCTAGATTGATACCTGCCTCTCCCAAATAAACTTGCCAGTGCAGCTAATTATTATGAAATTATTAGAATTTATGAGCATATGCCAAACTGTGTTTAATAGTATATGGTGTCCGCTAGTTAAGAAAAAACGTCTGTGCCATTAAATATTAACAATTAAATATCATTAAATATTTATATAATATCATTAAATAACATTAAATATCAACAATGCATTTATATACTCAAAATCTTTGAGTCATATGTCACTGAAAAGAAATCCACCCTTAATTCTCGGAATTATCGTCACACAAAAGTGCTCATGCCACGTAAGAACGTGCAGAAGCTATGCGGGGTAGGAGGGCTTGGGGTCTTCAGTTGCCTAGAGAGAGTGGAGGGATCACAATACAAATGCCTGACTTCTCAGTTTAAAAGCCACAATTCCCCACTGCCTCCCCCTTCCTGGCCATCAAAATGAGTTTACAATGTGCAACCCCCACCTACACCTCCTCCTGCTCCTCCCCAGTCCTCCCCTACCTCTTCTCAAGAGATCCCCTATTTTTGCATTTTTTTTAAAAGATCTGGACCAATTTATCGCTTTTCAGAAACGTCTCATTCCACTTCTGTATAACGTTATGTGTGTATTTTCCCAGTGGCATTTCCTGTCCGGGGTTGCCCTTGATTCCCGTGAGACTGGAACATTCTGGGGCTGTCTGGACTGGTCTGCTGAGGCCCCCTCCCGCAAAAGGATTCTGCCGTCACACTGCAACAGGCTGATGGTCGACACGGATGCAGTAGGGCCAAGAGAAGAATAACCGAGGAAAAAGTGGCCAGTGATTCGCAGGGCAGCGCTTACTGAAAAGTCACATGGACCATGCTCCTTTCGTGACTTCACACCCGGAGTTTAAAGTTCATGAACTGCTAGATTAAAGCAGCTAAGTGGGTGCTTAAAATTGTGCAGAAAATTATATTTATTCTGTTTACCCCATTTATTCTGAACACTGATGTAATTATTTCCAGGGTTGGCAAATTTCCTTCTGTTTCAAGCTGAAAAGCAAATAGATTAGACACAGAGACATAATAATAATAATAATAATAATCATTATTATTATTATTATTATTATTAATAATAATAATAGAACTGAGTTAACACTAAAGAAACTTCTCTGGGTAAACAAATTAATTTTGTCTGCTTTGTTATTTTGATGCTGTAATTCTGAAATGAAAATGGGTTTTATTAAGCGTAAGCACTTTTACTGTTCAAAATACCCCAAAAGTTGTTTCAAAACTCTTTTTTTCCTTTCAGAATGTAAGACTCCTGCAGGGAGCATTCTGGAATTTTGTGTGAGTATGGCAGTCACTACTGATTTCAGACGTACAGCGAGAACATAATTTGTTAATTAAAAATATTCAACTGTTTTAATACTGAAAGCGTTTTTGCAGCTACATTACTGTGCTGGAATGCCCTTGCAGGGCAGAAAAACCTTTTTCCCCCAGTACAAATTAGCAATCTGTTATGGTATAGTGGTGAAATCTCTTTGCAAAGAAGTATCTTTCATCAAATTTGTTGTCAGAATGCCATCGCTTAGAGAGGCTGTTCTCCTGCTGCTGCTGAACTAAAGACTGACCCACACAGTCGTGTCCTTTGCATGTGTTTGTTTGGAGCATTCCTCCCCTCTGGGGGGGGGGACAGAAAGACAATAGTGTACAGTGGGGGTGCAAAAAAAATACCTTTCATCTCAGGGGATGGAACCAGAATCGCTGGCTTGTGTGTCTCTCTGCTGGTGTGTCTGTGTCTGTTGGAATGATCCATCCACGTTCCAGGGGGCTGCCTCTGTCGCTGCAGGATGAGAGTGAGCACTGATACGCTTTCAGATCCACGGCGCATCTGCAAGCTTGGCCACCCACCCGCAAACCTGGAGCGTGTCTCCTCTATAATGAACCTTGGAGGCATATTGTATAATATTATGCTAATACTACTAATAATCTGTCCATCCACCATCTGACATTGCAGTTTCTCTTGTCAAGTGCTCAGTGAGCATGGAGACTATTACCATCCAACCACCACTACTATCCATCCAACCATCCATACCTGCTGCTTTTATGCAACGTCGCAGGGGTCTGAAGCTCCAATAGTCACTCTTGTTCTCATATAAAACAGCTAATACTATACTGATCACAATTGTACGGGTCTTGTGCTTGGGTAATGTGATAAATCAGAACTGGTCCCAGTAGAATACATAAAAAAAAACTGTGCGTATACACAACCCTGGTTGAGTAGTTATTGTTCTATACGGCTGAAAAATTTTGTGCAGCTTGAAACGTGATGCAAACTTGTTTACGCCGTGGCAGTGGAACATTCAAGGAACTCTTTATTTGTAGCATAAGCACTTAAATTTCTGGAAATGTGTTTATAAAATGTGCTCTGTCGTGCTGAAGTCTTTAGAGGGCTGTTCTCCAGAGTGCAGGGGTTTTTTTCCATCATAGCTGGGATATTGTTTCATATCGTAATGTTTTAATGAGGTTGCTTTTTTCTACAAGCAAAGCCTCCGGAATGATGGGTAGTTTTCTTGCGACGAGATTTTCGAGTTTGATTCTGGCCGCAGTGACTCTCTTTGTGGGGCTTGCTTGTTCCCCTTACGTTTGATATCTCCTGCTCGTCAAGGGCTGATTCTAATGAAATGGAGTGTGCCTGTATATGTGAGCTGCTGTGCGATGGTTTTGTCTCCTGGCTCTGAATCACTACTAGCTAATTTACCTTAAAAACTGTTTGTTAAAACTGGACAGTTGAGCTAGTTATGCATTGCACAAATCAGTGATTTTGGTTTTTTTGTAATGCATGATCCTTGGGTGTGTTTTGATTTTGGCCTTTTTGATTATTGGAACAAAGTCAATAATAGCACAGCTCTATTTATTTATTATTTTAAGTTCCATCTGAAAAATCCATTACTTTGCTTTCATTATGGAGGTCTAGAATGGTAAAAAACTAAATACCCTATATCTCATTCTCCTATCCCGATCTGACCATTTTTGTCCTCTTCTTGGCCTTATTCATTCTAAAGACCTATTTATATTATGTCTTAGGTAAGTAGTAATAGTAATAGTAATAATAATAGTAATTATATAGTTTGTGTATGTGTGACTGAAGCTGTGTAATTGGATGGCCAGTGTTGGCTTGTCATTTTTGCCAGCTCTGTTTATTAAAAGTGCTTGCCTCGGAAGCCACGGATTCCGTCAATGAAACATGAGTAGTGTTAAAATTCAGAATAACAGATCTTGTGACTTTCTGCCTATTAGCTGCCATGCAAGCAACATTGCTGATTTTACATGAAATTTTTTCGGGAGTCAGGGATTTGTTTGTCTTTGATGCTATTTTACGGGGAAGTCCCCTGGGGGTTCCCCACAGGTAGGCGATGGGCTCCTATGCAGACTCTGCAGTGTACAGCGTTTTATCCCTAAGTGTTAGCAACTATAAAGTGAAAACATGCTTCCTTGCGTATCCCTCCTCCCCTCCCTGTATTACCTATTACCTAGAAAGGTTTCAATGGGGGGCATTTATGGAAACATGTGACCAGCAAACTGTGTTCTGGACTTGTTTGATCTCTTGTTGTATTATCTGGAGCCCACAAGTGTTAATTACGTAAATTACCTGTGCGTAAATTACCTAGCTCCCGGAAACATTACAGCACAGTCTACCTCTAACACAACCATTTTCAATACATGGTCTATGCAATGTGAAATGCAGTTTAATTATACAATGAACAAATGCATTGTTGTAGACCTTTGTGGGCAATTTATCGAAGAATCCTCATTGACAGGAACTGTGTTTTTCCATAAGTGCAGAAACATGGATTTTTTTTTTTCAGTGGAGACACCTTAAGTATACTCATATTCAACAATCTTCAGGCTTCTATAGTTTTTAATAAAAAAATATCAGTCTCCTCATTTCGAGGATTATGTCTCTGTATATATTATGTCCATGTTTTATTCACAGGTTTATATATATATATGTTATGTATATAAAGCTGTGAAATATTTTATTTATATATAAATATGGTCTTCCTGTGCTTATATAGGCTTCCTCCAGGTACTCTGGTTTCCTATCACAGCTCAAAGGCAACTCAGTGCAGTTAGGGGAACTGGTGTATCTGAATTGCCTTTAATGTGTGATTGTATTCTACAATGGACTGGTGAAGGCGATTAATTGTCATTGTTGACGCCCCACAGCACACAGCAACGAAATGTGTCCTCTGCATTTAACCCATGTGACATGGTGGCACAGCAGGAGGCAGCTACTTGAGCGCCCGGGGAGCAGTGCTTGGGGACGGTACCTTGCTCAGGGTCGGGGACTCGAACCAGTAATCTTTCGCTTCCACATCCCTAAGCACTACACCACCTACCTGCCCCTTATCTGGCATCCCATTCAGACTCTATGCCTCCTTCGAGAGGCTCCAGGCTCACCATGACTCAGTACTCAGTAGAATAAGAAGATGGATAGATCGCTAGATAAATATATTCTCCCAACTCATCTGGTCTTTGTGAAACTCTTGATTCAATTGTTTTTTTGTGTGCGACAAAAAATTAAATAAGTATTTTGTGCAGTGGGATCTCAGAGGAGGGCACATGTTGATGTGACAGATTATGGTTCTGTAGTTTAAATTTCATCATCTGATCTGGGTTATGTTTAGCACCAAATGAATTTCCACTAAGGCACTTGGCTGTGTTGGCAATGTGTGAGATTGAACGTTGATGTCAGATCATTGTTCAGTTCGCACCCATTCCCAAACACCCCAGGCAACCCTATCACAGGTCGCAATGCGTCTCAAATTGCTTTGGTTGCTAGACGATAAGGGCCGTTTGTCTGGGACTTCTCTCCCCAAGTTAAAGATAATAATTTTGCAGCACGCAGGGTCTTCGTTAAGTAGTCATTTATTTAGTGTCTGCCATATTACTCTCGAAAGAGTGGTTTGCAATTATATGACACCAGTGGCACATGCAAACGTGTTCATTGCTGTTTTTGGCAGCCTTGGGGGGTGTTTTAAAGCTAGGCTTTAGTGGATGCTTAGGAAGCCCCATCTTTCTGCTCATTTACACCAACCCCATGCTGCCCTTTTGGCTTCTCATCAAAGAAGACCAAGACTCAGCATTATAAATCTAAAATGTTCAATACAACTACAGCAGTCGCTCCTTGATCTTCCCATTTATGAAACTTCCGTAGAAGAAAAGAGTGTGCACAGTGGAAACGAGGAGGGCCCCTATTTGACATGAACCCAAACTCATTAGTACTTGTAAATGATCACCCCACCCCTTCCCTCTAAAAACAAATGGGTCTTTGAAGTAGCAGAGCATGTGAAAGTGCAATATATTTTAAAATACATGTTCAGAAATGAAAGTTTATTGAGTAGAATATTCTGTTATCAACACTGCTGGATTACAGATCCAATCCTGGAATATATAGCTAAAATATGTATTGTACTAACATATCCACATACTGTATAGTATCAGTGTATGGTAACAAAATTGGTCAAAACTGTAGTTTGCTGCCTGGTATGGTTTCATTAAATTCAGCAACTTTATTTTGCTTGTCTATAAAGTACAATGTCCACTTCTATGATATGTTTTAACTAAGAGCAAAATCTAAATGTTTCAAGGAAATAGTTAAATAAGTAATTATGGATGACCATGGATGACCTGCCTAGGGAAGTGACACATCCTAGATAGCCAAGGTTGAAAGTGTGGGTTGGTCACTCACGTACAGACGCACATTGGGGAAAAGACGATTCATAAGTCCCGCACTTGTGCGTTTTTGCTTAGAATTATGGGTAAAATGGAATTATGGAAGAAAGTCAAAGAATCCCGAAGAAACCTCGATGAAAACGGAATGAATCTCCAAACTCCTTTTGCCATTAGTTTAGTGTGAGGGACGACTTTGTCTATGTCAGATGTTTCCCATTATAAAAAAAGTCTTGGATTTCTCTACATATTTCCACTCTCGTGCTTATTTTTCAAGGCACAGATTCCGAGACTTTCAGAATACGAAGAGCTCTGAAACCTCATTGGTATTGTGATGTATAAAGCTGCGTATGGCTGTTGCTGTCTTTTCACATATACATTCATGTGATGCGCTGGCTAGCGTGCCTTTGACATCACCCCATTCCTCGTGTGCTACTCCTCCCGAGGCCTGTTTTGATGGCTTGGAAAAAATGCCCATCTGCATTTATCATTTAACTTCAGTTCTCTTTGTAGAATACAGAAAATGGACCTGATGCAAGGAGACTGAAAAAAATTAAGTAAGATCTTCCATTCGGTCACCTCTATAGCAGTATCTCTATCAGTGAGACTGAATTAACTAAATCAATATAAAAATGATTTTAAAGTGTTTACATTTTCATTATGATGGTACCGCCAATGATAGAAAATGGTTTTGCCGTAAGAATAGTGATATGTCAGTTTTAACCAAGCAAAAAGACTAGTTACAAATAAACACTTACCCACTACCTACCTAGCTAACTATTTTGTACATAAATTTATTAATGAATTACTGTGAACCATCTAAATAATAATTTGCTTTGACTGTAGTGTAAATATAGCTAATCGTTTTGTTTCTTTTTGCAGGTGTTTTGTGATATTTATGAAGTAAATTGTTCATGAAAGCCAGACATTCTGAAAAATTATATCTTAGCATGCATAAAATGCATATATTTCTTTACATCTATCTCACTACTGTGGCTGATAATGTGACTTTATGAACCTGTCTATGTTTCACTGCACACACTAAGGAGGGCTGAAACACTGTGCTGTCACGTGCCCTTTTAGAAGCCTCATCCATTACTATTGCACCAGGGATGCCTTATAAAAACAGCTGAAATGCAGTGTGGTGTGCCCCAGGTTGTAAGTATAATATTCTTAAAAATGACATTATAGTACAGATCTGAAGCATAAAACTGAGATCAATCAGAATCAAAATGTATTATATGCAGGGTATTTGCTTTTCCTTAACATATAAAATATGCTATAAAAAAGAGAAGATGATGGAGACCCATGCCTTTCTTTCTTGCGTGGTGCATCCTTCTCCCGTGAGTACCCTCGGAGGGCATTATAAAAAGTGTGTCCCTGGCACCCTCTCCCCGTGTTCCCTGGCAGGTCAACAAACGCAACACAAGGTGGAATGGTAGCCCACTGCAATCTGTGTGGGGCAAAATGGCACGGTCATTTTCCCGACCCTCTAATTTGGATTTTATTTTGGGAGCTTTACTGGGCCGGCTCCTTGTGCAGAGGCACGCGGCATTTACATTGTGTTATTTTCAACTTTTTAACCGCAGTCTAGGCCACGCAAAAGAGTGGAAAAAAGGGGACTGAATATGTTGTTTTTCTTTGTAATTTAATGTCAGAATCAAAGACTTCTGAGCGCTCGATGTGTACGGCAAGGCCATGCTCACACGTAAGCCCGGATCGGCATGAAAATGAGTTATATTTCAAGCGTAGAGGCAAAGGGTTAAGTCTCGGGAGTATTTCTGCTGATGTTAAAAAATGTGATGGCGGGGCTTCCAGAAAGCTGGGGAGAGGGTGGCAGACACAGTTTATTGCTTTAGCAGCTTTTTTCAGCGTCTTTCTCACAGAATCTGAGAGTATCGGTGCTATTCATATTCAACCTTACTTAGACATTCCTATGTCTATTTTGCATCTTTTCACACTAAATATTTGTCTTCTAATGTGTCACAAATGACTCCATATACACGTGATATGCCACAGGCATGATGTGGGAGCAAAAAAAAAATACTAATAACAGGATTCTATTTTTAGCGACATTTTTGTGATTTGCACAATTTAGCAGTTGGAAGTTGGACACCAGGCCAGACATCAGAGCTATACCATGATTTAATCTTGCAGTAATCAATCAAAGTAATGAAGCATGTAAAATTGATTTAGTTTTATTTTTGTGTGAACTCTGCCTTCCTGTAATTTTGACTTCAGTTCTGTTCAACACCTTGAACCTAGGTTGCAGCATCAGCAGCAACACAGAGTAAATGTAGATGTAATTCTAAGCTTAGAATGTCCTCCAGACCCAGGCCAGGCCAGGAGTTGGAAGATGGATGGATGGACCTTTGAATGTATGATTATGTGCCCTACATTTTCTTTATCTTACCCGAGTTCAGTGGATAGTCTATGTCGGTCATTACCTAAAGTCCATTATACAGATTACCATGTTGGACCATCTAAATACCTGTCTCTGGCATACCAAAGCTTAGTAGCACTATTCCAAGTGGTAATCTGTAGTGCATTGGGCCTATGGCCTGAAATCTATGTATGAAATATACTGTCAACAAAAGTGATGACATCATTACTACAACTACTGGTATCAGTTTGCCCTGGAGAGTGGTGGCCTAATGGTTAGGGATGTGCAGTTATGATTGAAATCTTGCTGGTTCAAATTCCTGACCAGCAAGGTACTACTTAGGTACCCTGAGCAAGCTGCTGCCCCCAAGTGCTGTCACAATACCACATATGGGTTAAATGCAGAGGACACTTTTTGTTGTTGTGTGATGACAGTTAGTCACTTTCACATTTTTTGTCTGTGTGTAATATATATATATATATATATATATATATGCAATAAAAGTAATAGTTATAATAGTTTTTTGTCAGCCTTATGGTGGTTGCTTCTTCATTTTCGGCATTGTTTACATTTAACAAAAAAGAGATCTGAATATACTTTTAGCCACTAGGTGTAAAGCACACATACAGTTTACTGATCTTCTTTATTTCACAAGTTAGACTAAACCCTTGGGCAGTTGTAAAATTGCTCCAAGCAGGATGACTGCGTAGAACTGGGATAGGAGGCATGAATAGGGGCTTTATTTGGGGATGGGAGTGGAGATGGGTTTAACAAAAGCATCATTTACTTAACAAACATTTGAATGATGCACCTACCCATCTTTCCATTGGTGATAGTCTCCATGACAGCAAGCCAATTGGATCTCCTTCCACAGACTGTATTTCCTGATGACGGTCTCCGTGGCAGCAGGCTGAGTGGGTCTCTTTCCACAGACTGTATTTCCTGATGACGGTCTCTGTGTCAGCAGGCTGAGTGGGTCTCTTTCCACAGACTGTATATCCTGATGACGGTCTCTGTGTCAGCAGGCTGAGTGGGTCTCTTTCCACAGACTGTATATCCTGATGATGGTCTCCGTGTCAGCAGGCTGAGTGGGTTTCTTTCCACAGATTGTATTTCCTGATGACAGTCTCCGTGGCAGTAGGCTGAGTGGGTCTCTTTCCACAGACTGTATCTCCTGATGATGGTCTCCGTGTCAGCAGGCTGAGTGGGTCTCCTTCCACAGACTGTATTTCCTGATGACAGTCTCCGTGGCAGTAGACTGAGTGGGTGTCTTTCCACAGACTATATTTCCTGATGACAGTCTCCGTGGCAGTAGGCTGAGTGGGTCTCTTTCCACAGACTGTATTTCCTGATGACAGTCTCCGTGGCAGCAGGCTGAGTGGGTCTCTTTCCACAGACTGTATCTCCTGATTATGGTCTCCGTGTCAGCAGGCTGAGTGGGTCTCTTTCCACAGACTGTATTTCCTGATGACGGTCTCCGTGGCAGTAGGCTGAGTGGGTCTCTTTCCACAGACTATATTTCCTGATGACGGTCTCCGTGGCAGTAGGCTGAGTGGGTCTCTTTCCACAGACTGTATTTCCTGATGACAGTCTCCGTGGCAACAAGCTGAGTGGGTCTCTTTCCACAGACTGTAATTCCTGATATGACAGTCTCTGTGGCAGTAGGCTGAGTGGGTCTCTTTCCACAGACTGTATATCCTGATGACGGCCTCCGTGGCAGTAGGCTGAGTGGGTCTCTTTCCACAGACTGTATCTCCTGGTCCTGGCAAGTTATTTAAATTTGTTTAATGTGCAATGGACTTGTTTAATATATATATAAACTCAGTGGAAAAAAAAGTTAAGCACCCAGAAGTAATGGTTCGATTTGGATGCAGTTTGGTACACGTGCAGACCAGTGATGGGTATGTAAATGACTTGATTAGCAAGGAGCTGGCATCTAGTCACCAGACACAGAGGGTGCCTCATAGATGCATTGGACAGCATTACCAGCACTTGGCGGAGTTTGATAGGGGTCACACTGTGGGCTTGCTTGAGGCCGAGTGATTGTATCGTGCAATTGCCCAGCATGTGGGGCATGCAGATGTCACAGTCATCCGATGTTGGAACCAATGGGCACACGAGGGCTCCCATGTAGTAAAGGTTCCTGTCGCCCAAGACAAACCACGCCAAGGGAGGATTGTCGTATTGTACGCCAAGCATTACAGAACCCCATGACATCTGCGGCAGGACTCTCTACAACACCCCTGTTATCCCACACTGTGTCTTGATGACTGGCATTAGCCAGACCACGGGTTCCCCGTCCCATGTGTAGTCTGCCGTTATCACCAGCAGAGGGATGGCTGTGTTTGGAGTGGTGCCATAACCAGCATGGACTGATGATGAGTGGCATCGGTCCATGTTCAGCGATAAGCGATGCATCTTAGTTCTGCATTACCACCGATGATCATGGTATGGCGGCCCTGAGGGAAGAGGACCAATCCTGCCAATGTTATGGAGAGACATTACTCCTGGCATCATGGTGTGGGGAGCCGTAAGGTATAACTTCAGGTCATCTCTGGCAATGATTCAGGGGACCGCACAGCGAAACATCAGTGACATCCTGCATCTCCATGTCTTACCCCTCCTGAGGCGACACCCTGGTACAGTCTTTCAACAAGACAACGCCCGTCCACAGACATCACATGTGTCTATGGGCTGCCTGCGTCATGTCGAAGTCCACCCTTGGTCAGCCAGGTCCCCTGATCCTTCCCCAATCAAATGTGTGGGATCAGCTCAGACGTCAACTCAGACCCAGTGCCAATCTACAGGATCTCGAGGGCCAGTTACAACAACTGCGGGCCGACTTGCAGCTACTAACAATATGACACAAAGTTCTGTGTACAGCACTTTGTGTCAGCCATGGTTGTCTTAAAGTGCTTTTATAAATAAAGATGGTATGGTATGGTATA
>JAODKM010000043.1:11935325-11972328 GCA_026780845.1 Petrocephalus sullivani
CTTTATGCTCAACTGATTGGTTGAAACAAAATCCTGGTCTGGATTTTTACTTTCTGGACCTGAAATTGACACTTCTGCCGAGGACCCTGTATTCTATATACTGTAATATTCATTATTAATAATATAGCACATTGTGGCATACTGACTCGGAACTTGAAAATTTCCAACCTCCTACTTCAAAAAGTACTATAGAACAGCTGAACGGAATGGAATCATAATGCAGATTTCCGCAAGTAAATGCAATAGAAATTGCATATAGTACATCATGCTGCACACCATGTACACAGCAAAGAAATGTCTCTTCAGTTTTACATCACTGTCGCTTTTTAAACCGGGCAACAACTTTACCGAGCCGACCCTTCTGTGGTGGAAAACCAAAGAGACCTAGCACCATGCCGTAACTAGTCTCTCTTCATGGTACGGTTCAAGTGCCAGTCGGTTCCTATATGTCAAAGCGCCATTAGAGACATTACTTCATGTTTATGGACCGTAGGAGGAAGCCAGAGTATGTGGAGGAACCATGTTCATGGGGTGGGAATTAAACCCCCAGGCCTGGGGGTGTGAGGCCACAGTGCTTCCCTTTGGTTTACATACACAATGACTGAAGGAATACCCAAATAAATGTGGTATGGGGGCTCAGCGGGAAGCACTGCTGCTGCCTCACACCTCCTCTCCATGTGTGTGGAGTTAGCATGTGCTCTCCTGGTTACAGCAGGAATGACATGTTCTGTGACTGCCTGGCACCACATTAAGGGTGTCCCGTGCCTTGCCGGTGTCCCATAGCGGTGCAGAGGTGGATATTTCATGTCTAGAAAGTAGAAATCCAGACCAAGATTTTGGTTCAGCCAACCAGCTGAGTGACTGTGACTGTGACGCTTTCTGCTCAACTGGCTTGTTGAAACAAAATCTTGGTCTGGATTTCTACTTCCTGGACTTGAAGTTTCCACTCCTGGTCCAGTGCAGACGTGGGATTGGTTAATGAATTATAGGGCTGTAACACCAAGACTAAATAGCAGGGGCATGTTATGAAATAAAGTTTGTATCAGAAATTCATGAGGGAATTTTTCAGTTCCCGGCCTAATTAACACCATGAGTAACATATGCACCCCACTGGTCATGAACTGGCTGGGTGGCACATCCCAGAACCTCCCCTTTTATACCACAGTGGGCAAGGGGGGGTCTCCATCACGCAGATGGTGGCTGATACCTCCAGGGACTCCAAGCCAAACAAAGTTTAACCATTCATGTGCAATGAAACATGAAGGGTTTAAATATGTCTGAGTATGACAGTTTATTTGGACTGGAGAACTTTCATCTCAGTTAGTGGCTTTCAAGCCTTCTGTATCTGGAGCCCTAAGCATTGCCAGCTCATAACACTGAATTCAGGGTTTTTTTTGTATTTGCATAATAATAATTTAGCTGCATAGTATGATTTTTTTTTGAGAACATGAGCATCACCATGAGCAGAAGTCCAGATGTGTTGAAGCCACCTTTATTCATGACAACAATCACCAAGCTTCCTCTGTGTATCCACTCGCTGCAGCTACTCCATTTATACTGACGGAGAGTCATGTGACACCAGTCACATGATGTGGCCCCGTTGCCTTGTAGACCAGCGCATCCTGCCAAACACATCAGAAAGAACTGCAATAATAAAAGACAGAAAGTAATGTGCTGATGTTATGTAAATATATTGCAGAACTCACAAATCAAGAAACAGAGAAGTGCAATGCAGAGGCAGTTATGATATGCCATATACCCTGTGATGTTTGTCATACTTATGCAACCATGTCTGAATTTAATTTATTATATTATTCTGATAAAAAAGTGTAGATTCTAAAAGACCTAAGCAAAGATGAAAACTTTGTAAATGTGGCAATAATTAATCACTCAATGGCACTTATTCATGACTAAACCCTTTTTACTTTTCAATGCAATGCTTTGGGTATCAAGGTTTAAGAACATGCATATTTAGAAGGCTAATATGCCGATTTAAGCTGCAGTTTCAGCAAGTCTGTCAGTTACCTTTAAAAGATGTGAATCCAGATTATTAAGCCCCTTATTAGGCAGTTTTCATGGTAGCAGTGCCTTTTAAGAGTATGTAATAATGATGTCCATAAAATCAATTAAAAATAATAATTATAATTCAAAATAGTAGCTTTTAAATAGTCATGTAAATGCATTAGGGGCGAAGTTAAAAAAGCATCATTGTTTTATTCATGTTTAGAATAATTATTGCCATTTGTTTAGAGGCTTAGAGGATGGAGACATATGTAGTTTGTGTAGTCCTATGGACTTTCAGAAGTGTAAGGCCACAAATGAACCTCCATAATTTGGTTAAACTTTAACTATGACAACGACTGACTATGTCACATGTACATGACATCTGTTAGCGTTGGGGGGCAAATTATATCATTGGAAAGGAACTAGGATCCTCAGGTACAATTACCGCCATACATCATGTCTTACTTCTTGCCATCCTAAGCTGTTGCCCTCAGGCACCCCCCCCTACTGAGACTTCACAAAAGTTTGTCATAAAAAAAATAACTTACAGTGCTCAGTGCCAAAGTGCAAAACTTCCTAAAGGTGGAGCGTAACTGAAAACGGCCTGGAGCCCGGGGCAGATGTTAGGGATTTAATGTGTGATTATTAGCCTTCAGTAGCATCCCCCCTGCCCTCCATTTCGCCTCTGATATCCAAACCGCTTATTTTGGCACACATGTGGCACTACGGACTTCAAACGTCCCAGTTCCGTTCATAAAACAGCCTTTAAAAGAAGCCTCTGAAACTGTTATTCCGTGTTCATTTAACATATTCTTACAGGCCAGTAAAAAAGCAGTAGGCATCTGACAACTCAAAGCAGCCTCGCTGTGCTCTCCACTCAGGCTCAGAGTTACACGGCTGTAGTCCTCACATGCACACATATGTCCATCCATCTTCCAGCTGCATGTCCTTTCCCAGATCATGGAGGGGGGGGGGGAAATTATTCCAGGCACAAGGATGAGATAAGCCTTGGACAGTCCTCTGCGGGGCACATACAGACTCAGAGACAATATGGGGGGGGGCTTATTCCAGGCACAAGGATGAGATATGCCTTGGACAGTCCTCTGCGGGGCACATACAGACTCAGAGACAATATGAGCAAATTACAGACACCGATTATCCTACCAGTATATGTAATACACTTGTCCATTACCATTTGACAGTTATTGGCAAGGGTGCTAACTCTGCTCCATACGTATGTGGAGATTGTGTGCCCAGTGATGGACTGGTATCCCCCCAGGGACTGCTCTACTCTGCCTGAGATCCAGGCACCCCCCCCTGACTAAGATAAGCCACTGGAAGAGTCCATTCCTTTGAATGGGGGAGTAAATAAAGAAAGGGGAAAAGGATTCAGGGTGTTTTAAATTGCATTTCAGGGAAGCTAAAACTCAAAGCAACTAACCCTAGTGCTGTTTATATGCATCTAAAACAAACCATAGAATTCTTGTTTAGTCAAAACGCATTAAATAACGATTACAATCATTTCCAAACATTACCTAACCGACCCTTTGAACATAAAAGGAGATACAGATTGTCCCTGACGTCATTAATTGTCTTCAAATTGGAGTGTATATCATAGCAGGCAATTGTTATTTAATGCAGTGAAATCCTTCTTCATTCCCTGGGGAAAAAAAATAAATCTGCGTTCTGCATGCAGCACAAACGACGTGCTGTTGTCTAATGCAACCCCACCCTAACCACCAGGCTGAACTCTATGAGACACTGACCACAGTGCCGTGGATTCCAAAGGCTCTTGTTAAACCAGCAACACAGTAAATTACCAGTTCTATTTAAATACTGCCGTCCATCCGCCGGGCCTCGTGGCCCTGTCCACTCTGACGGTCCTTGATAAAGCAGCCCAGCCGGCCTCCCACCTCTGCCTAGCTTTGCACGGAACAGTTGAAATTGAAGTGAAGAGTGCTACCATGTGATTTCCATGGAGAAAAGAGAGCGCTGAGGTATTGCTGAGATATTGTTACACTCTGTTGGCATGGCGAACAGGAACATTTCGCAGATCCCTCCCAGTCACCCTGCTGCGATGCCACGTATTGCAGTAACGGTAACAAAAAAAGCCTTTTGCGAGACATTCCTGTAATGTTTATAATAATCACCCCATACATAAATATGTGCTGTCTGATTTTTTTTTCAGTTCCTTTTAAGAACCATTAAGAGACTAGATCACACTGGATCAGATACACTTGTCGATATTCATGGAAAGAACTGTCGACATACCCTGACTGGGTAAAATTCTCCGTTATGGCAATAAAATTCCAATTATGATCCAGTACTACTTCTCACAATGATCAAGTAGCTCAAAATGACCACTCCTACTTCAGCTTGTGCTACGTTTTTTTTCCTGCCACGGTTTCTATTGCAGTTTTCATGTTTATAAGGTCAAAGAAAGGCATGCAGTGTCACCTTCAAGAACGCTGGGCAGGGGCTCGCGATTATACTCACATGTGCTCTGTAACGGGCCCGCTTATTTGATCTAGTCTCCGTCAATGTGGAAATGCGAGATGCTGGATGAAGTGGAACAGCCTAGCTGAGGATCCAGCGACTGGGCCATTTATAACTATGGAGCCGGCTGATAGCTACAGATGGTTGTATTTCAGTAATTACGCAAAAGCTAAAAAACAGGGTAATAGACAATGAAGTTCTGCGATCCCACTTAAGCCATGGTGCTTTCAGGTGATTTATCCATCTTTCATGCATGCCATTTAGATGTATTTTTTATGTAATTTTAAAATCTCCCCTAATTGAGGGCTATACAGTCAGCTGCCAAGTTATGTTTGCAAAGATATTAGTTGGCTTTGAACCTGAGTCAGGTTTTATTTAATTGTCAGTTCTCAAAGGTATACCTGAAAGGTCCTTTCAAATTATACAAGGCAAATAGTTATTAACAGATGCTTTATTTTATATTGCCCTCGTATGAAATGTTTAATAAGTTCATGTATTGTTTATTTATTGCCACTTTCCTGTCTGTAGTAGTACCTTCATACTGTTCATTGTTTAGACTCCACTATAATTGAGTAGACCCCACATACAATAAGTGTCAGGATTGAAAAGCTCAGTGGAATATATGAACACTATATCTAATAATATATCTATCTATATATACATATATATATATATATATATATATATATTGCCCAAAAAACACACACCCTTCACTAATAAAACAAATTCTAGATTCAAGGCAAAAACCAAGCAGACCATAAAAGGTCTCTCTGAATCACACGCCACTAATTTACTGACACTAATACTTGAGCTCTTACCCTTACAGCTCCAAACCAAATGCAAGTGACAATAGTGTGCAGCTAAGTGTGCAGCTAAGAGTGCAGCGAAGTGTGCAGCTAAGTGTGCAGCTAAGTGTGCATGCGAAGTGTGCATGCGAAATGTGCAGCTAAGTGTGCAGCTAAGTGTGCATGCAAAGTGGAAGAAGGGAAACTGTTAAACTAGGAAGTCGAAGTACGGAAGCTGAGATTGGGGCCTGTAAATCCAGAAAGACTCAGTTATAACCACCATAGCCTAGGATTGCTGGGCACCTTGATCCCATGTTCTCAGGACTGGGGACCTGACCTGTAGTGGGTACAGAATGAGGCCAAACAAAGTGGCGGGCTTAACAGGAGAACTGGCAAGCAGCGGTAATGAGCAGGTGTCTGTCACAGGAAGTGGACATCACTGTATAGCTCCATCTGTGCTGATAGCATTGCAGCGGGTGGACTGACCAGGAGAATGTGCTGGCGGCTGAAGCCGTAAGACAGAAGAAGGATGGTGCAAGGGAGTAGCTGAGATAGATTGCAGCACGTGTGTCCAGCCAGCCAGCTCAGACGGTCTAACACAGTCACGAGGTAACGGGACGTGGATGTCAGGAGCAGGGCGTAGATTCCCTGCAAAGAGGGAGAAGTGTGAAGTATGGATGGAAACTGGAAGAGGGAGGAACGGAAATGAGCACACGTGGAGCAATCAGGGGCCATTGGGGGAGCGATTCGGGGACAAGAATGTGTGGCTGAGGGCCACGGGCAATGACAGGCCTGCTCGCTGGACGGCAGATGATAGCAAGCCCAGGTCACAGCTGATGCCAGACAGAAAAGGTCTGTTAGGCTCCTTGTGCCCTCTGAGAAGAGCCTGTTAGATCTGCTTGGTATTGGACAAAGGCTCATCACAATGTGGTCGATGCTCTTATCAAAGTCATTAAACTCATTTTCCCATATGAATAACATGGGATAACATGGTTTGAAAGAGATACAGTGTTTTCTATTCGAACATTCATTTACCAACTACCATACCGGTAGTCTAACCTACCAGTAAACTGTTAGTATTATTATTATTATTATTGTAATTTCTACTACTATTAATTAATTAATAATAATAATGATACTAGGGTTGCTGCACACTTTTGAGTAGGGACACCACTTTATTTATGTATATCTATTTTTTCCCACCCATTCACATTTAGCTACTTGATGAACTTAAATTTCTTGCACTGCTGCTGCTGATGAAGATAAAGAATGTGATTGAAGGCGGACGGACCCTGTAAGACCCTGCATAACAGCTAGCTATGCCCTTACTCATTACAGAGTTCACCATCGCTCCGAGTCTTAAAAATTAAGGAAACAGCTGCTGAGATGGTCGCATGGCACAAAACTAATATTACCTGTGGCTTGCGGCATTTCCAAAGGCCAGACACCTGTTTCGTTAATGGGGACACTGATCGGTAACCGGGCCAGATTTTTATTGCCATTTTTGTCGTTATTGTGCATTTTCTCGAGCGCTGTTCACGGTATACTTAGTTATAGCCCTTGCAGTCGGGCCTTGACAACAAAATCATTATCCGAGGATTTAAGAGGTACAATACAATACAGTATTATTCAAAGAATAATAAATGCACTTTCTCCTTCTTATTTTAGTTAGGCACAGGCAGAGACACATTCAGGATAACAATAGTACTAATATTATGATTCATCCATATTCCAGCTGCTTATACTGGTCAAGGTCACAAGAGGCCTGGAAGCCATGCCAGCCAGCAAGGGCGCTAGGCTAGAGTACACCCTGGATACACCCAGTCCATCATGGGGCACAATTTGGAAACGACAAATAGCCTACCTGGAACTGCAATGGGGCCCAGAGTAGGCTGCCATAACAGGAGCAGAACATGAAACGTACATGCACGCAGAAAGGAGGTGGGATTGCAACCCCCCACCCTGGAGATGTATAATAACCCCCCCCCGGGCCAATCTAATGCGGACCATATGTTTTAAAAATGAAGATATTGGAAACATTCATTTTTGTGAAAATGAATCTGTGAAGCAAACTTATCTTTATATATTTGAATCCTAGGCCTACTCAACTTAAAAGCACCGTCTTCGGTGCCTGGCTATATACTGAAAAGGCACTTCCCTCTTAATATCCCAGGCATTCATATAATTTCAGACGAAGTCATTTCTTTGCACCATCTTTGGATTTCCGTTAGTTCTCTTTAGGGGCTGAAATACTTCATGGCGGTAAACTATCGAGGTTTAATGTAAATGCCAAAGCGCCACTGTATCAGTGATCACGAAATGCGGCGATGTCCCCAGATGACTTTATGATGGACCTTCCAAGCCCAGTCCTACTGTCCGTCTACTTAATTAGCGCTGCGCGTCCTCATATTGACAATCCTACACATGTATTGGTATACCAAAAAACAAAACTATCCACCGCTGCAGTATACTTTCAGTCGAGGAAGTACTTTTACTGAGAAATACACACTATAGGCTAAGGAGGAGTTGCGCCTTTTTCGGCTACCGAATTCCTCTTTCTGCCATTCGCTCAAAAAAAAAAAAAATCAAAGACAGATATGTTGGACCCCATACAGGCATGCAGGGCTGAAAAATGAAGGAAAGGGGAAGAGAACGGCGACGTGTCTGCATCCAATGGTTTCTGAGACACTGCCAAACGTGCCCATTATTTCCATTAAGGTGGAAACCGAGAAGCTTTCGTTTTGGCGAAGTCGTCTCCTACGTGTTATTATAAGCCTAGGAAACTTTACGTTAACCCTTTACTTTTGTCGGCGACGCAGGGAAACTTCTGTAGACTGAATGCAAATGAACCCGTCGCAAAGCATGCACCGAAGTGACGGAACGCTACTTTTAGTCATCTACATTTAACTAAGTGATAAATCTTACAAAAAAAGCAGACTAAGTGACCCGTGGCTCGCGAAATTAAATTTAATTCGTCACATCTCACAATCTGAGTACCTGTATCGATTGATTTCCTTTATATCCTCGACAAGGAACAGAACTTAGTTAATCAAATAGTGAAAATGGAAAATAATTCATCATGTAATAATTCGTTATACTACTGCCCCCTTCTCCTTCACTTGCTTCTGGTTCTTCACGTTACTGTCGGTCCACCTGTAGTAAGATACTGGAAGTGGGTCTTTATCAGTTTTAACCTAAATCAGCACACTGATATTCCCTCTTAGGATATTACTTAGACAGTTTTTATTTCATAATTTGGATATTGGATATTTTTAAAAAGCAAGTTTAGAGGCTCCCAAGTATAAAACGGAACAGACCTCTCATTCTGGGTAACGGAGATGCCGCATCACGTGGGCGATTTGGAATCTGGACTGCACTGATGCTTTATCAGTGCTCAAAATTACCATATAAGCGCATCAATATTTGTCTCTAACTGCCAGTAATTTTGAAAGAATAGACCGAATAGAAATAAATTGTTTATTTTAACCTGGAATAAATCTTCAATGAATGCGATTTTGAGAGTATATTTCCAGAATCTAATTAACCATATTCGTAGTTTGGATTTAATTATAACCCACAAATGTACAATATCTCCCCAAAATCTCGGCTAAAAGCGTGTCTCCTTGCCAAAGGAGTTCAGCAGTGGGTAGGCCCAGTTGTCTGTCTAAACTTTTTTTTCCCCGAATCTCCGCCTTTTGTCTTGACATTTCATCCCAGTAAATAAATAAATAAGACGAACTTCTGGAACTGACGAATGGGGGGCTTTTTAAGACATGCACACGCGTGTTATTAGGTACTCCCAGGACCTCCCCGAAAAGTTGGGAATATAAAAGCCAGCGGTACTACTTAGTTTAGGCAGTAGGGAGTTTCTCCTGGGGTCTGGATTGGAGATACGGCAGACCGGATCCTCCCTTATATGACTGGAGTCTAAAGGAACAAGAACTTTCCCCTCGCCTCAAAGAGTCTACATGTCTAATATTTAGACATGTTCAGCTTTGTGGATATTCGGCTAGCTCTCCTGCTGGCTTCAACGGTACTTCTGGCAAGATGTCAAGGCGAGGATGATCGTAAGTAAAACTGCCTACGATGTAATTGTAATAAAACTCTATAGTTCTGATTTTCAACAATCGGTGATGGGGAAAGACGCGGATGCAGATGGTGAAAGTATGCGGCTTCTCATCACCCCTGGGAAGAATCCATTTGTGAATTTGCAGTATATAATATCTAAGTACAGCTTCGGTCATTGTGTGTAATTTGACATTAGTCTATCAATGAAAATATTTTAAAAGAAGCCGGTATTGCCCGAATTTGTTATACTTTTATTTTCTGTGTGGCATTTGATATCCTAATTCGACGTTTTAACAAATTTGAAAAAAATACCCCCCCCCCCCGAAACATTAGAAAATGAAAAAAATATATATATACTTTTTGCAGAAACTTTTTTGTGACATAATAGCATGTGATATAATTAACACATTTCGAAAACAGACGAGGAGCAAAGTTCACACAATAACAGCCCGATTAAGCGAAAAGGATAATGAAACGTGCTTAACAGAGAGAGGTAAATAATTCAATTCAAATTTCATTTTGGACCAATTATAATCTGAATCTATGGGTCCTTGTGAATGAACACACATATTTTAATCACCGTATTTAATTGTTTGGCTATTTTTTTATGTATCCTATTTATCTATATACATCTATTCTGTCTCAATTTTGGGATGAAGTATTTTGGCCTACAGCACGCTAATTAATCAATTAGAAATTCCATAGTAAGAGTATTACTTTTTAATTATATTCCACTGCTTAGATACAGAGTTGGCAATCAGAAAAAGAATGACGACGTTTTGAATGTACTCCTAAAATGGATTTCTCTCAGTGGAGTCTCTGGAGTATAAAATTTATATATTTTAGTTGCATTCACGCAAATTGTTCTGGCATGCCTTCATTCAAAAACTGTGCGTCGGAACCGAGGTACATCAAATGGACTTATATCGCCACCATGTGGTTAGATCTGGAGTTGCAGGGTCATTCATTTAAATAAAGCCCCCACCTGTGTCCCCGCCCTCCTTTTTTAAGTTAACTAATGGAAAACATATGTAGAGTACAGACTTTTCTCCATGGAAAATCTGAGTTGCCAGGTTTGCCGTTTTCAATTATTTCAGCACTAAACCACAAAGGACGTGGAACGTTTTTCTGCATCTCAAATATGCAGAAGACTTATGGTGGTATACCACGCTAGACTGGACGATTAGATACACCAGGGTATACTTATACTGCAGATATTTTCACCCTGATGACTGCTTACTGAGTCTCAGTATCTTATATGATTTTGAAATTCATTAATGTGTAATAATATGTAGTAATAATTTGGATAATTAAACAGTTGTTAATAAAATATCATGCTACTGGTAAATCTACAGACTAGCCTGTGTATTAATTTGAACAAAACAGGTATAATATGTATTATTATTTCAAATAGTATATTTTATATATTTGTTTGGTACTACACTGGTACATGTATTACCTTCTATATCATCCATCCATCCATCCATCCATCCATTCCACCCATCTGTCCATGCATCCACTGGGCCATCCATCCATTCCACCCATTTGTCCATACATCCATCGGGCCATCCATCTATCCATTCCACCCATCTGTCCATGCATCCATCGGGCCATCCATCCATCAATCTTCTAACCTCTTAGAAGATCACAGACTAATAATTAGCAGATTATATTTCACATACATACAATATTATAAAATAATATGCACATTATATTTTGACATTTATTCTAACTGGGAATTTTCTGAAAATTGCTGTCTAAATTGCTCCCATTTTTCTATTTCGTTGGCAAGCAATTAACAAATTGTATGAATTTCAGTGTATAATGTTGCCTGCTTCAGCTTCTGTGCTTTGTGGTTAGTAAGACTGGTTCCCTTAAGCAAAAAAATGCATTGCAGCACAGATGTCATAGATGTTATCACAGGTGCTTCACTAAAAATGATTTTTGTCAATGGTGCTTATATAAGGTCATTTACGGTCTTTCTCTGCCTGCCTCGTTTTCAGGTTCAGCTGGCAGCTGTACGTTGGATGGCCAGTTGTATAATGATAAGGACGTATGGAAACCGGAGCCCTGCCAGATCTGCGTGTGCGACAGTGGCACCGTCATGTGCGACGATGTGATCTGTGAAGATACTTCTGACTGCCCCAATCCGGAAATCCCATTCGGGGAATGCTGCCCGATCTGCCCCGATGGTACATTTTGGAACATTTTAATGTCTACATACTTTACCCACTGCAGCCTTTAGGCAAAGTTATTGGTAGCCACAAATTGCTTGCAGTTTTTAAAGCAACGGAAACAAACCAGGATTCATCTGGTCTGATTAAGTGGATTGGAGCCTTGGCCTTTAGCATGCATTAATAGCTGAGAGAAAGAATTTAAACAAAGAAATTACATGGTAAACTCAAAGCTGAATCATAAAGTCATAAGTCATAAATGGACTTAAAGTTTAATATAGATGCCAATGTTTTTTATATAAAATGCCAAATGACTATCTCGTCTGTCTATCTATATATATATATATATATATATATATACTTTTGTTTTACACTGCCTTTGCTGAGATTGTAAAATATCACATTGTTATCTGTTGTAGGCCCACAGGAGCCTCAGGTTGAGGTAATTCCTTTAACCTTTACCTAATCTTTGCCTAACCTAACCGTTAAATAAATGCTCACAGAAGGACCACAAAGGACATGTTACATAATGTACAAAGATTAGCATGTGTACAACTGCAAAAAGATCTTAGAATATAATGGAAGTTCCAAGAATGACTGTTAGTGGTTTTTGTTCTGAGAAGGTCAGAAATTATTGATTTGTTTAACCAAATGTGCCTAACTCACATCGTCGGACTTATTGTTTCGGTTATTTCCCAACTCAGGGGCCCAAAGGTGACCGCGGTGCCAAAGGTGACAGGGTGGGTTGTCATCGATTATTTTTGCTTGTGTGAAGACTAGTCATTTTCTATACTAGCACTGCAGCACGAGCTGGTAAAATTTAGACTGAAGGTTTCAGTTGTTTTTTTTGTGACGTTCTAGAAGTCCGTTCTACTTCTGCAGTAATGATCTATGTGATTCTGTGATTTGAGTCTACAAAATCATTTCCATGATTTTATTCCTGGTTTCCATTAAAAGACATTTTGTGGATTTTGTAGGGTCTCCCCGGGCCTCCTGGTAACGATGGCATTCCCGGCCAGCCTGGTCTCCCCGGCCCCCCAGGCCCCCCTGGACCTCCTGGCCTTGGTGGAGTAAGTAGACTCAGGACACCTTTTTTGGCTTCTCTACACCTGGAAATATTTCATACCACGTCTGTCCAGCTGTTCTGAGGCATTGTGCCTTTTCAACACATTTCAGCACTGATAGTATGGACAGCGCTCAGAGATTTATCGTGGCCTTTCAACGGTAGATCGGAACAGAGATATAACACATGTGTCACATAAAAAAATACTTTCTATTTACATACTACTCCATAGATCCTCATCGCCTTTTACAGAGCTGGAATTATTATCATGTGTTTGAGTTCTTTTGATGTTATACTCAACACTTTATAATATTCCTTCAAAATCTTGGAGAAGACAAGTCATCATATTATAACTAACCTTACCGGTCACTTAACATGTGTTTTCTTTTCTCTTGTTTCCTGCAGAACTTTTCTCCTCAAATGTCTTTCGGATACGATGAGAAATCCGGAGGAATGGCTGTTCCAGGGCCAATGGTATGGGTCATCCCTCTGTCTCTCAGGAATACTGATCAAGAAAACACCACATCTGCGGCTTACCAAATACTTCTAGAAAGTCTTCAAAGACTTTTTCAAACTGCTAAGCCACATAGGAATCTTACAGAAAACCACACATTTGACGTGTATGACTTATGTGATCATTTATGGAACATCTATGGACGATTTGAACTGATAACAATAAGTCGACAGGTTGTGGACTAAACTACGTCTGATTTCTGATGTGAGCACATGGAGAATAATCTGATCTCTCTTCAACAGGGTGCAATGGGTCCTCGCGGTCCTCCTGGGCCCCCTGGTGGTACCGTAAGTGTCATGTCATGTGTGTAAAGGTGAAATTCACAGGTGCACAGGAAGAGCACCATTTATAAATGTACAACTTTGGGCCATGTGTCTGTCAGTCAGCCATTTTTTTTCAGTCATTAGTTCTGTGAATTTGCATGATAGACTGTGGGTGTCATCGCTCTTCCTCATCTACTTTTAGGGACCTCAAGGTTTCACTGGCCCCCCTGGTGAGCCTGGTGAGGCCGGCTCTCCTGTGAGTACCCTTTCCACAGAAGACTGTCATCCTATCAGACACCCGCCAAGCTGCTGGAGATGCTGCCATTCACAAAAATGAGACATCATGCCATATAAATCACGCTAGGCCAAAATGCAACCACGGAACATATTGTGGCTTAACCAACTTAACTTAGACGAGGTTTAACCTTTGTCACATAACAAAAGTTCAGCAATTTGTATAGTCATTCCTGTCAACAGCTCTTGATCTTGGTTTTGAGCATTGTAAACAAGCATAACCGCTACCATGTGTGCACCATCAAGCGCACGAGCACACAAGCACTTACACTTTGTCATCTTTTGTAGGGTCCCATGGGTGCACGTGGTCCAGCTGGTCCACCTGGAAAGAACGGAGATGATGTGAGTAGCCAGTGATGCTCAGTGTTTCCTACCTATTCAACCATATTAGAACATATGGACAGGTGTCACTTTCTGCAGTAGTAGTTATTAGCAATAGCTAACAATAGGGTCATTTTAAATGCCCATTGAAAATTTAGTTGATTGCTTTAGCAGCCTGTTTAGTCAAGCAGTGGGACATAGAGAAACAATGCTATAAAAGTGATTTAAATGAAAGAAATTTAAATAACTTAATTAAATTAAATTACAATACTTATTACCTACCTAGGATTCCAACCTGCACACTCTAAGCTTTCTCCATAAGCATGCTGCTAACCTCTTTGCTGTAGGCTATTTTCCATCATGTTTATGACTGTCCAACCCCCACCCCCCAACTCCCAACCCTCAGGGCGAGTCTGGCAAGCCTGGTCGCCCTGGAGAGCGAGGTCCATCTGGCCCACAGGTGAGAAAAATGCTTTAAAATCCCTATATCTCGTGCCTGTTTGCAAGCCTCTTTAGTTCTTTGACTCTCGTAGTCTACCAAAGCGGTTAATCTAATGGTGAATAAAATGATCATCACCCATCATTAAGCCCAGCCCCTTAACATAAAACCCACCCACAGGCCTAACTTGACTCATTTCATTTTATATGTCAGTTTAAAGCTCTAGTTTATTAGAAATCAGTGAATTTACTTAACTTACTTAACTATTCATATTTCTTATTTCTTATGCTGTTCATATTTTAAGACAGATTTCACAATACATGGAAAAATAAATATGCTATGAAAATGGACTATAACATAAATTAAATGAAAATGTATACATTTTCATTGTTACTAGTTTACTTATATTATATTATATTATATTATATATTTATAGTTACAATAAGCACTGCAATATCATACTTGTTTAAAAAGGACTCACTGGGGCTTCAAAGTATCAGTTCTGTTTCCTAGAAAACTATATGAGTAGTGTGATTATGTCAGATTTGGTGAATGAAATGTAGATATGTAAATATAAATGTTTTACATGTTTCTTTTATGGAAATGATTTTGTGATTTTATTGGCTTCACTAAATGAATACAGTACTCAGAAAGCAAAGCAAATACATAGCATGCAAGGTAAATGGATATTGATGAAATAAAACGAAAAAGCAAATGTAATACAGATATGGAATAAAGTACTGCTTCAAATGTTTGCAATACTCTTCAAAAATGTATTTTTAATAGATTTGGTAAGTAAAGATTGGGTACTCAACAGATGAAATTTCAAGTTCTTGGAAGAACTGTTTTGAAATTCTTTGCGTAGGATGTGGTAAAGCTGGAGACTGGATAGCTGGCCAGCTGCCAAAAGGGCATATTTTTTTTCTAAATGTCTTATAATATTATGTGAGAAAATTAGGAAGCTAGCAAAATGGTATCATTTATTAATTAATGGTATTATTACTATAATTATAGCTGTTTTCTAAATTACAGTAAAGGTTCAATTTTATTAACATTGTTATAATAAGCACAAGTTTTATTTAGTTAATTTTATCTGCATTGTATCTGTCTGTATTGCTTCAATATTAAATACAAACTGAAGGTTTTTAAAAAGTCATTAAAATCCCATAGGCATGAATACATTTTGTCCAATAAGAAGTTACAGTACTCCGTTTGCCTTTTGCCTGAATATTATAGCAGTTGATCTTTGCATGCGAAAGGCTTCCTGTGAAAAAGCCTGTCTGGACAGAAAGCTGTAATTATTTCTGCATCCAGCCGAGCTGGAATGGTCAGCATGCGCAGCAGGGAAGGGCAACCAGTTAATCTTGGATTTTTCCCTACTGGTCCAGACCAGACGGTTTTTTGTTGCTCTCCTCCGCTGTCTTCTGGCTTTTTATGCCTGCACTGTATACGTTTGGTAGAGGTTTATGTAAAGTGGGCCAAATATATTGGCAGAGGTGGATAGTTGAGGACCAGACAGTAAAAATCCAGACCAAGTTTTTGTTTCAACCAGTCACAACCACAGAGTACTGAGTACCAGAGTACTCAATTGGCTGAAACAAAGTCTTGGATTTTTTTCTTTCCTGGACCTGAATATTGAATATATACACCTGTATGCTGAGTGGGTGCTTCATAAAAATCAATTTGAATACTTGCAGCATCAGTTTCACACCAGCTGTGGTGAAAATACTAAGAAAGGATGTTGCTGAAGGAAATGATTTTTAATTTAGAATTTAATATTAAGTGTCCTACTCTTGTCCAAAGTAACAATTATTATTAGAGCAATTCAGGTAAAGCACCATGTACAATGGTATTGCCACAAGAGTCAAGATACAAGTCTGTCTCATTGTGCGAATTACTGCCCCGCAGAAATATATCCACCCGATTTGGTCTGATCCTTTATTCTTCTTGTCCGCAGGGTGCCCGTGGCTTCCCCGGAACCCCAGGTCTCCCTGGCATCAAGGGACACAGAGTAAGTGACAGCCCATCCGGAGAGCAAGCTGCAGCCAGGAAGCCGCCACCTTGTAACGTTGCTTATTTGGTGCCTTTTAGGGTTTTAGCGGTCTAGATGGCGCTAAGGGAGAGGCTGGCCCCGCTGGACCCAAGGTACGTGCTGCACCACCCGATTTGTGGACACGGCACTGTTTCTTGTGTTTCGTTGCGTTACGAGGCCCCTAAATGTGAGCCGTCCGCAGGGAGAGCCTGGTGCAGCTGGAGAGAATGGGACTCCTGGAGCAATGGTGAGTGACGGGTCCCTCTGCTTCTCAGATGTCGGCAGCCTTAGGGGTATTAGGAAGCTAGAGATCTTACCTCCCTCGTGACTGTGGTGACCAGGGAGGAGAGATCGCGGTGGACAGAGCGAGGTGCCTCTTATAGTGGGTATCGAGGTTAGATCCCCAGGGTGCCACATTACCATCCCTGGGGAGGAGTCTTGGAGCAGTCACCATGGCTCACGTCAGAGATGCATGCTGGGCTTCAGCCTTTCCACATTGGCTCGATTCTCTTGAATTATAGGGGAGAACAGTCATGGAATTTATAGTCATTCCAGAAATATTTAAAAAAGAAATCCAACTATCTAAACATCTGTCTAAACATTTACTACAATACCAATTGAATTAAACAACGGACTAGATGTGCCCCATGCCTTCTGGGTTAGACTCCAAACTCACTGCAGCTTTATACCCAATAAGTGGTTGGAGGATGGATGGATGGAAGGAAGATTTACCTAAATACGTAGTGATACAAATTGTAAGATAATCATTTCAACAGAGGTCGAAAATTCAGGTCCAGAAAGTACAAATCCAGACCAAGATTTTGTTTCAACCATCCAGCTGACTATAAAGAGTCACAGAGTACTCAACTGGTTGGTTGGAACAAAATTATGGTCTGGATTTGTACTTTCTGGACCTGAACTTTCTACTTCTGGTTGCAAATAATGACTAGTAGTTTCCTTTCTGTAGAAACCAATAAAAAGGCTAGTGAAAAAAAAATTGGCTGTATTTTTACTGGGAATTACAGTCTGATGGTGATGAATTGTACGCCTCCTAATACGGCTTCTTTTTCTTATTCTTCTCCGCAGGGTCCTCGTGGTCTCCCCGGCGAGAGAGGCCGTGCTGGTCCTTCTGGCACTGCTGTAAGTGCTGCCTGATAATCCATATGAAGTGGAATAAACCTTCATGTTTTACCTAAGCATCTTACCGATGGCTGGGCCGTCAGGTCGCCATCACTGTCCCCATCTCTGGGGGCTTTTAAACACATTGATTGTGTTTGAAAGAGGTACAGGGAAAGACATGTATATTTGGGTTGCCCCTGTATTTATTTCGTAATTGTAATTATTAATTACGGTAATCTGTAATTGGTTTCCTTTGCCTAATTCCATTGCCTTTTCCCCTTCTCCCATAGGGTGCCCGCGGTAATGACGGAGCAGCCGGTGCTGCCGGGCCTCCTGTGAGTATTCCACATTAACCCCTGGCATATCATAACCAATCAGAAACGACGCCTGAAATCCATTAGAATTGCTCGTCGACAATGCCACACATTGCCTATAATGTCAGATGGCGTTCTACAATTAGATGGGGGGATGATATTAAAGATGAGGGAAGCTGAATGCAAGAAAGTACTTATCTATATAAACACATGCATAACAAATAATAATGCATTCATAAAGCATTATAAACATGGCTATTAATATTCATCAAAAAGCATAACACATTAGAGCCACGTGTTTTATGCATTATGAATGCTTTATGAAGCTCTCATCTATAATGCACTATAGATACCTGCAAAATGCATTATAATGGCCAACATAGGCATTAAGGATGCTTTGTACCGCATTATAAAGGTATCAATAGTGCATTATAGATGAGACCTTCGCAGAGCATTCATAATGCATAATACACATAGCTATAATGCGTTATTACTTTTTATAAAGTTATAGCTATGTTTATAATACTACATTTTATAATACTACTATTTCAATGAATTATAAGAACATTTGTTAGGCTTTCTGAATATGGGCTTCATAGAAAGTGTTACCAACATAACCCTACAGTTCAAATTATCCCAATAATGGAATAAGGAATAGGACTGAGCAGGTTACTGCATGGACGTTTTACTCATGGTTTCCAGCTAATTGCTTTACTTATTTGTGCTTCAGGGACCTACTGGGCCTGCTGGTCCTCCTGGATTCCCTGGTGGTCCTGGAATTAAGGTGAGTGGTTTCTTATCACATCTACATCACACTGACATGCAGATGGATTCTTGGGAAGCATTTACCTCTATCCATTCAATGTGGGAGTATGGACACATACTTGGTACGAGTATCTAGAGGCATAGTCTGCAGGCATTTAGACAAAGTTTGATAGCAAGTACAATTCATGAAATGTTTACATAGAACGGAGGGTTCAGATGAGCTTGTCCTGGATGAGTGTTTCAGTATAAAGATGGGAAAATGTGACACCTTGGTTAGTACCAACCATGCATGCTTATTAGTGCTGGTGAATTTATCTGTAACTTTATTTATAACGTTATCTGTAACTTTATTTGTAACGTTATCTGTAACTTTTTGATAATTTCTCCAGATTTATGGCCACAGTTGTGGGTAATAGATATTTCCAGTTTACTCAGTTACTTCTCAATTCACAATAGATAAATAAATAAACTGAAATAAAATGTGAAGATATGAACTCAGATGGTTTTGGGCAGGTCTTATCCACAAAGGACCAGTGTGTATGCAGGTCTTTGGGATAACCTTTAGGTCAGCAGTTCAAACCCAGGTGTGAGGACTCTTCAGCCAATCAGTCCTCTAACTAGTAACCTAATTAGGGAGCTGCAGTGAAAACCTGCATACACACAATAACCCTGATCTAGAGTGCTAACCATTACACCACAGAACCAGATAACTGTATAACACAGACTGTTAAAAAACAGTGGTATTCACTTGTTTCATTATCACTTTGCTTATACTCATACCTACAGGGAGAGATCGGAGCTCAGGGAGCCCGTGGCACAGATGGACCCCAAGGAGCTCGTGGCGAGCCTGGCAACCCTGGGCCCGCTGGTGCTGCTGGCCCTTCTGTGAGTACACTCTTTGCAGCTATTGCAAGTCATCGTTCTGTATCCAGTTTGGGACTTAGGCCTAAATGTTCTTTGCTTGTCATCAACAGGGAAATCCTGGTGCTGATGGTGCCCCTGGTGCCAAGGGTGCTCCTGTGAGTGTGATATTCATTTGTTAGTGATTGTTTATTATTAGTGATTTTTTTCTTATTTACTTGAGAAGAAATGCGTTGCATGAACACTTGTTCTGGTTTCTGTAGGGCCCTGCTGGTATTGCTGGCGCTCCCGGCTTCCCTGGACCCCGTGGTCCTTCTGGACCCCAAGGTGCTGGAGGTGTTCCTGGTCCCAAGGGTAACACTGTACGTAGACGACAGTTCATCTAGTTTCTTGAAAATTCTTGGTAATTCAAAGAATTGTATCCAATATTACTTGTTGAAAGCATTCCAAGTTCCTGTTAAGATACGTTATGTTAAGATACTGTCTTTACCTTTACCTTTACCTGTCCATCACAGGGTGAGGCTGGTGCCCCTGGTGTCAAGGGAGAGGCTGGTGCCAAAGGGGAGACTGTAAGTTGGCGCTGCACATTTACACCTACTGTTAAAGGCAAAATACATGTAACATCTGTCAGAACATCTCAGAACCAGCGATTTCATCACGCAGTGCATTTCACAATATATTAATTTTAAAAACTGTAAACAAATATGTATATATAAAAATATGTCCTAGAATATTTCTGAGGATATTGATGAGTTTCATTGATATTGTCTATTCCATGCACAAAAGTTAAATTTAACCATGTTTATGATGCATCTTGATCTGCACCCCTGCAGATAAGATGGTGCCCCATCTTAATGTTCATGAGGCATCTTGGTTAATGTGATGATGTCATTATGATGTCATTCAGAGCCAATAGTGAGAATTCTTTTTTTGTTTATCAAGGGCCTCCCTGGAATCCAAGGCCCACCTGGTCCAGCTGGAGAGGAGGGAAAGCGAGGTGCCCGTGGTGAGCCTGGTGCTATCGGAGTCCGGGGACCCCCTGGCGAGCGTGTATGTCTGTCCTTCAATCCTTTTGTCTTTTCCCCAGTGGTCATTGTCTGTAATTATTATCCAATTAGTTCCCTTCTATCGAGGACCAGGGAGTACATACTTTTCTCTGGAAAGAACCACTCTTGTGCGCTTATGGTTAACTGCCTAAAAACAGACATGTCCATTGAAAAATAGCGTATCGTAGCATATTTGTAATGCTAGACTGCTGCAATTTATATTTTTACTATTATTTAAGTAACAGCACAGTAAAGTTTTACACTGTGTCACTAGTGACCTGCCATAAGGCAGCTAATTAAAATTAGTCGATTTAGTGAATGGCTTGTAGAAGAAGGTATTCCGCTATAAACGTGTGATGATGTGCTTTTGTCCACAGGGCGCTCCCGGAGGCCGCGGTTTCCCTGGCGCTGATGGATCTGCTGGGCCTAAGGTTTGTTAATTGCTTCAGGGAAGACTCTGAAAATGGCACAGGGAATGGATATGTATAGATATTTGTGGATAGATGGATGGATGGATCGAATGGATAGATATTTGTGTGTGGTAGGATGGCACCCTCTACTTGCCAGCAGAAGAATGGTATAGAGAGAACCAGAGATTCTGTTTCCGTTATTTTATTCAGTAAAGTCGCCATTAATTTGAAGATTGAAGAGATTTCAGCTAGAATGCAGAATGAAGTCCATTTAATTTATTTTTCTGATTTATTTATCATTATATACAAGTATTTAATGTATGGTTCTGAGTGCTGACCAAGGTGCTGGTTTTCATAACCCGCAAGGCCTGCACACAGATTCGTCTCATTGCTTGCATTCTGTCTTTTCCTACCGTACAGGGTGCCCCTGGTGAGCGTGGTCCTGCTGGCATTGTGGGACCCAAGGGTGCCCCAGGTGAACCTGGCCGGAATGGTGAGCCCGGTATGCCAGGCTCCAAGGTGAGGGACGCTGTTATTTATAAGCTCGTGGTTTCCCATGCCCCCCGCTGACCTTTCTTTGCAGGACAATCTGTATACCAAGCTGTAGATGGCACATAAGGGAAGCCAAGTTTTATTATGTCAGATGTTCCGGAAGATACACACTGCCATAACCATTTAATTAAAACCAGAAATATAAATGTTAAGATATGTTTGCTATCTAAATAAATAGACCTGAACTGTACATTTTAGCTACAGTCAGCAGTAAGAACGTCAGCAGCATTTCAAGACTTTTTACAACCAGCTAAAACAGCCCTTGTTGCATGGTTCATCTAGCTTTGCTAATGTCACTTTGACCATAGATTGTCTCTAATATCTGCCTACATTTCCCATGACTCCTTACTTTAGGGTATGACTGGCAGCCCTGGCAGCCCTGGTCCCGATGGCAAGTCTGGTGCTCCTGTAAGTACCAGACATCTTGGTTCTGGAGCTCTGATTGAATGCTATGGAATAACTACTATAACTATAGTTAGAATGGTTTTCCTGGTACACGGCTGCTAGGTAGGACATGAATGTCTCACAAAACGAATACTCTATGGATACTGAAATGGTTAGGCCTCCTTACAGAAGACATAGCTATGAACTGAGTGCATTACGATATAGGGGAAACTTCTTCAGGGGTCATGACCTTGTTATTTCCAACAAAAGGGTCCTGCTGGGCAAGATGGCCGCCCTGGTCCTCCTGGCCCTGTTGGAGCTAGAGGTCAGCCTGGAGTAATGGGATTCCCTGGACCAAAGGGTGCTGCTGTAAGTAGCGAAGATACATTTAATTAAATGATATGAAATTATATGAACTGTACAGTTAGAATAAATAGTTACGCTATTTGGAATGAAGACAATCGTGCATAATTGTATTAGGCTTTAGAGGAACAGATAATGGATAAGGCCATTCTAATGTCGCTACTGACTGTACATTGAATCTTACCGCCTTTATGCTGGGTTTCGCTACATGCGGTTGCCACATGGGGGCAGCATTGTAGCCTGTTAGGTTGAGCTATATTTTCTTCTCCTATCCAGGGTGAGGCTGGCAAGCCTGGAGAGAAAGGTGTGATGGGACCCCTTGGCCCTACTGTAAGTATTGGTGTCTGGTGTAATTTTATGTGTACATGTGAGGTTTATATCGCACAGGTGATATGACTTTTTTATTCAAGCGTATAAACTGAGCCAAGGTATAGTCTGCTCTCCGTATCTGCGGGTGATGCATCTGTAGAATCCACTGACCGTGGATTGAAAATATAAAAAAATCCAGAAAATTCCAAAAGTTCTTTGTTATATATTTTAGTATGTTTTGTTTATGCATAAACTCTGTCTCAACACAGGGTGCACCTGGCAAAGATGGTGATGTTGGTGCTCCTGGTGCCCCTGGCCCTCTTGTAAGTACTAGTTTCTAGAAAGTTCTTTAGTGATGTCCTCAACAGGTTAAAAAAATGAACACAACTGTAGAAACTAAAGCCTCTATTCTCAGGGTAGTATTATTTAGCATTGTAGCTTTGATATTTATGCTAATCTGTGTTAAATGCCTTTGTTTCATTTGACAAGATTATGTATTCATAGTAGGACATCTGATTCTACTATATAAAACTATTAAAATATTTGTAATTGTTACCCATCATCCACATTTTAGGGACCTGCTGGTGAGAGAGGCGAGCAGGGACCTGCTGGTCCTCCTGGATTCCAGGTAAGCTTTTTTCTCCAAGTTATATGATTTATTTAATATGACAATGTACATGCTCTAGTTAACAAACTACGGGCATTATGTGCATATACATCTCAGTGTTCTCCCTCCATTTTGGTTACGGGGGTTGATCTGTCTTTTTCATGCCTTTTTCATAGGGTCTTCCTGGACCCCAAGGTGCCACTGGTGAGCCTGGCAAGCCCGGTGAACAGGTAAGGCTAGTGATGCATTGCTTTGCATGAGGGTCATCTCGCTACTGAACATCTGATTTGTGTTATATTCCTGCAATGGACCTTGAATAATGAATAATTACAAAGCAAAAGGAAAAAAACCATTTGACATCATCATGCAGGGAATAACAAATTACCCTTTTGTTACTCCCAACTCTGTTCTTGGATGGGCTATGTTTGAACTCCCTTAGTACATTTTAAAAATCGAATAATAACCCAAAATGTCAAGCAGAATCAGCCTTTTTGTCATGACCGTATTGAACTTGGAGAACAAAAGTCTTTGTCAATATAAATTGCAAAGAAAAACAATATCCTTGTTTGGTTTACATTATTTTAGTTTTGCTAATAGAACTGAAATATGTGCCCTTTGTAACTGTATATCCATCAGACTGATGAGTATAATTGGATTAGACCCTGACTTTCCTGCAGTCCATTATGCAATCGTTTGTAGATACAGATAAACACAGATGAAGCTCTGAAGTTTATTAACAACCACTGTAGTTGCAGGTTAGCCAGAGCACATGAAAATGCAAGGTGACCGTCTTGCTTGATAACTATTCTCTGCCTTGCAGGGTGCTCCTGGTGAGGCTGGTGCTCATGGACTTGCTGGATCTAGGGTGAGAACCTGTTTTTGTTATCTTGCAGCTACCCTCCAGACTGAGCCTTCCTCCTCGGATCGCTGACCTTTCATTCCTCTTGATCACCTAGGGCGACAGAGGTTTCCCCGGTGAGCGTGGTGCCCCTGGCCCTGCCGGTCCTGTAGGTGCCCGTGGAACTCCCGGCTCTCCTGGTAACGATGGTGCCAAGGTACGAAGTGGAACAAATTAGTCCAAAGATGAGCACCTTCAAATACACTGGGCAACTTTGGGCAACTTTGAGTTCATAGTGTTTCCCCATGGCCTCTTTAGCCATCGAGAGAGAAACGCAGCCATGCATACATCTGGGGGCCTAAGACTTCAATACCTATTTTTGCCTAATTTTGGAATGTCTTCTCAAAGACTCCATCTTTGCAGTTACAATGCATAGAGAAAGGGAATATGCCATCGTCATTTACACGTTTTATTCGTCGGCATTGTAAAAAAATATGCAAATACGATGCGTTTTTGGATAAGAGACCTGAGCACCTGCAGATTTTGGTATCTGTGTGGGGGGGGGGGGGCGTCCTGGAACCAATCCCCTGCAGATACCGAAGGACAACTGCATTTGCATATTTGAAATATTTCAGTATCTGCTTAGCTTTGTTCGGAGTTCAGTATTTTCACACAGAGATATATTTCCTGCAGTGTTACAGAATATACCACAAATTGATGTAACATATTTCTGGATTACCCTCATTACCACTGATCAACACAGTTACTGTTGTATGAGTGGCAGAACTGTTTGAATCTACCTATATTCCCCCAGTATTGTCCATGTCTAGCGCTGACAGTGGTTTCAGATCTCAGGATTTGTTTTTGCTGGTATAAAACTATAAATATTGGCATTGTAAACTCTATCTCTCATCCTCATTTTGTGTCAACCCCCCCCCTGCGCTTTCTAGGGTGAAACTGGTGCTCCTGGCACTCCAGGCGCCCAGGGCCCCCCTGGTCTCCAGGGCATGCCCGGGGAGCGCGGTGCTGCTGGTCTGCCAGGCCTCAAGGGTGACAGGGTAAGGCTTTTTCTCAGAGCGCACCGTCACGACAAACACGTCTAACAGACAGGCTTTTTCATCCCTCTCTCCTTCATGCTAGAGCCATTTTAATCGTATTATTTTGTCCCTCCTTTTAGGGTGATGGTGGTGCTAAGGGCACAGACGGTGCCCCTGGCAAGGATGGCATCCGCGGTATGACTGGCCCCATCGGACCTCCTGGCCCTGCTGGTGCTCCCGGTGACAAAGTAATTGCCTTGAAATAGGAGCTGAATTGCAAGAATAAAAACACATTCTCCCAAAACATCTTATATAAGATTATCGTCCTATTAGTTAGCCAAAAGAGATGTATATTAAATTTAGGGATGGCCTAACAACAGGGCACCCGATTAATTAAATCTATACAAGCACAAACATCTTTATAAAGAGTATTAGTTTCTGTCTTGAACAACCTTATACAACAAACTGACTGTCAGTAGTTCTATATAACAATTTGGTCAATGGATGTTTCTTTTAATGTATTATCAAATTTGAACCCCACTGGTGTCTTCCTCCCTCTTCGTGCCCAGGGTGAGACTGGTCCACTTGGTCCTCTCGGCCCTACTGGTGCCCGCGGTCCTCCTGTGAGTATCTGGCTGAGCTGTCATCATGAGCCTCATGTGTTTGCATACGTATGTCAGAGACCCAACTGACAAAGGCCATTTCCTTCTCTGCCAGGGTGAGCGTGGTGAGACTGGTGCTGTTGGACCTGCTGGCTTTGCTGGACCTCCTGTGAGTAAACAAAAATACTACGTTAGGCCACACATATTTATATACATTTCTGGAGACAGATTACTGAACTGCTTAACAGCTTGCTGGGTTAATAACGATACGATGACACATTAGCCCCCGTGACACTATGATAAGGGGATTGAAGATGATTGGATGGACATAATGACTAATGGAATGACTCCTTTAGATGTTTTAAATTAGGTTTACAACCAAGCTGCACGTACAATAGTAAAGCAAACATGCAGCATGTTAAACTTATATATATTTAAAACCCAAAGATTTGATCAAGCAATGCATGCTGTCATAAACGTATAATCTGTATTCCATGCATCCATCATCCAGCTGTTTAACCAGTACTGGATGATGAGGGGGCCTGGAACGTGTACCGGGCAGCATAGAAGTTCCTAAAACGAAATCCCATCCAATTGCGGGGCATGCATAATCACACTGAGTGGGCAGCTTAGCGTTCTCCTAACTGCATTTCTTTTGGTCTGTGGGAGGTAACCCAAGCAACACGGGGACGACATGCGAACTGCACACATGCAGCGATGGTTCAAAGGAAACACCTTTGCTACCCACTGGGCCACAGTGCCAGTTATAATTATACTTATTAATTTAACTTTTTCATATGTCAGACACACACATACCGATATACAGTAGTACACCGATAAACGTCATATCAGCATACGTCAAACTCAACTTTACGTTGTTTGTCTGTATTAATTACTAATACTAGAAGAATAAAAACTTCTTTTAAAATGGATTAAAATACAATAAAAACGCTAAAGTACATACTAGGTGAACATTTACTTTTAAGATCACAAAGTGGACACTTTTATAATGAATTAAAGATGCATTTACATCAATAGAAATGACTACGTCTATTAGTCCTTCACAGGAATTTTTAAGGCTTTATTTTTGGGTTACGTCAAAAATCGGTGTACGACGGGGCTCTCGCAAACCAGTTAGTGACGTGAGCCGGGGTATGACTGTATAATGATTTACTTTCATAAACAGCTGCTTGTCAATATTTAATTGTAGCTATTTACCAAAATTTGTGCAATTCAGGCTTGAAACTGCTAATAGGAAAAACAAAAAATATTGCAGCTACTTTCCAGGTCAAGTGCTCTTGTTTGTGTTTCAGTGCAGACAATGGACAATACAATAACAAGAACAATAAGATGTCTATAGCCAGGTTCTTGTGAAGGAAACCAAAGTGACCCTTTTGGACCTCTGTGCCCCCCTGCAGGGTGCTGACGGCCAGCCTGGTGCTAAGGGAGAGGCGGGGGACAGCGGTGCTAAAGGTGATGCTGGTACCCCCGGACCTCCTGGACCTACTGGTGCTCCCGGCCCCCAGGTACTCTTCTCATATGTAATAAACTGAGATTGGAAGTCCAGGTCCAGAAAGTAAAAATTCAGGCCAAGATTTTTGTTTGAACAGTACTTTGTGACTGTGACTCTTCAGCTGGTTTGTTGAAACAAAATCTTGATCCGGACTTTCGACTCTCTGAACCAGAACTGTCCACATCTAATAATAATAATAATAATAATAATAATAATACTGACCAATTTTCAGACCCGGTAATAGAATTGTGGGAGTATGTATGGTGTATGAGATTCACAATCTATAATGCAAATGATTGATTTCAACAGGGTGCTGTTGGTTCTACTGGACCTAAAGGTACCCGTGGAGCCGCCGGACCTCCTGTAAGTATTCAGCTTGCAAAGACCATCAGGCAGACTGTAACATAACTATGGAGTGCAGTGTAAATGATGTGGGGCATATTCTCTCTGACTATAGGGTGCTACTGGTTTCCCTGGTGCTGCTGGCAGAGTTGGACCTCCCGGTCCTGCTGTAAGTATGATCTTCTCTTTCCCTGGTGGTTATACTCCAACTGTTCTCTTGCATCCCAAGTAAGCACATAACAGCCTCCAATACTTGATTTTGAAAGTCAAAGTCGCTTGGTAACAGAAGAATTTACATCTGACACGTATATGACATCCAGACATATAAAGTACATTACGAGCTCTTAAATACTGCTGTATTGCTTGCATATAAGACACCTACTACGTAGTTTTATGCTGCATTCTGTATTAGCATTGGTATATCTAAAGAATATTGTTTAATTTAATGGAAATATTTCGAGTTAAAAGGAAAGCTTTTTGGTAGATTTGCATAAATTCCTGTGTGTTCATAACTAGTTTTCCTCATTAACAGGACTCATCCATTAAATTAATGTTTAAATCCAATAAATTTAATTTAATCCAATAAATTTGCTTCATTCCAGAACTTCCCCAAAGAATCGGCCGAATAATTTAAGAGGGATAACTAACCCTAACCCTAATCTTAACTAACCCTAACCAGGGTTACATCCTAAAATGGCCACATAACTTGAAAATAACAGAATTACCTAACAACCTTCCTCATGGGCTTTCTCTGAATTTGTCCTGCATTCCTTGTTTTTGTGACTAGGGTAATGCTGGCCCTCCCGGTCCTCCTGGACCTTCCGGAAAGGAGGGACAGAAGGGTGTCCGTGGTGAAACTGGCCCTGCTGGTCGCACTGGTGAAGTTGGTGCTGCTGGCATTCCTGGTACTCCTGGTGAGAAGGGTGCCCCTGGTGCTGATGGCCCTCCCGTAAGTTTCGTTTGGTTCTGCCATTTTCAGAGTACCGCCCACCATTGTTTAAACCACACTTACTGGTTTGAAATGCAGTTATTCCAAACATTAACAGTAAACGTGTGACACTTGCTACTCGGAGACAAACACAACAGTGGCGTGACACCTGTGTCTTGTGCTTGCTACAGGGCTCCTCTGGCATTCCCGGACCTCAGGGTATCGCTGGACAGCGCGGTATTGTTGGTCTCCCTGGACAAAGAGGCGAGCGCGGTTTCCCAGGCCTGCCTGGCCCATCTGTGAGTAATCAGCCAAAATCAGCACTTACCAATAATTCAGCACCGCGAATCATAAAACCAAAGGCCTCTGTGACTTTTAACTACTAAAGGTAGCTAATTATTCTATGAATATTTGAATTTGTAGAACTGAATCATTTCTGTTCGGGTTTATCAGAGCTTTTGCTGTTCTTCTTCAGTGGAAATCCGGGAGTGGAGATCCTCTCTATTTTCTCTTCCAATTTATTCTTTGCAGATTCCGCAATGCACAAAGCCACATTCTGTTGGGATGGAATAAAAAAATATTAGATTTCCATGATTTGACCATTTTTTCCAAGCGTCATCATATTTTACCTACTAAATGTTATGGTTCAAATATGATAAATCTCTGTCTGGGCTTGAGTCTAATCTGCATTGTCTTGGCCCCAACACTAGGGAGAGCCTGGAAAGCAAGGAACTAATGGACCCAGTGGTGAACGTGGACCTCCTGGACCCATGGGACCATCTGGGCAGTCTGGTGCTCCTGGTGAACCTGGTCGTGAGGTATGTAAACTTGCAGGTGACTGGTATGGGGTAAAGGCCATATTTCCCATTGGCAATGGCAGCAGAGACCTAAACCACATACGTTGAGATGCTAAAAAATAATATGATTGATTCAGGTGTCTCTGAAACAAATATTACAGAAACTAAGCCTTTCAAACAATGATAAGTGAAGTGCTCTTTCAAGCGCAGCCAGATATACATGAATAGCAGTGAATGAGATGAGAGCAGAGTTTCCCTATACAGTCCTCAGGGACCCACAGACAGTCCATGTATTTGCTCCCTCCCATGGAGCAAAAATGTGTATTGTCTGGCAGGGAGCTTGGAAGGAGCAAAACCATGGACCGACTGTGGATCCCCGAGGACCGAATTGGGAAACTGCTATAGAAGATAGCTGGCACTTATTAAGACAGACACTTAATTTTCTATGTACTTTATTTAGCAAATGCTTTTGTCCAAAGTGATGTACAAGTGAGGCAAATAGTACATTTCAAACATAAGTGCCGTCAAGGAGTCGACTAGGTGTAAGTGCTGCTAGACTCGGCTTCCGATGAATGCTCAGCAGCCCTGGAGCAGGAGCTACACAGCGACACCCAACAAAGCGAGAACTTAATAAAACTACCATTCAATGACCAGAAAGTGCAACACAAATTTACCCTAAATCTATGATATAACTTTCTGATGTCAGATTTCAATTCATGAATCTACTAAGTGATTCTGTAACATTGGCTTGCATTAATTTTCTTTAAGGGCAAGTGACTGAAAGTATCATAGCTGACCATTGCCAAACCTGAGTCTCCTCTTCTTATAGGGTACCCCTGGTAATGAGGGTCCTGCTGGTCGTGATGGTGCTGCCGGCGCCAAGGTAACATTCTCCTCTTAATTCGAGTCAATCCGATGTTTCCTGTTGCAAGTACTTAAAGTCTTGGATTTGCATTGCTGTTGGGGCAACAAAGTAACGTTCGCAGTTTCTCTGCAGACACCTAATTATTCTCCATTGCACTTCACAGGGAGACCGTGGTGAGACAGGTGCTGCTGGTCCCAATGGCCCCCCCGGGCCTCCTGGTGCCCCTGGTCCTGTTGGCCCTGCTGGAAAGACCGGTGACCGTGGAGAGACTGTAAGTGTTGTATTCTGTGACAGTGGCCCTTTGCTTGGGTCCAGGCTAATGGATTCTTTACTATAGTTTGTCCATTTTATGATAGTGGAAATGATCTGGCAAGTATTGGTTATAGAATACACACAGAATAAAAAGATATGTGCATGGAGTATCTAAGAAGACTCATGTTACAGTGATGAAAACTAACAAATTTGCTATTGATGTATTTGGTTAATCACAGAACGTAACAACACAACATTGACCTCTTTCTCTTTCTGTTCTTTCCTAAGGGACCTGCTGGCATCGCTGGTCCCCTCGGCCCTCCAGGACCTCGTGGCCCTGCTGTAAGTGCATTTTGTTATTCTCTTAAAATACATGCAATTCACATATGTACTATGTATATATTCATAAAGTAGGTTGGGTAATCTTCTGACCAATTGTCACTCCCATACTCTAGGGCCCCACTGGTGCCCGTGGTGACAAGGGTGAGACTGGAGAAGCTGGTGAGAGAGGCATGAAGGGCCACAGAGGGTTTACTGGTCTGCAGGGGCCCCCAGGACCTTCTGTAAGTAAATGTTTATAATGATGTTGTTATTATTATGACATGACATAACATACTATGGCCTTTCTCAGCATACATTCTTTTGTTATTTCTGGACAATACTACAGCACATCAGTGAATGGGGAGTTCTTGTTATAACAGGTGTGGTTACCGGATGACTAGAGATGTCTGAATGTGTCAGTGATTAGACAAATACTATAGGGAGGAGAGGTTTCCTCCACCTAGTTTCATAGGCATCTGTATCATCTGACATTTTTGATCAGCCAAATGAATTTCAATTTTTATCAGTAGCCAATGAACATGAATTTTCTACTCACTTTACTGAAGATACTGAGTAATTATGGAGCGTATTATACTGTTTTAGTTCAAATCTGCATTATGACGATGAATTGTGACGTTTCTCACAACAGGGACCCCCTGGTGACCAAGGACCTGCTGGAGCCTCAGGCTCTGCTGGAGCTAGAGTAAGTATGCATTTTTTAAAAGATTATAATCACACTGCAGAAACATAAGTACAGTAAGTAAGTAAAGTAAAGTAAATAAGTAAAGTAAACATTTTAATTAAGGGTAAAACATGCATGTTGACTTGGGCCAATTTTCATCAGCTTAGCATGGTTGAATTTAAAGATTTATAACTTCAGATGTGAAAGTCAGAGAGACATGCCTGATAGCTACATTATTACAATTAATTGATAATCAATCTGAATTTTTACTCACATTTTACTCACATCGCATCGACACCACATCTGCAACTTCAGTGATTGTCTGTTATCTTGTGGATTGGATTTCTGAGGTGTCCTAACCTGCATCCCCCTCCTAGGGACCTGCCGGTGCTGCTGGCTCACCTGGTAAAGATGGCATGAATGGTCTGCCTGGGCCTATGGGACCTCCAGGACCCCGTGGTCGTAATGGCGAAGTTGGACCTGCTGTAAGTCACATACATTGACCCATTATTGAAATATTGACTTCTGCTATGGCTTTTCTCTTGAACCTGTCTTCCTCCCATCACTTCAGGGTCCTCCTGGGCCTCCTGGACCTGCTGGACCTCCTGGAGCACCTGGTGGTGGATTTGACATGGGCTTTATTAGCCAGCCAGCCCAGGAGAAGGCACCAGATCCCTTCCGTCTCTACCGTGCCGATGATGCCAATGTGATGCGCGACCGGGACCTGGAGGTGGATACTACCCTCAAGTCCTTGAGCCAGCAGATTGAAAACATCCGCAGCCCTGATGGCACCAAGAAGAACCCTGCTCGCACCTGCCGTGACCTGAAGATGTGCCATCCTGACTGGAAGAGCGGTATGTAGCCAACTTGCAATGGTCTACTTGTACTTGTTTCTGTATCCTTCTGTGCTCTAGCATGTGTACACCTTGTCCTGCACTAACAGTTAACTCCTTCCTTCCCTAGGCGAATACTGGATTGACCCTGATCAGGGCTGTCCTCAAGATGCCATTAAAGTCTACTGCAACATGGAGACAGGCGAGACCTGCGTCTACCCAACTGAGGCTGAGGTACCTAAGAAGAACTGGTACACAAGCAAGAACATCAAGGAGAAGAAGCACGTCTGGTTTGGAGAGGCAATGACTGATGGCTTCCAGGTGAGTGAAGAGTTCCTTAATACCCTACCTTAATCACAAACAGTTAAAAGTTTCATCGAACTGTGATGTTTTAATCATGCCTTTCTTGCTCCCTCACCCCTGACAGTTTGAATATGGTGGCCAAGATTCCAAGGTTGAGGATGTCAACATCCAGCTGACCTTCCTGCGCCTGATGTCCACTGAGGCCTCCCAGAACATGACATACCACTGCAAGAACAGCATTGCCTACATGGACCAACAGGCTGGGAACCTCAAGAAGGCCCTGCTCCTGCAAGGATCTAATGAAATCGAGATCAGAGCCGAGGGCAACAGCCGCTTCACATACAGCGTCGCTGAGGATGGCTGCACGGTGAGTCACCACCTCCTTACTGCTGTACTCAAAACGTAATGCCTTTGCGGTGTTTTCTTTCATTAACCATAGGCTTCCATACGTTTTGTGTGTAGTAATAGTAAACTGTAGTGGCTTCAGTAGCTGGTAGTGAATCTCTTCAAGAAAATGCTGCATTGTTTCATCTAAGGAAGCAGAGAATATGCAAGTGCTTTAGCAAAAAAATGAAAAACTTTGTGACAGAAAATGATTTCAGACCACTAACGGAACAATAATGATACATCAATACATTTTGAGGAGTCATGAAGTCATGTGTTCTTTACCAGATTTACTGATTTGTAATCAATCAGTTTATATCATATGGTGTCTACAGCCACCTAACAGACTGAATAAATATGTATTTATCCATTATCCAGTGCGGCAACACTACTGCGTAAATGTTTCACTTTGGGTAAAGCAGGGCCCCTTAAAGTATAAAAGTGTTAAGCTGTCTACTTAACGTGAATATATATAATTTCTGAATTCTCGAAGGTTAGCTATTTTTCTCAGGTTGCTTTTAATTGATTAAAAACTGGATCTTAGATCTGATAGGCTAAATCTTGGAGAATCATGTGGCTCACAGCTAAAATTCTAAAAAGCAGTAGAAACTAGAAAATGGGTAGTAGAGCAGTGGTTGAATTAGTAAAAGTAAACAGAATTACCTGGATTCAGCTTAGTGAGGAAATGCTACCACAAGCTAGCTAATGGTACTCAACCTAACTCTCACTTTTTTTTCTCTCTTCCTAAAGTCACACACTGGCACATGGGGCAAGACAGTCATTGACTACAAGACAACGAAAACATCACGTCTGCCTATTATTGACATCGCTCCTATGGACGTTGGTGCACCCAATCAGGAATTTGGCATTGAAATTGGCCCAGTTTGCTTCTTGTAAAAAAACCAATGTGGACTTGAAATTGTTGTTTTTTTTCTAGCAGTTGTCTCTCTAAAACCTTTCCTATGCATTAAGAAAACGTAAACTCCATTTGGCCACAAATGGTCCACTTGCTTAAAACTGCACTTATGAAGACGGTGTTTGTGTGTTGTCAGTTTTGGGGAAAAACGGGACCACTACCTTTTTTTTTTTACCAACATCTTACATCAAAGATACCAAAGACTCATTCGTGTCACCCGGAACAAGAAAATAATATATACGTGTAAAGTGTAAAATTCCCCTGGGGAGAAAACAAACAGGTGATTTTTGCAGTTTTTCTTACCAGTGTGGAAGAACAAAAGAACCAAATGCTTTGTACCGTTTACAGGTATTAAATAAATTTGAAAAATGACAGTGAAGTGTCTTGTTGTTTTAACCACGATAAGAGTGACCAAATATATATTTAAAATAAAGTGAGTAATAGAGACAGAGGTTTGTTTTCATTCTGTAATCTTATGGCTACCTCAGATAAGAAATTCACATAACTCGGTGTTGCTACATGTCAGGCTATGTGCAGTTTCTTCATGGGGTCCTGTCAGTGGTGTATAATAGCCTACTACCTTTTAATAATATATTGTCACAGATACTTACAGGACCTTTGGTGCTAAACAAAATGGCTTACTGTCCAAAGCAAAACAGGTGTTTGTTTTCCTTGTGAAGTGTTGGTTACAGGTCTACAGCTTTCTTTCTTTTGTAGACGTGAAGCATACATTCTTGTCTGGTGTAGATTAAGCAGGTGGATTTGTTTTAAAAACAAAATTCAGGCCCCATTTTGCCGCATTTTTGTTGCCCCTTTTGCTTTTAGCGAGAAGACCTCTTCACCCTTCTTGTTTTACCGTTCTGCAAAGAGTTTAAAAAGCAAGAAAATTTGGAATTTTAAAATAGGAGAGAAACAGACACACTTTCTTGGGGGTGGGTGGGGTAAAAGATTATCTGTACCTATTTTGTATATGTATAATAATTTGAGATGTTTTTAATTATTTGAATGCTGAAATAAAGCATGTTAAATGATCGACTTAATTTTGTGAGATCTTGACTTTCCTGACTGACCTTTCATTGGATTTATTTGAAGCAACTGAAGAAAACTAATTTCTATACCGTTTAATTTAAAAAAGGCTGAAGAAGAAATGCCTTTGGGGGGGGGGGATGTTTTAAACTTTAAACTCAATAACCAAATGTAAACAAAGCATTTCATTCATGATAAACTAACCTGTTATATTTGTTAATTAAATCTAAAAACTAGCATACCATTTTTGTTTATCTGGATATCAAGCAAGAAAGATTTACGAGTATTTCTCACGTTAAAATTATGTACTGGGAGGTTTTCAACATCACTTAACAAAAAGGGCTTAATTCTCAAGGAAACAAAACCTTGTATGAAACTAGAAATTAAAGACAGAAAGTTTTGGTCAGTGCTATTGTTTTACTTCCAAGTTTTAGCAGTTGTGAATTTTTTACGTGGACAAACTGTCACGCTCAGCCCCGCCCTTTGTGTCTGTTCCCCTGTTTTGCCCTCAGGCGGGGCTTGATTCGCCACACCTGACCCTCGCTGTGTTCGCCTCGTGTGATGGCTTCCTCTGATCAGCTGCCTCTTGTTTGACCCTTAATGTGCTGCCCTTGTTTAGTGAGCCTGGGTCTTGTGCCCCGGGTCTGGTATTGTCTATGCTATGTTAGCTAGCTCTCGCGCTTGCTCCCGTATTGTACCCTGTGTCAGTCAAATAAACGCCCTTTAGAAGGGCTCAACCCCGCAGCTGCAGTTATGAGTTGTTCCTCCCGCCGCTGGCGTGACACAAACAAACAAAGTTACTAATAAAATCTAAATATGTGACAAGAGGTAGCATGAATAAAAACACTATGTCCCTAAAACTTATTTTTTTAACCGTGGTTATGTGATAAAGTTTGAAATGACCTGTAAATCTTGGTAAATACTATAGAATTATGGTTCAGCCAAACGAAGGTCCCCAAGGTGTGAGGTAACCATGCCAACGACTACACCACCCCATCACATACTGTCAGAGAACTGACAGATATGGTAACAAATATAGTAACTTCCTGACCTAAATGCTCTGTAACAATTCAATAATGATGGACGAACATGAGATCAATATACAAGTACATTAAGTAATTGACCTAAAAGATAAGTAGTGTCTTTATTGTACTTCAAAACACCAATATGTGTCGGGGTGGGTGCCCGTCCAACCCTGTCCTTTGTGTCTTTCCCCATTTGGCCAGCTGGTGTGGCTGGCCATCCTGGTCCCCTTTTTTGTTGTTTGCTCCTGGTGTGTTGCCCTTGCTCATAAGACCGCCGCATGGCTCAGTGGGCCGAGTGTGTGGCACTGTTGTCCCGTGTCATGGGTTCGAGGCTGGCTCCGCCCAGCCTTATCTCTTGTTTTGTATATTTTGAGTTTCTTTTCCTCAGTGTTCCCTTTTGAGCTTTTTGATTCTAAATTTACCCTCATTGCGTTTTTGGTTATTGTTCCATTTGTTATCCTAGTGTATTGTTTTTTGGTAGGTGTTTTTCTAGTTTCAGTGTCTAGTGTTCCATAGGTCTGTTAATTTTTTCCACCTGTCGCTCATTGTCCTGCGCTCTCCTGTGGTTGATTAGTTATGAGTTACACCTGTTCCTGGTTGTGTCCTGTTATCTGTGTATTTAAGTGCTTGCCTTTGTGTTGTTCTCCTGTTGGTCATTGTATGAGTTGTATAGTGTGTGTATAGTTCCTGTGTGTGAGATTTGTAGTTGTATTGTATGCTCTGTGTAGTTTTCCTGCTCCCTAGATTAGTTTTTTTTTTGTGTGTGGTAGATAATGTATATTGTACACTATAAAGCGATGGTTAACAATTTCATGTTAACACTGAGCTCAACGACTTACTACTAAGTACATGATTGATAATTTGCTTGTAACAAAGACTGTTTGTGGTTAATTCATTGAGAGTTGGTTTGTGATTAATTAATAGCCTAATAGTATTATTCTATAGCATAACTCTTACCCTATTTTTTTGTTTGGGTATTTCTCAATTGGGCAGACAGTCAAAAGCTTTTCTGTTCTTTTAAAATCATTGGGGCATTTTATTAGTTACCTTGCATAATATTGCAATGACCCAAAATCACCAAAAGAGGGTGCAGTTGTCCCAGAATAAAAACTTGAAAAAACTAAAATAAAAATCAAATAAAAAAATAAATAAATAA
>JAODKM010000043.1:11983408-11997803 GCA_026780845.1 Petrocephalus sullivani
TCGGAGAGATCGTGGTGCAGTGCGGGGGGTGATGAGGTCTTTTAGGTAGGAGGGTGCCAGGTCATTTTTGGCTTTGTTGGTGAGGTTTAAAGATTTATTCTTGAAGTGTTGTTTCTCAGCTTTGGAGCCTCTTTTACATTTACAGGTATATAGTTCTATTTTTAGTTAGATGTTTTTTCTGTATTTGCTGGTATCAGATTATTGAGTATTGTAGGGGGTCCTGTAATGATAGTAAATGGCCAGGATAGTGCTGTTTAAATGGTTCATTTCCTGCTACCTGAGAGGGAGTCTGTGTAAATTGATCGAGGATCGTTTTCAATAAGCAGTGTGACGAGCCGTGGCAGTTTTCCGGTGTAAATATTACTGACAGAAATGTTATTTCGCAAAGAAAGGACTTGTAGTCGATAATAGATTTGCGCAGACCGTGATTAGCGATGTGGTATTGCTTCTCCTCACTTCATTTACCATTTGAAAAATAGACGTCAAATTTTCGTTATGTATGAAGCATGTGTTTATGATGCACAGTGGTACGGGATCTGATAATAGAGGAAATTTGTGAAAGAGTAAGTTATTTAGTCATTTGGTTAATTGCTCCAGCAGCTGATCTGCAAATATAGGCAGGCAATTCTTCTCAAAAAGTACTACGGTGTAAAAAGAAGTCAAGCATTGGGATACAAATGTATCAATCGATCTTTAAGTGCAAACTAACTCCAATAAGTGAGTTAAAGTGAAGGGCAGTTACTGGGACATGTTTGGTAGGAGGCAGAAGACTTGTGGACTTCCTCGTGGAAAAGATGTAGCGCATCAGTGACAAAGTCCACACGCACGACATATAAACTAGGAAGGGCAACATCATGTGTCACTGATTTGACTGGGACCTGTTTGGTGGAAAGTTAAAAAGATCAGTGTTTTAATAACAAACCACGCGTATGGAACTTTAACCATCATGACTCTCAAATCAAGACGGCCTACATTCGCAGCATTCCGTACATTTTTATTATATTACAGATCAATAAAACAGATTTTATGGTCAGCGGGAAGTTATATTCATTCCGCTGAGCTCTTTTGCAGCACGTGACTAAACACAAAACCTACGTTACTTTCGGAGACTGGGATGTGTTAAATGTTAGGTGGCATTAACGCCATTCCTCGTTGTCCAGTGTGCACATTTGTGTTTCTATGCTCCGTTCCAGGTGATCCTGTATTTCGTGGACCATCCAGTCCAAAATCCCCATTCCCGATTTTACGTCTCACCTTATTCCCGTCATCCGTCGCCGGGCTTCTTACCTTTCTTCCGTATTCTGTAAAAATGCTGGAGGGCGGAGATCGCCTGAGCTTAGACACTAGCTCGTTTTGCGTGTGCTGTTCTGCTCTTCTGCCTGGTCCTGCTTTGCAGTTCTGGGGAAAATGGGTTGCTATAACCAAGAGAGAGTTTTAATAATGATTAGGTCTATATGATTTTTCTATCAGTCTCTGTTGATCCCGCAAATGAGATAGCAATCATCCCTATCTTCTTTTACAGGCAGAGGACGACATCCCCAGCACCAATGTTTTTTCCAATGAGCTCAAAAATAATGTTCTACAAGTAATGGTGAACTCATCTAACAGCAGTCTTGAGACTGGTCAGGCCACCTGGGTGACTGCTTGTAGTTCTCCCAAAGAACAACTACCTGTACAGGAAGTTCCTTCAACCCCTTCTGCAACTACTGGCACTGCCGCTAACGCAAAACTGGAGACGGATGAGACTGCCGGGCACCATTATTCCCACAACCCGGCAGCAGGGGGCGCAGTCTGGCCCGCGAAGTTAACGGAGTCCCCGGGGCTACCGAGAGCCCAGGATGATGTCCCGGTAAGTTAATAATGGCCCGCATACAGGCAGTCCCCGGGTTAAGAACGGACTGCCGTAAAGCCTATTATATTAAAAATTCGGGTGAGATACTATAGTTCATAATTCATAGTTCATAATAAAGAATGCATGCACTATTTGTGACGCTCATGAAAACATTGCGGTTCGTCGCTCAATGTACGGTATATTATCGTATGTAGTACTTTTATTATTATTATTATTATTGCTATTATTATTCTTATAATTACCTGTACTTCAGCATCAGGGTAAGAGAAAGAAGGGGCATTGCATCCTACACTGGTACACAAACACCTGCATGGGTTTAACAGAAACGGGACTTTTGATGGGGCTAAATGTAGTCTGAGGCCTGATGCTGGCGCTTTATAATAATATGAGCATCAGTTTCAGTATTTGCAAGTTCGATGAATCCATCTTGTCTGAACAAATCAAACTAGGCCTATACATGAGAGCAGGTGATGATGGCAGAGTAAAGGACTTAATTAGTAAATAAATGAATAAAGCTGATATTTCTCCTGCACATAATTAAAGAAAAAATTAAAGAAACAAAAAGTCACTATGCCACTGCTTATATGAACTCTACAGCACTCGAAAAGTACAGTAGAGTAAATTAGTAAGTGTGAATCAGAAATAGTCATGATTGTTGATTTTAAAGATAACTAAAAATCAAAGAACTAAGTCTCAGATGAAGAACTGAAAGACAATATGACTGAAATAATTCATAAGCATATATCCAAGTGAAGAAAAGATAGCTATTACAGCTATTAAAAAGACAGCTATTAAAAATTTATAAATTGCACTGATAAATTTGCAATTAACTGGGATGCAAAACAGAGACGATCAGACTGCAAATTGGGGGGAAGTAGTAGCGGATTAAGCAGTCGGCTTTCACTGTCATTCCCACACACAGCCAAATATTTTGTGTCCTTCTAGCAACAAAGCAGTGGCATCCAACATGTAGCTCTGGGCATATATAACATTCAAACACTAGGCGGTAATAGTTCATATCTTCCTGCCAATATGAAGAATAATTTTAATTAATACCTACAATACTGTGACTTTTTTATGTCTGTTCACTTTCATGTGCCAGCCTCCACTCCCTGAAGAGGACTATCCTGCTGACAGCCAGGATGGCTGGGGGCCTCTGGTCTTTCCGGAGGACTTCCAACCCACCCTCCCTCGGGCCACCGTGGATTTTAACACCCTGTCAGGCTGGCGGCACGCATCGGATTTATGTGGGAAGGCAGCGCTCACCGGCGAGGCTAAGCACGAGCAGGTAAGGAAGCACCATAGCTGTGAAATGCGGGTAGCTTTCCTTACACCCACCCTGTGTGTGATTAATTTCCCACAGAAACCTAGCAGTTAGCACAGCATAGCGACATTCAGCATTAGTTCAAATAAAAGAACTCGTGGCCATCGTTGGAGATTAGTGGGAGAACATTTCAAACTGGAGTTGAGAAAAAGCTTCTTTACACAGCGTGTAGTTAGAGTATGGAATAGTCTTCCTGATAACGTAGTGCAAGCTAAATCCTTAAGTTCCTTTAAATCAGAGCTAGATAAGATTTTAACAACTCTGAGCTAGTTGAGTTCTCCCCAAATGAGCTTGGTGGGCCGAATGGCCTCCTCTCGATTGTAAATTTCTTATGTTCTTATTCAGCATTCGGCCATGCCGATACTGCTCCCTGCAGTCTTCACTGAAACTCTGTATCTGTGCCGTAACTGAGAAAAAATGCTCACGTTCTTTATTGGCTTGGAGATGCATTCACGTGGTTACCGGCCAGGCACATTTCTTCCGGGAAAGTCAGAAAGCCACAGATGGATACAAAATAATTACTACAACATGTGAACTTAAGTATGTATACAGTATATTAGTATAACTGCAGATTTTGGTGAGAGGAGGAAGTGGAGTTTCGTTGAGTTATTACGCTAAATCTTTAGTAAGTCCCAGATCCCAAAAAATCTAGTAATAGTCTGCTGAAAAATACGAATTCTGGTTCAAAATCAAGAACTTCTTTTTCATTCCTTTTAACTCAAACGACTGCTTGTCAAAACAAATCAGATGAAATAAAACAGCATTTATTTTTCTTTTTAGACTTAGGAAACAATTTTTTCCAATGCATTATACAAGTGAGGAAAGCTTGGTATCGGAAAGTATGGTACTCAAGTGAGTAGGTTTAAGTCTTGTTCATGGGCCCAGTGGTAATATGATTATTCTCCTGGCTATGAGGCTTGAACCCACAACCTTCCGGACACAGACACAAATCACTTAACTACTGAGCCACACAATACCAAAATGCCGATACAGTTTTTTTTGCAGACACAGTTACTTTCCTACAGTGCACCTGTCTATAAAATGATAAATAGGTCTGTAGACCTGTGGTCAGTAGGCAGCAGCCATACTGAGCTGCTATGCTGTGATGCCGTCACTTTCAAACGGTAAAACTGTGCTCTGGTTGGTAGAAGTTCCCAGTAACGCATCATTGGCCCTGTTGATTTTTCACTTAGTCATCAGTCAAGACTCTGCTTATGTCCAGGCTGGAAAACTCGACCCCACAATGGCGGGAAGTCAGGCTGGGAAGTCAATTGTTTCTATTCTTATATTCTGGCTCTCAAGCTCTCAGCCTGGGAACCTTGTTGTTCCTGTCCTTTTTAAGGCTGGAATACGGAAAAAGAAACTGGGGGATGCAGAATGAAACAGATTGTGCCCCAGTTGCGATGGTGCGACTTACGATCTTTCGATCTTACGATGACGATAGTGATGCGACAACATAGCAGCATATGCGGTACGATACGTTGGGGGCGCTGCCGGGATGTACACATCTCCCGCCTTGCGAGATGCCTCACTCTCGCCAGCGATCAACAGAGTCCAGTTGTCTTGTGTTAGAGAGCGTGTTTTTTTTCTGTGTTTTTGGTGTTTCAAAGCTCGTCTCGACTTACGATATTTTCGAGTTACAATGGGATCATCGGAACACAAATCTATTGTAAGTTAGGGATTACTTGCATAATGCACCAGCTACTCCTAGTGACTTTAACCAAACATTTAGAGAAGGGTTCCCCAAGAGCCAATGTCCATTTGCAGATTTCCATGTGGAAATACACCTTATTCAGCTCACCAGCTAATGGTCAGGTTTAGTAGATGCGTTTCAGCAGGGAAATCTGCAAACTGCATTGCAGAATGGCCCTCCAGGGTTGCTGCATACATTCCAGAGGAGAATATATTACATTTAAAAGAAAGAATATGCATGAGAGATGCTATGAAATAATTTCCCCCATGGGAAAAAATGAAAAAAAAAAATGCAAATCTCCTCCACCATCCCAACTGAAGTTTTCTGTTTAGTTGTTACGCACATAAAGGTAAATCTACTGACAAATTGCCCCAGTCCCAACTTTTCTTGAAATGTGTTGCAAGAACCAAAATACGTGTTTATTTTGTAAAAAACAATACAATTCACAAGGAGCACATTAAATAATGTGCTGTTGTATTGTTTTCAATGTAATACAAGTCAAAGTAAATTTAGAAATCACTACTTTCTCTTTTTATTTTTGTTTTCCATACTGTCCCAACTTTTTCTGATCTGGGGTTGTATATATGTGTATGCGTGTAGGTGCATGCTGTAAGATGTTATTACGTTGATGTTACGTTGGGTATGATTATGTGATATTACAGTGATGGCTCAGTTCTTTCAATGCAAATGTGCATGTACCCAATGAATTTAAGATTAGGTTCGGTTCTGGTTGATTTTGGCTATTATTGTTAAATTTGGCCTGTTGTTGGTCCTTTTCTCTCCACTCTGCTCAGCTGCCGGTACTGCCCAGCCAGCCGAAAATGGGGTTCACCCTCGAAGGGGGCGTCTTGAAGAACTGGAGGCACAGCCTATGCCTGTCTCACTTCAGTGGAAACCTGGATGATATAGTGAGTAGCCTGTAAGGGGCAGCAGCTCTGACCAGCTTAGCCTAAGTTGCTCCTATGACTGGTGATGTCAGCATGCTTTAAAAAAGCATAAAATACTCTCTTTGTGGGAAGTGAGTGCTGAAATACTGTAGGTATTTCTATGGGTAAGCTTGGCTGGGGTTATTATTGGTTGGTTTTTTTATTTAGTTTATATTGTTTTATTATATTATACAATATATAGCATATATAATATATTAATTTTCATTGTAGTTTTGTTAATTTTTAATATATTTCTATGTAAGTTGTTTTTTTCTGTTTAGTTTTTATGTTACTTTCACTTTCAGCTTTAGTTTATAATCTCGCAGAAAAAGCTTGCCTGGTGGTTCCAGTTTTGGTTATGTGGTCGCCAGGCATCGTATACCGTATTTTATTTGTAGACAGCGAATAGGCGAGCAGTGATGCAGGCCACAGGATAGGGAAACAGCTGGTCCTTCCCATTTCCCGTAAATAAATTATGCACAGCAGTCTCTTTGCCCATCCTGCATGACGCTGCCGGACGACAATGACTGCAAACTTGGACAGGCCTCTGGGGCGTGTTCAGTCCTTCCTGTGATTCCTGTCTTGCTGACCCCCCACTTCCTCTCTTTTGTCAGAGTTTTATGTCAGGTCCCAAGAGAAAAACCTCAGACGGCTCAGGTGAAGACGCGCATCACCATGTAAGATGGCCGTCACCTCAAGCGTGTTACAGCGCCTTTTAAACCACGTCTAGTATCTTGGTGCCTACAGCACTATGCAAAAGTCTTCAGTAGTCAAAGAAAATGTTTAAGGCTATTTATCTCAGTAGTAAGTGGATATTTAGTCAGAAGAAAAACTTAACATTACAATATAACATCACAATGAAGACTAAAAAGAATTTGTTCTATTCTCCAAGAAGTTATTGATATTTTGTTTGGCAATAAATACACCGCTTCAGATCCCAAACCTCTTCACAGGGGTACTTCATAAAATTCAAACACCATCTCACTAAACTCCATCCGTCCATTTTCTGTAACCACTTGTCCTGCACAGTGTTGTGGGGGGTCCAAAGTCTAGCTGGCAGGCTATGGGCACAAGGCAGGGAAAACCAGGATGGGGCACCGGCAGGGCACACTCGTGCACCATTCACCCACATGTGAACACTTATGGGCAGTCTGGTAACTCCAATTAGACTCAGCATGTTTTTGGACTGTGGGGAGAAACTGGAGGAAACCCCACAACAAAGTGAGGAGAACATGCAAACTCTACACACATGGAACCTGGGCAGAGACTTGAACCTTTTTCCCAGAGGTGTGAGGCAACAGTGCTAACCACTGCACCACCATGCCGCCCTCTCACTAAATGAATTACTTTCATTATTTTTAAAAAGTCAATGAGGTATTCATTACATATAGGAGGTGGGGTAGTGGTCAAGTCAAAAATACATCATTGCATTGGATGGTTGCTGCAAATACTGTGATTACTTTAGGAGAGGTTTTGAAATGGTTAAGGTAACATGATGTAATATGATAGTTTTCCACCATTGTGAAGATCATTTAAATGTCATTTCCTTTGCCTACATAAGGATTGAAGGTTCTGTAGTACTGTAGGTTGGTTTGGTAAGTAAATGACCTCTCCAACATAGACAGTCCTTGATGCTTGATGCTTGTCCTTGCAACAGAAAGATAGTTATTGCATTTTTTTTTTCAAACTCTGAACTCCTAAAACACAAAAATGCCATGATTCTCAGCAGGTTCACCTTTGTAAACCTGTAATTTGTGCACTTTATATTTTATGCTAGCTTATGGTTAGGGTTAGGAATTATTAATTAGGGTCAGGATTATGAATTGTTGTTTTATATCAATTTTATATCACACCTAAGATTTTAAACTTAGCACACAGTACCCCCACCTGGGAATGTGTATATTTTTAATTTGAGAACAACTTTGCTATGTATACTACAGTTTAACAGATATTATTTACTGTTCTCTTTAGGGCCATATTTTGGAGAAGGCAGGGATTGTCAACAAGACCAAGATCTCTGAAAATGGAAAAAGATTGAGGTACTTTTGCCAAATTTTGTCCATGAAACATTCAGAAGACAACAAGACCCTTGAAGATGAACTGACTGAATCTGTTTTATCTACAGAAAAAACTGGTCCCCGTCTTGGACAGTGCTCCATGGTGGGATTCTAACATTTCACAAAGACCCGAAATCTACAGCAGCTGGAGCAATTGTAAAATAACTATATCTTATGTATCATTTGGTTCCAAAAAAAAAAAACAAACCTACAATTAGATTAGATATAGATGCTATTAATGTGCAGATTTCTCTTATCACAAAGTAAATTTGTTGTCAGCTTAAAACAGGGAAAAGCAGCCCTGATCCTGGAGTGCCAGTATGCAGCAAGCTTTCCGTCCTACCTGATGAGTTACTATCTGCCCAAGATCAGGTGTGGCTCATCACAGACTGGGTAGGATGGAACCTGTTATTTACTGGCACTCCTGGATCAGGATTGCCTACCCCTTACTCCCTGACTTAAAGTAACATAGTTTTTTTTATCTAATCTGTTAATTTGAAGTGTTTGCATGACTTTTCTCGCCTTAAGGCTCTGCCATCAGTGCCTTCAATCATATTTTTTTTGCATTTGTAGAATAAAAGCAATCAGATCATCCCTGAGTACACGGTTGAGCTACGGGGAGCTACCATCACCTGGGCGACCAAAGACAAATCCAGCAAGAAGAACGTCTTGGAGGTATGAGACCGTGATTTTCCTACTGAAAAACACATAAGAAACAGCCCTTGAGAAATCAAGCTTCTCACCAGAGTTGTAGAAGACTGAAATGACTATATACTTTGGGTAACACTTAATTGTAAGCCACTTAAACTCCTTAGCACTGCAACATTACTGAACAAGAACAATAAAACAATTCAGTGACTGATGTGTCTTGTGCTTGTGCTTGTGCTTTGATTATGCCAGAGATGTGAATAGAAAACTCTGGTCCCGACAGTGTTGTATTTACTGTTGACGACTCTTTCTCCAGCTAAAAACAAGGCAGGGCTCTGAGTACCTAATGCAGTACGACACAGACAGTATCATCACTGATTGGTACTATACCATTATGGATACTATTCAACAGCTGGTGAGTTTCTAACCAAATACTGAACTTGCTTGGCCTTGTCATATACATACTTTTGGACTGGTCTATAATCCAGTAACACAAAACCTTTAAGATGCATATACTTAAGATGTGTACATTGTAAATGTTTTAAGATGTAAAATCTAGCTTTACGGGTACGTGGACATGCATTTATCAAATATGCGTTCATTACTCTAGGACATTCACAATCACAGTGAGGAAGAGGAAGATGAACATGGTGAAAAGGTGCCAGGTCATGGAGACAAAGACGACAAGGACAAGAAGAAGAGCTGTATGTCAAACTATCATCAATTAGTTTTATTTAATTTATATCTAATATGTTATATTTTTGCAAGCAGGTTCTGAAGAACATTTACGTTTCCAGAAAACAAAACAAGCATCTTCTACTTGCAATTTGTCTAGCACTTCATATGACATTCCAGATTAGATAATTAAAATATTTTACTGAAATTATTTGCAGTTGTACAAATACACAGTTTTGACTCATCAGTATAGCAGTCGTAGTATAGAGTTTGACGATTCTGATATTTTGGCAGTCGCATCTACATATAGTACCGACACAATACAGCGACCATAAAAATAAAGGCCGGGTACTGAGATTCTGGCTCACATGTATAACTTCTGCTCTTGGCCCAGTTATGTGACAGCTGTGTACAACTACTGTATGTCCGCAGACAGCAGGCACAGCACGTCAGGCTCCAATACAGAGTCCGAGCAGGGCAGGGTGCGGAACAAACTGCGCAGGTTCCTGCAGAGGAGGCCGACACTGCAGTCTGTCAAAGAGAAAGGCTACATCCAAGGTAGGGCCCTCTGCTGGCAGGCCCTGCTCGCTGCAACAGCTGTCATTAAATCACATTTTACCGTGGGATTTTTTTCCCCCTCTGTTTATAGTTTATCAGTTATCAGATGCTTTTGCACTGGTTCCTGCTATATCCAGTGACAGTGGTTGACGTCGTGCTTGTACTGTAGATTGCATGTTGATAATACTTTTTTTTAACGTCATTTTTATTTACTTCTAGCATGACTCACCTGTATTACAATTTTACTGGCTTATATTACAAAAGACATAGAAAAAGCAAAAGTAACCACGGTAAAAATGATGCATAAATATCGTACTTCTGGCTCACCTGCAGAGAACGTGTTTGGCTGCCCTCTGGACACCTTATGCTCTCGAGAGAAATCCACTGTTCCGTCATTCGTGAATAAATGCATCACGTCTGTGGAGAACAGAGGTCAGTTCATTATCTTTTTAAATGTTTTTTTTTTGTTTTTGTATGTTTTAGCAAGTCTGCCTATGAGGACATGTAAAAAGGGGCCTGTGTTTTATATTGTCATCTCATATTGATATCGTCATATCGAGAATGATAAAATTATTGTCAACTATTCAGCTATCTTATATTTCATTATGCCGAATGTGCGGTATAATGTTAGCATTTTTGTATCCATCATTTGTCTATCATCATGTTATATTTAGAGTTGCGGCTCATGTCTTGGGAACAGGTCTGGATACTGACGGCATTTATCGTGTCAGCGGTAACTTGGCTGTTATTCAGAAATTACGCTACAAAGTGGATCATGGTGAGAGACACATCACCCCTCGAATGTTTACTTTACAATTCACTGAAATGTAAAGTTTAAATGTATTCGCATTTATATATAAGGGGACCCCCCAAAAATGACTTTGCCAACTATGGTGGGGGGAATGATCCCCAACGATCATTTTTACTTGCCCGCATATCCATCAGTCCACTGGAAACATGCTAGCGTGCTTTATCCGTACCAATTCCAGTTCCAAAAAGTAAAAAAAAAACGATAAATGTGCAATGCATGTATAAAAGTGGATAATATAAATGGTGTTTAAATGTGTTGGTCTTTTCACAGAACTTTGCACTGGTGGCACTGGTAATTGACTGTAAATACAAATAAAGATAGGCATTTTTTGGGTAAATGATGTGTCGCAAAAATAAGCTATGCTATATTATAACACTACTTTTTACGCTAATACATTTCTCAGTTTTGTTTGAGAGCCATGATTATGCAGCGTTATCTGGTAACGTTCCTTGTTGTGTCCGTCCGTCCCTTAGAGGAGAACCTGGACCTGGAAGACGGACAGTGGGAGGAGATCCACGTCATCACCGGCGCCCTGAAGCTCTTTTTCCGGGAACTCCCAGAACCCCTCTTCCCTTTCAGCCACTTCGCCAAATTCATAGCGGCCATCAGTGAGGGATTCTCCCTACTTTCCCAAGGCCTGCCTTTGGGGCACCCTGTCCGCATCATATCTCCAGTTTGCCAGTTTGGTGTGGCCTTGTTTAGGTGGGTTTTGGTATTAACCTGTGTGTGTGTTTCCCCCCTACAGATATTACTGACTATTCCGAGAAGATGAACAGCATTTGCGAGCTGGTGAAGTCCTTGCCGCAGCCCAACCATGAGACCATGAAAGTCCTCTTCCGGCACTTACACAAGTTAGTGCTTTGGTTCACAGGCTTTTTCATGGCATCTTTGGGCAGTGATGACATCTATCTCATGTTAAATTCTGGGAAACGTTCCCTCAGATGAAGTTTATCTATGAACTCTTCCATGTGATTCACCCAGAGAAAGAATATAATTTAATTTTATATACTGAACAAATTGCATATCTGGCAATGTTGTACTTCTTAATCCATAGGATAGATAGACGGCTACATGCATACATGCTTACATACATAAATACTTCCCTACTGTAAAAATCCAGACCAAGATTTTATTTCAACCAACCAGTTGAGAATCTGTGACTGTGACTCTTTATACTCAACTGATTGGTTGAAGCAAAATCCTGGTCTGGATTTTTACTTTCTGGACCTGAAATTGACACCTCTGTTAGGAACACCAATATGCACACTTATATGCAGTCCATACCCATACACATACATTGCACCTTACAAGATGTTAGGTGGGCAAGACTGGCTGTATTTATATATATGTATTTATATTTACAAACGCGAGAGTCCAGACTTCTTACAGTTATTGTTAAATCTTTCTATAATTTCATATCTTGTTCAACAGAGTGGTCCAGTTTGGGGAAAAGAACCGGATGTCGGCCCAGAGCGTGGCCATCGTCTTTGGACCCACGTTACTTCGGCCTGAGATAGAATCAGCCAACATCACCATGTACATGATCTTCCAGACGCAGATAGTGGAGTTCATGCTTGTTGAGACTGATAAGATCTTCCAGGCATGATAAGTGGCACGTCCAATGAAGACTTCTGAAGGAGAGCTGCAGAGTGAGGGCTACTGCTGTCTGATCTGGTTTTCCTGAAGGCCCTGTGTACATATCATTTGTTTATGTGTATGCTATGAAGAATGGGCCAAGGTGGGGACAATAGCTACCTACAAATGCAGCATGTCCCGATTTTCCCAAGTTCACTGAGTTCTGGAGTCAGCAAGGGAAGGGCTTGCATTCCACTGAATTAACCAATCACAGTCTTCAATATATGACAACACCGCATTAATTAAAACCTGTGTTTTCTGTTAAGTGGCAAGGTGCACAGATTTGTGACATGCCCATTTTATTGTGTATGCCTTTTGTTAAAGGACAGGTCCAAGATACAAAACATGGGAAAATGCTTACCTGCAAAGGCTGTACAGAGCAATGTTAGCAAAGGCCCACAGATATAGTTATTTACTAAGGCTGGGCTTGAATCAGCAACTTTCCAGTTACAGGCAAGGAGGCTTAGCCTGCTGAGCCATATGCTATCCCCAGTTTGATGGCTAGAAGCTTTGAATTTGAAAAGGAGAAGAACACGGCCCATCATGGCGATGTCGTACAGTGAGCACTGTGATTGGTTAATGAAGTGAGACACAGGCCCCACCTTTGTTGTCGCCGGGGTGCAATGAATTTGGAAAAATCAGGATGTCCTGCAATTGCATTCCCTGTTTTCTTGATATTGTTGTCTTCCGTCACAAATGTAATATCTAATAGAAGATTATTATTAATAAAAGCTTGCGTGCAATAATATTTTTTTGTAGATTGCAATGAATCGTTCAGAGATTAAATCATATGAAATTTGTATTGTGCCAAGTACTTCCAGCCAAAATGGAGGATTACTCAGTTTTGTTAATGTTAGGTGGCCATTTGACTTTTATCAATGGTATTCTAACTTCCAAAATGGTTTTGATGGTCATTGTATTACTTGAAGGTAACATAAATTGTAACTTTAAAGGAATTGCACGTTTTCACGTAAACCACGTGACTATTATTGCAATCTTTGTATTTGTTTGACATGAAATTTTAATTGTAATTCTCTGAAAAATCTGATTATCTTCATATTATTAAACAGGGAATAGAACATTTTGATTGACTTTTGTACAACTATTAAACTGGATTATGGACACAGAATTACTCACATCTATTAATGTTGATCACATTTGCTTCAAGTGAATGGAGACAAAAAATTTACATAAGCCTTTTTAATCCTACAACTTAAAATTAAAACATATTTTAAGAGAGTCAGTGTTGTATATGGAAGACTGTAAGAAAAAGATTGCATTGCACTTCAGATGCAAATGTGGAAAATGTAATGTCAAAATGGAGTAAGGATTACTGAGTCTCTAAGTGCAATTTCAGATCTTATCATCCATTTCTGACTGATTTCCAACTGAATCTGTATTAAGCTGGCTAACACAAAAAAAAATGTACAATGTTGCAAAATACAAGCGGCCAGGGGTGGAGTCAGAGGAGAGGCCAGGGTAGCGCTGGACCCCCCTGAAATCTGATTGGACACCCCAGATGCCACCCCAGATGATTGACTTTATGAAAATATTTCAACATTTACAGACTCCGATTGCAATTGATTGTTCGAGAAACACATTCATTGTCATAGTCTGCGCACCCCCTGAAATAGCCTTGGCCACCCTCTGGCCACCCCAAATATAAAGGTCTAGTTCCTTTACTACAAGCGGCAACCCGCTTGGCACAGGCGAAAAACACGGTCAGCTGCGAACCGCCAGGTGTTATGCCGAAACAGGCATCCCTGCGGTAGATTGCCTCCCTGTCTCGGGGGCGCGCACCACTTAAAACGGCGATACTGAAGATCTTTTTTTTTGTAACGCGTGAAAACGATCATTTCTGTTTATGTAAATGCATTAAACTTGTGTAACAGACCATATAGAATTGTGTTTTGTTAAGATAGTGATATACAATATAAAAATATATAAAACAGGTCGGCGATCTGAAAAGATGTATGAAAATGTGTCCTCAGTAGTTTTCTGTTTGTGTCACAAGAGGGCGCAAGAACACACAGAATGAATGTATGTGTGGAGCGCTCGCAGACCGGTGATCAGTCGGTTGCCCATTTACGCTTTTGTGGTTTACTCTATAGCATGGGCGTCGCTAGGCCATTTTTAGGAGGGCTTTAGCCCCCCTAACATTTGTACTCAGCCCCCCTAAAAATTCTCCGTAAACTTTACACAAATTTGTGATCGCC
>JAODKM010000043.1:12006734-12019508 GCA_026780845.1 Petrocephalus sullivani
TCTCCCCAAGCGAGCTTGATGGGCCGAATGGCCTCCTCTCGTTTGTATATTTCTTATGTTCTTATGTTCTTAAAAGGTTTTAGAAAAGGAGACAGTGGTGAAAAGGGTTTATCACAGTTCATGTGCACTGTCAGTGATATTTTACATTTTTTTTCATTATGTAAAAAAAGTAATTTAGCAACCTTTTTATCTCAACACTCAACACTCAAACAATGCCTGAAAGAAGACAAATGTATACTCAAAATTTGACATACTTTTGTCCCTATTTACATAGACAACAATGGTGAGATAGCAACATCTTGCTTTCAGGTTAGCAGTCCCAGAGTTAATTTCCGAATCCCGTCATGGATGGGGGCTCACCATGACAGTGGCGATGTCCTCGGGACTGTCCCCATCGAGGTCAAACTTAAATGTCACCATTGTTTTGTTGTGAGTCTGTAGCTGGCACTCCACCACGCGGTCCTCTTTGTCTGATAGCTGTGGACCAAGACAAACTCAACCATTCAGTGACTGGCACCTTTTATGGTCAGAATTTATGTGGTAAATTAAGCATTCATTTTCAATATTGGCACGTCTAAAAATCAAACTGGTTCCTTCATGTTGCCCTCCTTTTTTATGACAGAAGCTCTGTATTTTAGTTATTTCTGTGCCTCAGTGTTTGAATGTAACCTAAGACTACCAGAATACAGGGTAAACAGTAATGAAGACTATTGTTCACGAGTCTATAAGAAGGCAGTTGTAAATCGCAGACAGGCGATACATGCAGGCAGTGCACAGGTGACGAACGAGATCTGTCGCCCAAGTCTGTCTTTGTGTCGAATGTGTCACTACGTTTATAATAATAATAATTGAGTCATTATAAAAGTAACTACGCACAGTACTGTACTGTAACTAGAGCTGACGAACCGCTGCAATGTTTTCACTAGTGTCACAAAGTACGTGCACAAAGTGCGTACCTTCATTACGAACCATTGTGTTTTGTTTTGTATTGTATTACGAACTTAATTTGTAATATTATAGGCTTTACGGCAGTCCGTCCATAAGTACGAGTTGTCTGTAAGGAGGCCTGCCTATGTTCAGTCACAGATATATTAATTTTCCTATGACCCTGACCAGTATAAGCAGTTGACAGACGGATGATCAGACAGGTATTAATTAATTAATTAATTTAATTAATCAAATTAATTAATTTATAAAGTCTGTACTCTGGACTGGGACGCACCCTGGTAATGCGCAGCTGGGGCCGGGTTCTCCTCCTGGATATCTTGCTTTTCCTTAGTAGTCCTTCGTGTCCATCACTGAGCATCAGGTTTCATTTCAAAATTGGGTTCAAATATGTTATTTTTAATACAATGCCATCAAAAGATACTGTTTCTCTGTTAAGGACCCAGAAATGTACCATGTGCCATTAGGTCATTGTAATATTAAATATCTGCAATAGGCATATCACTTTATTTATGTATGTCATTCATTTTGCTGATTGTCCTTGATTGGTTTGTGTGACACCCCAAATTTAATTTGTTGTTTGTAAAAGTACTTGGTTGATAAATGAATCTGATTCTGAATTAAAGTCAATGACCATGTGGCATTGTGGTCCATGGGTCGTACTCTCACATGAGCACAATGCTTGCTTCCTGGACTGGGCTTATGTGTGCGTGGGGTTTATGTGTTCTCTCTATGGTCACCCAAAGGTGAAAATATATACAGCTCTGAAAAAAATAGGAGACCACTCTATATTTTTAAAAATAACTGCATTTTTAAATCCTGGTTTAATCCTGGTTGCAATCCTGGTCCCAGGGGACACTGGTAACGACCAGAAACCAGCCAGGTAGAGGGGGGAGCGAGTTTCTAATGCCAGAGATGACTGTCAACTTATCTGGCAGTGCCTCATAAATTGGAAGAAAACCTCAAGTGACCTTCAACAGGAATGGGAATCATTAAGGGCACACAGTTAGGTGCACAGCTAGGACAGTACTTAACAGGCTTCTAGAAGCAGGTCTGAAGCCCCATGAAGCACGGAAGAAGCCCTTCATTAATGAAAAGCAGGGAAGAGCCATATTTTAAACATAAGCATACCAATAAATTGAGAAATGAGTTAAACTAACTGTTTTGCTGTGGTCTCTTAATTTTTTCCAGAGCTGTATATGTTTAAATGATGCTGACTGTTACCTGTCAATTGGCGAGGAAAGGCCACTGCTCGAACCTGAATGACTGTACTCAGTGTTGTGGGACACTGCAACACTCTAGGGATTTGCACGATACAACAGAACAATCAGAACAATGCAACTCAATATAAAATAGAAACCTTCTATTGAGGATGCGAGCTGAAATAACAAAGACACCCACCAGGGGGTAGCAGAGGGCCGGGATTTGTAGCGTTTGCTTGGGTGGAGCTGGACCTGCAGGAGACTGTTGAGAAGTGTCTTCCAAGAGAACTCCCTCAGAAGTGCTCATATAGGCATCTGTCTCACAATCAGCTGCCATGAAAGCAGACATAGTGACCACATAGCTATGTCAGAGGTGACTAAAAGTTTGCTACTTGGTACGTTATGGTTATGGTACGTTAGAGGGTAGTATTGGAAGACTTTATGCAGCCCCAATATAAAACACAACACACAGAAAGTGACACACCATGCTGATTTGGTTATTTCTTTGCTCTTTCAAGTTTCTATCTGACCTAATTTGAAAAATTATATCACAAATAAAATAAAAATTTCTGGGATTTTTTCTTTTCTTTCATTTTCAGACTGAATAATTTTTTTATCGTCCCGTTTTCCTTTCCACTGCAAAATGATCTACTTGCACCTCTTAAGGTTATTTTACGCACAGGAATTTGCCAACAAGTTTATAATTATTTTATAGCAATAATAATAATAATAATTATTCTTATTATTACTATTATTACTACTACTATTATTATTATTATTGTCTGGGTCAGATAAGTAGGTGTGAATGCAGTCAGCACAAAAATTTAAAAGCCAAATCAAGAAACACGGGGGGAAAAAAACAAGCAAAAATCAATTAACTCCTACCACAAGTGTACAACATTAACAGAGGCATAACTTTATCAAGCTACTGTAAGTGCTTCTGGTTTGGCCTGATTGGTAGCCTCATTCATACAGAACTGTATGCTCCCTCCCCAGGGGTACGTTAATGCACAGCCTTAGCCAGGGCCTCCGCTACAAAGAGGACTCAACAGCCCCCCCACTGTACAAAATAGTAGGGGGCCGCTGACCATGTTAATGTGCCTCTGGTTGTCACATTTTATTCTAGAGGGCAGAAAAATAGGGGCCCTGCTGTAGACGCTATAGCTTGTGGTGCTTCTGGGCTGTGTGCCTGGAAATACTCGATCGTGCACTTACAGGTGATGGGGGAGTGGCCGCGGTGCCGACTGAGGACATGAGGATATGCGTCAGGCTCCTGGGGTACCGATTGGAGGGGGGAGGCCATGTGACAGCCCGCAGACCTATCAGACGGGGGAGGGGCGGGACCAGACACTGTGAGAATGGGCGGCACCAGAGACTGAGGGGAGCTTTCTGAATCTGGGCCAGTGCAGTTAGCGGCTGGTTTTCTTGGCTCCTGCTCTTCGTCCCTTTCCAGCCTGGTCTTCCTCAGCCCTCCCCATTTGTCCCTCTGACGCTTGATGGCCGTCACTCGGTCACGGATGGCTCTGGCCACGGGCTTGTGGTCGACCTCGGACACAAATCCCGACACCACCTGGGTGGAAGCCGCAGAGATGTTAGTCAGATCTCTCACCCAGGAGAACCAGCAGACAGCACCGCCCAAATGTGAGACTCACTGCTTGGGTTCATTTAATCATTTAATGAGAAATGAATCTCATAGCTAGATCTAAAAATGAAAATTCTCTAATCAATTTTTGGAGAAGCTCCAATATCTAACTTCCAATGTGCTACACTGTCAGAAAAAAAGTACGAATTTGTACCTTTGAGGATACAATTACTTTTCACTAGGGCTGTAGCCTCAAGAGTCTGCTGACTATACCCTAGCTGTAGGTAAATGTACATTTTAAAACAGTAATAATATTATAAATGGACTCTAAGGAGCATTTTTGTACCTTGGGGAACAAAAGTATAGCAGGCCTGTCGTCTTTTTCCTGACAGTGTAGCTGCCTTACTTCTATGTTGCTAAATAAACAAGTAAATGTTAACTTTCCAGTTTCCAGTCTTTAAAATGTCAGTCCAATTTAACTAATTCCTACATACAGGCCACGCCAGGAGTCCATTCTGCATTGTACCACAACTCCAGAGGTGGGTAATTCCGGTCCAAAGAGTAAAAATCCAGACTAAAAATTTGTTTTCGACCAACCAGTTGAGGATTAAGAGTGTCAGTCACAGAGTGTGCAACTAGTTGGTTGAAACTAAATCCTGGTCTGGATTCTCTGGACCTGAATTACCCACCTCTGCACAACTCATAGCATCAGATCCGACGGCTGACTGCTTGACATCAACCTGAATACGTCTCCCATGACGAATTTCAGGGGAGGCCTCACCATCTCGTGCGCTACTTCCTCAGGCACGTCTTTGTAGAGGTCAAAAAGGAACTCGATGGCGTCGTTGTCTCTGTATTTCCCGTGCAGCTTCCTGGTGTCGTCCACGCGTAGCCAGAGCTTGAGGCCGGACTTCAGCATGTCATCCTCCTCGGCCAGCTCCACATGCACGCCGCTGTGCTCCTGGAAGAACGGGTGCTCCAGCAGGACGTGGATGGTGTACCTGGGTGGGGCGAAAATGGGCAGTACAGGGAGAAAATGAGGGTCATGAATGTGTCACATAGGCAGAGGTGGGTAATTCAGGTCCACAGAGTAAAAGTCTAGACCAGGATTTTGTTTCAACAAACCAGTTGAGCATAATGCACTCCAAAATCTTGTGGAAAGCCTTCCCAGAAGAGGTGACAGCTATATTGGGACAGGCAGGTGGTGTAGTGGTTAGGGACGCAACCGTGTAATCGAAAGATTGCCGATTTGAGTCCCCGACCCGCAAGTACCGCTGAGGTACCTTGAGCAAGGTACCGTCCCCAAGCACTGCTCCCCAGGCACTCATGTTGCTGTGCCACATTGTCACATGGGTTACATGCAGAGGACACATTTTGCTGTTGCGTGCTGTGGTGTGTCAACAATGACGATCAATCACCTTCAGCTATTATAGCTGCAAAGGGGGGGCAACTCCATGTCGATGCATATGGATTTAGAATGGGATGTCATAAAAATTCCTGTAGGTGTAATTGTCAGGTGTCCTGATACTTTTGTACATACAGTGTATGAGCCTGACTTCATGCTAATTTAACATGTTTGTCAGGTAAGTACCAAAACTGCACAATTTTTACTGTGGTGAAGTCCCAAGCTAGGGGCATATAAAAGCCGTATAAATGTAAATAACAATTAAACTCCTACTGCATACAGTTCTCATGTATTCTGGGCTTATAATTTGATATCATTTGATTTAAATAGGAATTAACAAACCATATGACAAGGCATGCAAAAAATACCTTTCAAATTTGTTCATCCGTATGCATCCTTCAATGATCTCCTGAAGCTCAGGGACTTTAACTTTGAAAAAGCTGTCTGGCTTGATTCCCTAAGCACATCATTAATAGGGAAACACTGCATGGTGATAGAAGCTTTGATCCTAATAACATGAAGCACATGGAACAGAAGATCTAGAGAGAATATTAAACCAATGAGAAACTTGAGAAAATCATATATTACTGTGTCATTGTGCAAATGTGTTAGTCATTTCAGAACAATTATTTTAGTTTCTCTACTTCAGTAAAAGTGCAGATTCAGTTCTTTCATGCCAACTTTTGGGTTCAATTTTCTGCTGTATAACTGAAGAAAAAGACTAGCTTTTCCTCAGCTCTTCTGCTCACATTTGTGACCTTGCGGTAGATCTGGGCTGCATTCCGGCACTCGGAGTAGGGGTATTCTGATGTGGTCATCTCCAGGATGCACATGCCAAAGGCATAGATGTCCACTGCCTCATCATACTTTTCCTCGTACATTTCCGGGGCCATGAACTCAGGAGTTCCTTAATTGGGGGGGGGGGCATGATTTCATAGCACATATCACAAGAGCAGCTCTCAAACGAATCTCCAAAGCAACTGGAATTCGAAACTCAGTGGTCACGCCATTGAGTACAAGCCACCAAACCATTAATTCTGTATCACAATGTAAATCTCTCTGTACCAAATAAGTACTATGAGTTCATGGAGGTATTTTTGCCTTACTGTGTAAAGGGTAATGGAAGATGGAAGACAGATGGATTTAAAAGGAGTCTTCAATATAAATATTCATTCATTTTCTGAATGCGATATGTTCCGATTTGCGGCAGGGATCCTAGCATGATCTCACCGATGACGCTCTTTGCGAAGGATGTGCTCTTCAGGGTGGCCAGACCCAGGTCCCCGATCTTCACAGAGCCAGTGGGGCCCGTGATGAAGATGTTGTCACATTTAAGGTCGCGGTGGATGATTGGGGGGCCGCGGCTGTGCAGGAAGTGCAGGCCCCTCAGGATCTGGCAGCTCCAGCGCTGCAGGACCTTCAACTTCATTTCCTTAAAGCGCTTCAGGTACCTTCAGGGTTCACAGGTACATGCCAGTTAAAGGCCAGATTTGGAATTGGCCTAAGGACACCTCATATCTGCCATGTAAGTTGGAATGCTTAAAGAGTTGCAGATAGGTAGTCTGTCTCCAATTGAGAGGGTACCTGATAATCCATGTTTTGGAGGACACTTTGAATAAGGACAGGATTTGTAGACTGCAATGTCAATTGAAAGGACCTGCCTTTCCCTTAAGCACCTAGTTCTAGCTGTGTGCTGATTGGTCAGTCTCCTATAATCATGCATGTGTCACTAATCTTAATGCAAAACAGTTGTATGAGTCTTTCAATCAAGGAAACAAACCAGTCAGGGCACAAGAAGTGAACTATTCAGCCAAGCACCAGAGCCTTTCAGTTTTAGTAATACTAAATAATAATAAAACCTGAAGAAGCTGTAAGTCTCCTCCCCGACAGGGATTATCTGGTCACCCTACAAAAAGATAGACTGGAAATGCAACTCAGCAGCTCCAAAAGTTGTGTGATTCAGTGTAACTCAAAAATAGATTAATTTTTCCAAGGGCCCCTAGACTAGTGCCTGCCAGATAGGCACTTGATCTACTTTTCAGCCAAAAGAGAAACAAGAGAGAATTAAAAACAATGTCAGTAATCTGCTAATCAGCATGTAGGGTACTGGCAGTAAAATCTGTCAAGGCAGGGCCTTTGATTTTGCTAGACTATACCCTAGGATAGTCTATACATTAATGCACCATGGGGTGAAACTAGGCAGTGAGACGGTATCACGTGATGAGGAGAAGGACTGACGTCTTCAGGGTTCCGGAGGTCATGAGCTCGGTGACCAGGATGATGCAATTGTGGCCATTGACCGTAGACTTCCAGGAGTCATGGAAGCGTACGATATTGGGGTGCTGCAGGCCCTTCAGCATCTCGGCCTCCTCACTGAAGCACTGCCTCTCAGCCTTCGTCAGCTTCTGCGTCTGTTGGGTGGAAGGACAAGGGCCAGACAGTCACCCATATGCACATCGGGGCCCATTCTAGGATTTGACCCTTTGATCAGCAGTGGCCACTAGGAATCAGTGAAGGAAATGGCGTCATAAGAGAAAATTCTAGAAGCAAGGGAAATACAGCCTCAATAGTTAAGCTTGGAATAAAAAAAAACACGAAATCAGTGGCTGAAGGAAAAGATACAGAGGTGGATCGTTCAGGTCCAGAAAGTAAAAATCCAGACCAAAATTTTGTTTCAATCAAGCAGCTGAGTGACTGTGAGTCTTTTTACTGGCTTTAAACTGGCTGTTTGAAACAAAATCTTGGATCTGCATTTATACGTTCTGGACCTGAACGATCCACCTCTGAAAACATGCTGATATTGTACAGACAGGCGTACGAATCTTGTTTTTTGTTGCATTTTCTTTGTTATTTTATTCATGAAATTGTGAGTATGACTGGGAAAAGCATGTCTTTGTTATTTAATACATCAGACACATGGTCGTCGAACACCCACGTGATTTGCATTGAATAAAATGAGTCAGGCACCTTTAAAAAAACAAAGGTTGAAAAAAAAAATGTTCTGAGGTGGTAGTTTAATGCATGATCATATAGTTATTACACAGATTCATGATGAATCGTCAAAGGGTCTTTAAAGGTAAATTAACGTGATCAGCTGCTTATAAAACCATTTATCAGAATTACTTTTAATTTGTTTATGACGTATGCTGATTTTCCTCTTGCTCGAGATGAGGCTAACCTTTTAGGGCACCGTTTTTCAGAATTTAATCCAAAGCTCAAGTATTTTATCGGCTATTTTTCTCTTTTTTTTCATTATAGCATTTTTATATATGAACATCAAACCTGTTTGCAGGAAGAGATACATACAAAAGCTCACAGGTATAAATAGATTTTATAGGCTAATAAAAATTTCAGAATAAAAACATAAATGTACAGTACACACGTGGTAGATAAAGAAATTTCCAGGCTTGGGAGAGTCTTATCAGTAGTCCTTTATATAAGCTGTTGTGTTCATAACTTAAAAAAAAACACACACACACACAACAGCCTTTACCACAGAATAAGAAACACTTTTAGGTCAGCCAAGTTGACAGAAGGGAAATTTGTAACACTGCTATGGAAAATGAAAAATTTTCTGGAACAGCAGGACACCAATGACACTAAGAAGTGTAGCTGATAACGACGAGATATCAGCCTTGTAAATATTGGCATTTCCATTAGAGCGCTGGCCCGAGGCAGGAGGACATGAGAGTGAAGGAAAAATGGCCCCAAAACATCAAAAATATGGACATGATTCTAGTCCTTAAGCCAGAATTATGCATTTTGATCTACCTTGGCTCATACGTTACTTCTGGCCCAAAACCATGCCAACACCAAGCCAACACCATGCCAACACCAAGCCAACACCAAGCCAACACCATGCCAACACCAAGCTAACACCAAGCCAACACCAAGCCAACACCGAGCCAACACCAAGCCAACACCATGCCAACCCCTGAAGCCGAACTGAGCAGAAGCAGGACAGCTGGGCAGATTCTCGAGAAGCAGACTGAGGAAGTGAGAGGCCTTCCAGCCAAAACCGTGACTAGCTGATTCACACTTGCCTGGTCGTCGGTTTATCTTTTTCAGTTCACGTAGATGGTATTCCCAGTTTTGTTTTATGTACCAACTGTAATGCGTTAGCTTTCTTTGGAACATTACTGGTCTTTGTCTCTGTTCTTTCCATTCACTCAATCTCACTTTCAAAACTGAAAGTACTCAACTCAGTGAAAATGGATGAATATTGTGCCAGGACAAACAAAGGTTTTAAACAACGGTTTTCATTGTTAAAGCAAGTGACTTTTCAGGCTAATAAACACATCAAAAAATACCATCATCCATGCTAATAAGTTAGAAACCTCTATATTACTTATACAGACGTGGACAAAATTGTTGGTACCCTTCTGTTAAAGAAAGAAAAACCCACAATGGTCACTGAAATAACTTGAAACTGACAAAAGTAATAATAAATAAAAATGTACTTCAAATTAACTAATGAAAATCAGACATTGCTTTTGAATTGTGGTTCAAACTAATCATTTTAAAAAACAAACTAATGAAACTGGCCTGGACAAAAGTGATGGTACGCCCTGGAAAAGATTAAAAATATTTTGACCATATAAACATGTTAAACTAAGGTGTGTCCTCTAATTAGCATCACATGTGTCTTCCAACTTGTAATCAGCCAATCTGCCTATTTAAAGGGTGAAAAGTAGTCACTGTGCTGTGTGGTATCATGGTGTGTACCACACTGGACCAAGGAAAGCTAAGGAGGACGTTGTCTCAAGACATTAGAGAGACAATTATTGAAAAGCATGTTAAAGATAAAGGCCATAAGACCATCTCCAAACATCTTGATGTTCCTGTGACTACAGTTGCACATATTAGTCAGAAGTTTAAGGTCCACGGAACTGTAGCCAACCTCCCTGGACGTGGCCTCAAGAGGATAATTGATTACAAATTAAAGAGATGGATAACATGAATGGTAACCAAAGAACCTTCCAAAGAGATTAGAGGTGAACTCCAAGATCAAGGTGCATCAGAGTATCAAATAAAGGTGCATCAAATAAACATCTCAATGGGTATGTGAGTCCAAACTACTGACTAGTACTGTATCATTTCATAACTGCCTCCCAAACCAATAAATATGACAACCATATATAGTGGCTTCCAGAGAAATTAAGGATTTACTGCTCAAGTGATACTTAGCTCCTAGAAGTGGAGATTATCCATGTAGTCACAAGAAAGCCTTACATTAATACAGTAAACGTGAAGCACCGTTTATAAATACTGTAGCCAAATGCTGTGCTGATAACATTAAATAATTATAATAAATGGCTTTTCATGCTTGTTGAATGTCTTTGAATGCTGTGGAAAAAAAAAAACGTTAAGCTCATTGTATTTGTGCGACTGTGACTGTTGCAGACGTCCCACCTCTCCCGAAAGTTGCGGGCGTCTCTCATAAATTGACAACATCTCTTTGACCACCACTAATGATACACAATGTCCACCGAGAATCAAAATTGCGGAGTCATTCCTGCAGGGAGCTGGCACAGCCCCACCCCGTCATTGTCAACAATGCCCCCTGCTTGTCAACAAGTTGAATCACTGGAACCCACCCCCTGGTTCTAAGGTGGGATGGCTGCAGTTAAACACATTGGCTCTTTTTCTTATAACCAAATGTCATGTATGGAAGTATGTCAGCACCAAATCATTTCCTCACTCTACCATCCTTTACAATGAGACGGTTGCTTGGTCTCATTTAAAGCTGCCCTAAGCCAGGGACAGGGGGTGTTTCCCTTCAGGACATGCAAACACGGCTTGGCGTTTCGTGTTTGGCCAAATTTGGCAGCCAGTGTGCTTTGAAGGTGGCCTTAGGGTCACCTTTCTGGCTGATAAGCTGTTGTCATGACTTTGTGCATGAATGTAGGTTTCCTTTTCGCCCTGCGCCAATAAACAAGGCTTTCTGGCAACGCTTTACTTAAAGCTCTCTTCTATAATGCATTATAGATACCTTCATAATGCATTATAATGGTCGGTATAAGAATTACTAAAGCATTACGGCATATTCTGTTGACAGTCATAAGGCGTTATAGTGCTGATCAAAATACTTCATAAACTCAGATAGAGCTCTCATCTATAATGCACTATTGATACATTCATAATGCATTATAATGGTCACTACAAGAATTAAGGATGCTTTACCCTGGGTTATTCTCTACCTCGCACCCGTAGCCTTCAAGATAGGCTCCAGAACCCCATGAGCCTGCATAGGATAGGTGGTTTCGGAAAATGAATAAATGTCTAATAATAAAAATCCCAGAAACCGATTCAATTCATCAGTACCTGAGAAACCCTCAAGCACTACAGAATCCAGTGTTAACTGTTAATCAGTTTAATGATTGTATTCTGAGGAAAGGAATATCGTATTTGCTTAACGCTGCCTAATGTAACCAGTACTTGTGCTACAGATTTATAACTATATGTTTGGTGGGATAAGGAGTGTGGATGGTGGTTTGTAGTTAGACTATAGAGGAGAATTTGCTATGAGAGAGAAAATGGATTTAGGAGAGCTTGGCTAGAAGCTTAGCAATATATCACACATATATTCTTATCACAGAGCAAATAGCCAATGCATTAAGGAGTTTGGGAGGTCTTGAGAAAAGCCACACTCCTGTAAGACATATTATTGCATCCTTGAAGTCTCTCATGCTCTAATTAGAAGAGGATCCACAATCAATCAAAAGTAACAGAGGCAGCAGTAAAAGGCTGAACTCCCCTGGTGAGTTAATAACCGAGGCATGAGAAGGGGCGTGAGTAAGAGCGAGGTCACGGATGAAACAAAGAGATAGTGTTTAAGAAACGGAGGATTCCCTCTCGACGAGGTGCATTCAGCTTGGTTTTCTGAAGTTTAGAAGCTTTAAGAAGCTTAACTTGCCTTAAGGGGCCCCAGCCTGACATCCTCCCCACTTGTCAAGATTTATCAGGGGGAGGATCCCACCCCACCCTGCTTTTCTCAGGGGGCCCAGAATCCCTTGCTAGACCCCTGGGTTCTACTCTGGCTGCTTGGATGAACTAACTTCAATCTATACAGTATGCATTCAGTCTATTTTATCTAGATATATTTTGCTGAAAAAAAATGGAATATCACAAATAAATAGAATATCAGTCAAAAGTCTGGACACACCTGCTGAAAATAATTTGTTTTTCAGCAATGAGCCTAAGCCCCCCTCGAGGTTTTGTAGGTACTGTACCCCCCCCCCCCCCCCCATCTAAACCCTACACAGCTGGTTTGGAATGAGTTGGATCAGAGTAAAGATGTTGAACAATTCTCCTGGTTGCTGCAATATTTATGTATTTCTTCATTGCCTCAAGGCCTCTTACTATAAGATGAATAACATAGCTAAAGTAGAGACAAAAGCATTAAAAGCAGGTGTGTCTAGACACATATAGATAATGTATAATAATCTCTTCCGGATAAATATTATTGGTTTCACGAAAAAAATACTAATTCTGATTATTAAAAATAAAAGCATCGGGTAATTTTGATTGGGGTGTTAGTATGATAACACAATGTAACACAACTTTTGTTCCTGGCTTCCAAGTGTTATATTTCAACTGCTTATGTCTAAAACCTATCGATAAACGACTACATTCAGCAC
>JAODKM010000043.1:12053759-12072119 GCA_026780845.1 Petrocephalus sullivani
CTCGTTAATTAACGAACATTCGTACGTGCTTGATAACGAACTACGTAGCGCAACGAAGCTTTTGGGAAAGTCACCCCAGGACTTAGAAGTCCATATAAGGGAATTTGTGTTATAGAATATTAACCTGCAAATTTTTGGGTGCTTTGCTCATCATGTGCGAGGGAGCGAAAGATAGGTTTATAGAGGATTATAGAGTCATAGATGCTTAGATTAATTCTGACTACCACATCTAGTTTTCCAATGCAAGGATCACAAAGTCTTCAAATGCCTACAGTATATATAACAAGAGTAAATTTCTGAACATATTTCCTTTTTTGAAGTAGCATGAAAAATAAATAAAGGCACATTGATTGACAATTCCGAAGTTACTGTATAACAATCCAAAAACACCACAACACATATTAATCTGTAAAGTTACAAACATGTTACTGTGACATCTGGTGCAAAATTAATTCCAGACATTACCTGCCACAGGCATGGTTATCTGCCATGCTTGTTTTCACTTCCAGTTCGGCTCAATCAGTAATTACCCAATCTATCAGTCTGTTTCAGTTCACTCTGAGTAATGTTATTACTATATCATTATGGGCAGTTTGGGCTTTAGAGCTGGCCCAATCAGCTTCTTTCATTAACTACCATCTGCATGATTTTTCAAAGGTATCTGAAAAAACAACATGGTGTATTATAAAACTTCAGGGAGTAGTTAATGATTGTAGTAGTACAGTTCATACAAAATTAAGAATATTATAACAATAACCTTTATGAACATAAAACCCAAGGCATACATTCCTTCATTTTGACTGATCTGGGATTTTATTCAACATAGAGTAGCGTAGTAAATGGTACATTCATCAAAAGACCATTAAATGTAATAATTTCTAAACAAAAAAGTATAACACCAAGAAAATATGTACAACCAACATAGACCAGTCAACCAGTCTGACTGACCCGCAAAATTGCATATCATTTAGTTAGAGATGCTATGTTGTTTTATGTACCATGAAGCATGCTGGAAACCTTTAATTGTGTCTTTAATTTGAAAAGTACATTCTCAGTAATCAATTGCATTCACAGCAACCTTGAAATGTTTAATTTCTTAACACAGAACATTAAATGTGCCAGATGGTTTTCTACGTCTCAGTTTTAGCATTGCAATGCTTGCCAGCTTCCTTCAGAATAGTTTTTGCACATGTAAATTGTATATTTGTCTCTGCTGAAGTGTAAAATTTGATGTTACTTATTTTTACATGTGAGGATGGTACCATTGCTTGGGTGTGGTGGGTTTAAAAAGACAGGATCTCAGGTCTCCACAAATGCATGAGCATTTTCTGCTCATATCGGTGTCATTCTTTTTTTGTAAAACACTTTACTTGAGTGGGCATAAGTAACTTTGTAAAAACCATTAACAAATATAGTAACTTAATGAAATACTGTACATGAATCGTCTTGATTGATCAATTATAAACGAACATGGGATCAGTACACAGTGTTGGGGATTACAAAAGTAATCCAGTACAGACAAGTTCAGGTCCAGAAAGTACAAATCCACACCAAGGTTTTGCTTCAACCAGCCAGTTGAACACTTGGTGACTGTGACTCTTTATACTCAACTGATTGTTTTGTACTTTCTGGACCTGACCTTGTCTGTAATGGATTATTTTTGTGAGTAAGTTCCCCAACACTGTCAATATGTAACTAACACTTAGTTTCTGGTTAATTAATACATCAAATGCTACATTATTTAGTACTACATTATTTGTGCCCCCTCAAGTAAAGTGTTACCATTTTTTGTCTCAAAAAGGACATAATACTTAGCAAAACATAACTAAACTAGCAAACTAAATAAAGTAAATTAGTAGCCAAGTGATAAAAATGTGCATAACACTATATGAGCCAGCAGCAGTATATCCTCATATAAAATTATGTAACTGCTGAATAATATGCTAATAATATTTATGTTTGAATATATATACAGAAGTTATAAAGACATATTAAGCATGATCTCACTAATTACCAGAATTACTCGTAATACTAATTAACTCGTTAACTTTTTAATACAAAGACTAAACAATTTCTGTTAAAGATTATTAATAACACTGTCAATTTAAAATTTTCTGTAGCACATTAGAAAGTGCAGATGTAAGACGTTTATTAGTTAAGACTTTCTTAGACAATTCTGGATTAGTGCAGTTTTTTGCAAGATATCACAAAAAGGAGCATCACTTTTTTGTTTTTAAAACAGCACTACAGTTTTGGCTGTAACTAACCATATTTAAAATGATTAACACTGGGATACTGGAAGTCATTAAACTTGAGAGTACTTAGATGATTTCAGAAAGTTACCATTATTTTCTGAAATTTGCAGACTTAAATACAAGTCATTGTAATTCTTCATAATACAAATGTATGAAAAAGTGCTTGTAAAAATAATTCATCTCTGGAGCAAAGAAACAAAAAAAGCAAAGACAAAATAATTACAATTATAATGAGTTGGATGTTTAGTGTGAACAATAGACAAAAACACAGTATCGACATACGCTCTCGGGCAAAAGTACTGGGCCAGATCCAAATGGCACAACATTTTTTGCCCCAGAGTGCACATATTGCAAATTTGGTGCTAGATTGATGTTAGATTAATAATCCAACTTTAACCTCCTGAGACCCAGCTTTTGTTAGGTGTGCATTTTTTTAAATTTCCTTTAGCTTTTTCCTTTAGCATCTTGTTCGCTTACAGTTTTGCCTATAGTGCTTATCTGACCGCTAGATGACGGAACAAATGTCCCTGAATAAATACATCAGGTCTGAGTTAAGCAAAATAAGATATTATGGAGCAGGGAAGCCAAAATGTAATGTCTCCATATGAGGACATAGGGTCTCTGGAGGCTAACAGTGATACATGAATTATACAAAGCATACCTTCACAGTATATTATTGAAAATATATATAAGGTCAATTCTTTATATGTATGTACAGCTTTGACAAAATTCCTGGGGAGATGCCTCATTTGGTGACAGATTTGGCACCAATGATTTTTAAAACCTTTTCTTACCAAGGTGGTCTGCTTTTCACCATTAAAACAATATCCAACTTTCTCCCATAATTGTTCTCTCTGGGAAAACTGTATTAAACATTTTTTAAAATTCCACGTTTTTTGAACTTATGTTTTCTCACCTATTCTCAATAATGTTACTTCAGAATGTTAGCCGTGCTTCTGTGTCAGATCCTCACTGCATACCAGTCCAAATCTGGGAAGAACCAATACTCTCCATGGATACCTACGTCTCTCGGCCAAAGCAAGCCAAAGTTGCTCATTCCTCTATTTCATGTGCTAAACAACAGACTCCTTCAGCTTGTCCAGGGATGTGAAGACCTCTTCAGGAGGGGATGGAGCAGAGTGCAAGACCACATCACTGACGAATTCTACTCGATTTAAAGGGAAGTTTTCTACCGGTGTCTGTTTTTTTTTTTCCTTTGGTTTTGAGGGGCCACGCTTGCCAGATGGATTGGACTTACGGTACTCGCGGTATGCTCTTTGGATGACTGTTGCAGCCACCTCTTCCCGTTTACGTTTTAAAGTACTGGTAATGGGTTCATAGACCACTGGGGAGGGGTTGTTCATCTTGAACTTCTCCTCCATGCTCTCCCTGAGGGCATCCATTGCATCAGATTCTCCCAACACCTCTGTGGTAAGAGCAAGCAAGATATCTAAGCAATGTATTTTATCTTCAGTAACAATCGGAAGATCCATAGTGATCAGCTTAATTTTATTAGGCTTTGCAATCCTGAGAGGCTCTTTCAATGTGTCGCAAAATTCTGACAGGCGACTATAGTCCAAAAACTGGGTAGCATCTGGGTCAAATTTCTCCCAGGTCTCATAAAACATCTCAAAGTCATCCTCACACAGGGGCTCACTACTCTCTTCTGTAGCCACATTAAAATTCTCTAGAATAATGGCGATGTACATATTTACCACGACAAGGAAGGACATGATGATGTAGCCACAGAAGAACACAATGCCCACAGCAGGATTCCCACAATTGCCTTTGACAGAAGTGCCTGGATTCTCTATGTCTGGGTCACAGTCTGGGGGTCCACTATTCAAAATAGGAAGCAAGAGTCCATCCCAGCCGGCAGAAGTAGTGATCTCAAAAAGGCAGATAATGCTGTTGCCAAAGGTCTCAAAATTGAACATGTCATCAATGCCGGCCTCTTTTTTCACATAACCAAAGTTTGACATACCAAAGATCGAGAAAATGAACATGATCAGGAAGAGAAGGAGCCCTATGTTGAACAGAGCAGGAAGTGACATCATTAGAGCGAACAGTAGCGTCCGGATGCCTTTAGCGCCACGGATAAGACGCAAGACACGACCAATTCTTGCCAGTCTGATAACGCGGAATAGGGTAGGTGATACAAAGTACTTCTCTATAAGGTCAGCCAACAAAAGACCTACAGAAAAAAAAGTAAATTTTTTTGTCAGCATAACAAATATTATCATTCTGATGACAGCACATTCATTTGTATAAATTACGTATTTACTTACCCACTATTGAGAGAATGACCACGACAAAATCAAAGATGTTCCATCCAACTGAAAAGAAGTATTGTCTAAGGGCAAACATTTTGAGGACACACTCTGCCGTGAAGATAACAATGAAGATCAGATTAATATAGAACAGTATTTCTTCCTTTTCTTCACTTTGGTCATCTGTCTCCACCATCATAGTGATCATGTTGAGGCAGATCATGACCATGATGAATATGTCAAAGAACTGCTTGGTGACAAAGTCAAACACCACGCCTTGTACAGGATTCTTCAGGGTCCACGCAAACAGGGGAGAAGTAGACACAGCAGATATAGAAAAAAAAAACAAAATTCAAATTGTAATCCATAAGTCAATAACTGAATAAGCTAGACAGTATAGCTTATAAAATACTATAAATATTAAATTAAACATTAAATCACCTTACATAGTATAAAATCATAAAAATTCCAAAATTAAAATGAAAAAAGCATAATATGCAAGTATCAGCAATGCAATCATTTCTACATGCCCAGACCCTGATAATAAAGAATACAAATTTCACTATTACTATTGTGAATGTTATTCTTATTATTCGCTTTAACGTCGCTTTCACAATAAGAGCTTTAATACAATATTAATTCAATGGTAGTTATTCAGTGATCAATGGTCTCAATTTAGTTCAATTCAATTCAATTCAATTCAATTCATTCAATGATCTCAGCTGACTCAGCTGTTATGAGGAGACACACATTACTACTGGCAAACAGCTTACACACCAGAGGTCTTGGGATTGGCTTCTGTGGTTTTTTGGATCCAAGTTTCTTCATGGCATTGTAGTATTTCTTCTGTTCCTCAGTCATAAACAGGTCCTGTCCTCCAAAGTATACATCCACAAACAATTATTCTTCAAATGTACAGTAAAAGCTATGCTCTATGACTGCAGGTCAGCTACAGCAATTGTAAAAAATGTAAACGTTTGAGTAAATTGCTACCTTAATGTGTAATTGTCATAATAACATCAGCACAATAAAGTAGCTAGTAATGTAATATCTGCATACAAATATTGCAATAGCAACGTAAACAAAATAAATAAGCACGTAAACACATCATACCAGATTATTAAATGTTTATATTGACAACAGCATTTCCCATATGAACCAACAGAGGGAGTTGCAGGTTAGCTACAGTAAGTACGTAGTACAGGAATACTGAATTTCTATAACTATATGTGACTGTAGTTTGCATAGCTTCTCCTCAGCTGCATACAGTTGTACCCTTCTAAATAGGTGAAACTACCCATTAAATTTGCCTCCCAAAGGTAAAATTAATGGGACTATTATAAATCTCAAACGGGCCAACATGACGTTATCAGTTTACTTTCTTAAATGCTTTGCTACTAGCTCCCTCTGCTTATGAAAGTTTGTAAGTATATTAACATCAGTCTATTTGCATCTGTCCTGTTTAATACCTATCCAACTGTCTTGTACAATATACTACACTGCCCAGCCAAAAAAAAAGTTGCACAATTTAAAATTTCCCTATTTGCCCTTAGCTTTGATTATGGTGCACTTTGGTCCATGCATTGTTTCCACGTGCTTATGCAACATCACAACACTTTTTCCCATCCAGATCTGCACTTATTTTTCACAGAGATCTTGTATTGCTGATAGGTGAGTTGACCCACTCCGTAAAGTCTTCAGCACATCTCAAAGACTTTCAATGGGGTTAAGGTCAAGACTCCATGGTCACTAATTCACATGTGAAAATGATTCCTCATGCTTCCTGAAGCACTCTTCCACAATTCAAGCCTGATGAATCTTGGCATTCTCGTCCTGGAATATGCCCATGCTATTAGGAAAGAAATAATCCATTGATGGGGTAACCTGGCCATTCATTAGATTTAGTACTCAGCTGACTTACTGAATTACTGCTGCATAGCGTTGCTAAGCTGTAATAATGACCAGTCATTGGCTTTTAAATATTTGCTGATTGAAATTCTAATGAGGACCTTTTTTGGCCGGGCAGTGTATTTTAGTACGATGTGGGACAGAACTATTAGGGCTGCTTATGAAATTTTGAACTTTGAACTACTCATCACAATAGCTATATGACTGAGTCTCATAGTGTGATACGGGGAGTTACCTAGTTTCTTAGCTTTAACTTACAATACAGATATCAGATCAAAGGTGAGTTGTGTAAAACCAATAATCATCCACGTTTCTTCATTTTCCAGAAAACTCGTGCCTTAGTAACACACACCCTGGACAGAACCCCAGTCCATTGTGGTTGTTTCCAAAATTGACTCACATAATTGCACATTAAAGGCAGTGCCGATACTTATCTTTGATTTTTGCTGGTTGAAGTTGTCGATGATGACGCCAATGAAGAGATTGAGTGTGAAGAAAGATCCAAAGATGATGAAGATGACGAAGTACAGGTACATGTAGATATTGACCTCATATTCAGGCTGATCTTCAATCTGACAGGAACATAAGAAGGAACATTCATTTACTCAAATATCAAAGCAAACAATTATTATTTTTTGTTTATTTAACATTATATTTTTCTTTATATCATAATGGGGCGTATCGAAATACCTAGCATATTTGTTTATTTAATTATTTTAACTTTTAATGTTTGCATTACAATCAAAATATCTGATCAAAAGTCTACGGTTGTCATTCTCCTTGTATACCTAATTTTCAAATGGAAAATCAGTACCTCACGTGAATCAACTGCGGCATACATGATGTCCATCCAGCCTTTAAATGTAGCCTGAAAAGAAAAAGAAAAAATAGAAATAACAGTACAGTAAGTAGTCAGTGACTGTCTGATACCCAGTGACAGCGAAAATGACGAACACTGCATTCTGCATTTGTGAATTTACGAAAAAACAACCTTCATTTTCCTGGTCAAAGGACTGTACTGAGCAAAGGGAATGAATGATTATAGCTTGAGTACAGTACAATCTGTCTTTCTGTCAAACTCACCACTTGCAAAAGTGACAGATAGCCCATGCCCACATTGTCAAAGTTGACCTTCAAGTTGACCCAACGGACTTCATCATGCACTTCTTTCAGAGCAAGGCATTCACTCTTGTTGTTGACCACATCTGTAGGTAAGAGCTCCTCCGAGGTCATGTTAAAACAGTAGTAGAATTTCCCAGCAAACAGGTTAACCCCCATGATGCTGAAGATGAGCCAGAAGATGAGGCACACAAGCAGGACGTTGAAGATGGAGGGTATGGCCCCCACCAGGGCATTCACCACCACCTTGTTGCAAAACAAATCAGAAAGTGCAAGTCTAAGGTACGCTTTACTGCCAGCCAATATCATAACAATATACAGTCCACAGTAACTTTATATATGTTCTGACACTTCTTTTCTAGTTATAAGCCTAAAACTAATTTATGGGAGCCGTATTGCTAGACCTAACTAACTGTATATTCTAGCCACTCTGAAAACACAGGCAAAGTGGGCATATTGGATTTTTCTGGGCATACTGTTTTTTTCTTTTTTTTGGTCACGTGGCTTGTTCTCTGACATCTCCACCACCTCCACCATCTTGTTGTAGATCTAACAAAGGTTGTGAAAGCATTACTTACCCTCATTCCTTCAAACCTGGACAGTGCTCTTAGGGGTCTCAAAGCCCTCAGGGTTCTCAAAGACTTGATTGCTCCCAGTTCAGAATATCCCATTAAATTGGCTGTTAAGCTGATCAAAGACACCTGCAATAACCGTCCAGTTAAAAGATATCTAAACATATGTTACTGTACTGAACATTTTTTTTTTAAGTTTGCGTTTTTAAAAACAGCACTAGGTTCTGATGTCTGTTATCTGCATTCAGGTTTTCAGGCTCGACATCATTGCTTAAGAACTTCCACAGCACACATACAGCTGTTTTTGTGTTCTCACAAGGAAAACGGCATGGGAACTTTAATTGTAACTTTAAATAAAGAAAGACACTCACATCCACAATGAGGAAGTCCAGCCAGCACCATGCATTGGTGAAGTAAACCTTGTAACCATATGCTACCCATTTTAGGAGCATTTCTACGACGAAAATATAGGTGAAGACTTGATCCGCATACTCCAGAAGGATTTTTATAACCCTACGCTGTTCAATGTATATGTCTTCAAAAGCCTGCAACAAAATAATGAAAATGTTTAAAAAGGTGAAAATACGTAAAAATAGTAGTGCATTTATGCCTTTTCATATAACTTTACTCCCAAAAAATTTTCAATGACAAAACAACGTAAAAAAAATCATTATCTTAGACAATATTTAAGTGATTTGAAGTAAATCTACTATTGCGCCAATATTAGGTTGTACAGGTGCATAACACGTACCAAGGCTCCGCTACTTAGCAGGATCATAAATATAATGAAAGTTTCAAAGTAGTTGTGCTCCACGATAGTGAGGCAAGTTGTCCTGATGTCCCACCAGATCTTTCCTTTGCCTTGTGTGATGTCCACCATTAGGAAGGGGAAGCGGCCGAAACAGGCTGCAGCACAACGAGGAGGCATGAGGGGACGCACCGAGTATGCCAGCAGTGCAAGCCTGAGAAATTATGGCTAATGCACAGCTGTACAAAAACACCATTGTTTGCCTTCACAACAGGCCAGCAGAACATACAGTATAAGAGTATATAAGAGAATGCTTAAGACTAAAGTTGTGGTATTTAAAACAATGGCTTTAATAACCAGAAGTATGGAAATAAAAATGCAAATTCCGTTGCACACACAAAAAAATGATAACAGGGCGTGACAATGTAGCACTGCAGTAAATGAAGAGTGTAGCAGCCAGTCATGTAATAACTGGCCAATAATCAGTTACATTTTCCATTCTTAATGTAATAAAAGTCGATTAGGTAGTAACTGCCCATGTGAGAAAGTCTTACATGAAAATATAAGATCATATATGAATCATATATGAAATCATGTATGCAAAGTAGTACTCACATAAGAACCAGGAGGTTTTTCTGTATGGCTGGCCAATAATGTAATACATATTCTGAACCAATAATAGAGTAACTTGTTACCAATGATGTATCTTGTTTTAATACATTAAGAATGGAGAAATGTATTATGTTATCAGCATGTGATTACATTACTGGTGGCTACAAAATGGTGTGCTCTAAGAACACCTGGTGCTGCGTCAGTAGAAAACACCTTCCCCTATTCACATTACCATCCGTGAAGCAAGGTTCCGGGGTGATCATATCTGGCTCTTCCTCCTCCTCCTCCTCTTTCTCCTCCTCAGGGACGTTCTCCTCCGTGACACATTGAACCGCACTGTCTGCCACTTCCTCCTCCTAAAGGCCGGGGGAGAAAGGAGTGCCTCGTCAGCGCGTTATTTTTCTCGAGCGGCTATCTTTGGGGACACAGTAGGCCGTTGTGGTTTCCAGTGCCTGCGTTCGCCGAAGTCCACACACCTCTAACGCAAATCGCACAGTGATGTGTGATATGTAGATGATCTATTAGCTGAATATGCTGTTTGACACACCATTTTGCCTTAAAAACAAAACTTCCAAAAAACAATGACTTCCAAGTTTGGTACTTTGCTACTTATGTATGTAATAATCGTGCCCACAAATGCAGAGTTAGGAGTACCTGTTTTTAACTTAATGCAAGAAACAGCACGACTATGTGAGAGAAAATTAACTATGCAAGGGGCCTAGACAGAGAAATAGTCAAATTCCATGAAGTAAGCTATGATAATCTGTGCTTAAGCTACAGCTGTATGTGTGTGTGTTTTTGTGTGTGTGTGAGTGTGTGTGTGTTTGTGTATGTGTACAATAAGATAACATGCAGAGGGTGAGCTTGTAAAACTGAAAGGACTTGCTTTGTTAGGAATAGCCTTGGATGGTGGAAGAATTCACCAGATAAGGAGAAGTGGAAAATAACTGCAAAGGGAGAGGCTTGCTTGTATGGCACTATAGACGTTTGTAACACACAAGAGAACAGGGAACAGTGCACAAGATGCATGAGAGACTGCTGAGTGTCTGTTCCCCCAAAGCTTTGCGGTAAATAAAGTGTCGGATTGTTAAACATTCGACTCAGTGAAATTTCTACTACAACCATCATCACATTTAATGATTTAGAATAGTAAGAATCGTCGTATGTATCTGCTTAGTAGATGGCTTCTTGTTAAGCATGTTATAACATTACTCATTAGTTACTCATTAGTGTCTCACACCTTCAGTTTTGGGGGTTTGAATCCAAACTCTGCTCTCTCTCTTTCTCGCAGTACAGGTTTGGCTGTACTTGTGATGACCAAAGGACCTCACAAGTATAGTAAATCCACAAAAATGCGATTAATGCGTTAATTTTTTCAGTTGTCACTACTTCAAATTTCATTTAAAAAAAAAACGTGAATGCAATCAGAAAAGTAAAACTTTTGTAATTTGTTTGGTTACTTATGGTAAAGGTTAGGTCTGGGTAGGGGTTAAGGGTGAGTGGGACTTGGCTTTTTCCCCACAGAAATGAATGGAAGGTCCTCACTAAGCTAGGAATGCAGACGTGTGTGTTTGTGGAGTTTGCACATTCTCCTCATGCCGCACAAGTTTGTTTGTGTCAGCTAACTAGCATCTCTAAATTGGCAAAAACGGACCTCAGTCTGTGTGATAATTTGACCCGTCGACAGACTGGTATCCTGTTAAGGCTGTATCCCATACTGAAACTCTCTAAGAAATGCGTCGCTAAGTGATTTTGTCATCAAGTGAACATTCATAGAGCATACACGCACAAACCTAGATGGCAAAGGTTATACTGTACACCTAGTTCAGTACAGTACATACATAAAAGAGCGACAAAGTTATTATCATTATCAAGTAGTATGTACTGTACATAATTGTGCACGCTATACTTAAATACAAATGGCAGTGCGGTAGGTTTGTTCACACCAGCATCACCGCAAACACGTGAGTGATGCTTTGCACTATGATGGCTACACCGTCATTAGGTGATACAAATGATTCAGCTACTTACAGTATGAGTGCGCCGTCATATACGTGGTCCTTCAATGACCAAAATGCAGTTATGCGGCGCATGACTCTATTGTTAAATATATCACAAATATCATGAAATGCAATGCTACAATGTTACTGCCCTTTAACAGGCTTGGGGATTTCTTAGGCCAATAAATCTCACAAGAAATAATAAAAACCTCGAAGAAACACATTAATGGCTACATAAAATTTATGCTCGGACAGCATTCATTAAAGAGTTAAGGGGGAACCAGAGACCGCAGATTATGTTACTATTTTGTTTACCTTGATTTTTTGCAGTATAGAGTGATAGCGGAGCCAAGTTCGCTATGCTATCCAGTTTCTAACAGTCTATGAACAGTCATATGATGTCTTCCCTGCTACTAGACCCTTTCCTGGTTGAAGATTGCCTCTGCAGATGTCACTTATAATTTTAACTGTGCTTCTCCCAAAGTCCAAAGATGTTTAGAGCAGTACATTACATCTTCACCATTATATAAAAAAATAACATGAGAGAAACTTAACCACTAACTTATACTATTATTTGGGTCACCCAGGTAATATTAAAGTCTGACATTATTTTAGGCACGTAATATTTAAAGACTCTTTCTTGTTTTAAAATTAAGTGCTTACAGAATGCCTGTTACAGCCACTTCAGCTGCAAAAAGGCCATTTTTCCACTAGTGAAAATTAAAATTAATTATTGATTAGTACTGAGATAAATACCATGCAGAAGTAGCATATAGTTTATCATATTTTTAGCAGCATTGTTTGTCTAAGCTTTTGAACATCCCAGAAAATCTAATATTACTGCAGTATCCGAGGCAACATTATTAAAGAAATTAATTATAATGAGATATTAAAGAAAAAAAAACTCATCAATGTTGTCAAATGGGGAAAAGGTCCAGTTGGTCAATTCTTTGAGAAACATAAATTGACCAGTAGCCAGAAACGTCTTGCAGCACTTCCAGCAGCACACGCAGGCCACACGCCATTTAATGAGGACAGTCCTTGAGCATCTGTCATAAGATTATCACATATACAACTTCCATAGCCTGCATCACTAGCACAATACACACGGAGGCCAGTTCCAGTGCATGCGCAGTGCATGAAATTCCCTCCCATGGCATATTCTAATTTTTCTACACAATTCCCGTGGCAGGATTTTATAGCGTATATCTACTGGCTCGAATAGCACTAAAAACTTTGGTTCCAGCCGCTGTGCAATATTGGACCATATTAATGATGTCAGAGGTGGAAAGTTTATGTTCAGAAAGTACAAGTCCAGACCAAGATTTTGTTCTAACCAATCAGTTAAGCATAAAGAGTCAGAGTACTCAACTGGTTTGCTGAACCAAAACTGCATTTGAACTTTCTGGAGCTGAACTTTCCAACCTTCGGCCCTAAGCTCAGTAATAATAATAATATAATAATAATAATAGTAATAATAATATAATGATGATGATGGTGATCCCAGAGGTATGAGGAAACAGTGCTAACTACTGCACCACTTGGGCAGGCAGGTGGTGTAGTAGTTAAGGACGCAACCGTGTAGTTGAAAGATTGTCCCTGACCCGCAAGTACTGCTGAGGTACCCTGAGCAAGGTACCGTCCCCAAGCACTGCTCCCCGGGCGCTCATGTAGCTGCCCCCTGCTGTGTCACGTTGTCACATGGGTTAAATGCAGAGGACACATTTCGTTGTTGCGTGCTGTGGTGCGTCAACAATGACGATTAATAACCTTCACCACTATGCCACCCACATGTCTAGTAAACATGACTAATTTAATAAATTAATTGAGCTGGTTGGAGTCTAACTAATAATAATATTTGAATGGCTGAGGTGTCCCTGAGGAAAGGTTTGGGAACTGAAGCGCTGTTCATCTAGCCATCCAACAAGATATTAGTAACATTTCAGAAAACAGAAGTTTTTTGTGTTACTCGTAATTTCCCTATGTTCTACTGTTAAATAGTTTTTTTTTTTGAGTACATATACACAAACTAACAAGATAAATTTCCTTTGACAAAGACTTTTGCTGTAACAAATACTGTTTTTAATAGTGTTTTTAACTCTGAAATCTAAGACAAAGTATAATTACTTTATACATATTCTATAGTCCCATATGTTAATAACTTGTACTCAATAGGTACTCCTGACTTATACCACAAATTACCTGTTTAAGAAGTGACGACTGACGATACCTTTCTCTATAGTACTGTTATGCTGAGATGTTATTGTTGTACTTGATGTTAGCTTTAACAAGTCTGCATAGGTGGATGGTTCCAGTACAGAAAATAAAAATCTAGACCAACTAGTTGTGTATAATGAGTCACAGAGTACTCAACCGGTTGGTTTAAACTAAGGCTTGATTATATGAATAATTGAGTAATCTACTGAATAATCTGACGATCCATCAAGTAATCCTTTATAATATAATATAATATAATATAATATACTACACACGTTGTGAGCATGCAAAGTCCACACCATGTTGCCGAGTTATCAAAAAGGAAAATTTTAATCAATGCTTTTGAGTGACCGAGTAATACAGTTTAACTTTATAATTGTAACAGCTATAGTTGAGACAAAATCTTGGTCTGGAATTTTAATTTCTGGAGCTGAACTATCCACCTCGGCTAGTCAGGCCATTCTCCTTTCTCATTAAAACGTTTTGTTTACTCACAGAACTGTCATTCATTAAACAGTGTTTATCACATCATTCTCTAGACCAGAGGGATGAAACTCAAGTCCCACTAGCTAAATCCAGTCTGTGTGCACTCACAAAAAATAAAATGTACTGGATGTAATCTGACTGATTTTGCATACTAGTTTGAGAAATCCGACACAACATTTTTCAAGGAAAACTTCTATACTCCTGTTCATCATGTTGAAAAATGTGAGAGCTACAGAAAGAAAAAAACAAAGCAAATTCATTTCTGGTGGTAGACCATTAACGCTGTTAAAGCTAGCTACTTTCAACGAGACACTGCTGCTGAATTTGTGCAGGCATGCTTGCTCAAAGCTGCAGAAATGGCCCCAACAAGTGCTAGGCTTACACGCTGATGATATCATATCTTCACGTGCCATGTTTATTCATCACTAGTTGGTAAATAACTGTGTGGTGATTAACTGCATAAACTGAATGGAACTGCAGCTACCAGGTATCCATAATTGTTTTTAACAGCGATCGCATTACGATTAGTCTCACCTTGCTTTTAATGATTTCGGATTCATCATCTGTGGAGTAATCAACATCATATGGGTTTTCGGGACCAGATCCACGCTTTGCAATGGGAATATTAATTGTTACTTTAGCATTGGTGACAAAGTCAATAGTAGAGACCCCATCAGTCAATGTAGATGAGGATTCCACCATTTGAAGATTGACCTTGGGGTCCGCATCAGCATTCATGTGGTTTAGCACGATATTTTCCTTTTTTGAGTCGTCTTCCTCATCATCCCCTTCATTGGCCTTGGCCTTCTTCCCCAGCATCCACCTAATAAGTCCAATTATATAGGCTTTAATGAAATTAATGCCTCTGGTGATCCTGTTGATAGCGATCTGGAGGTTGTTCTCTCCATCTTCATCGGAGGCCGATAGATTGTCCCCACTGAACGAGCTCAAAAGTAAGGCCAGGAAAAGATTCAGCACCTACGAAAGTGAAGCAGAATGCAAGTGCTCTATTAGACTACATCATCAAAAATTATTAACCAAGACTTACACACGGTTCCATACGTAATTATTCAATTCATTTTTACAAAGTGCCTTTCACAAGAGAGTCATCCCAAGGGTTACATGGGTGTGTTGTGATACATTACAATATCTTTAAGAAAGAATAATGCAAATCAGAAAATGAAAGGCAAAGAAATGGAAGATAGAAAGCCAATTGAAACAGAGGAAAGGAACCAAAAAGGGAGAAAAAAAACCGCTGGGGGTCAAAGGTCAACACACTGCTCAACCTCTATGGGCATGCTAACATCACTGAACTAGAAAGAGAGGGCCTGCAAGGTGTTGGTCGAGGGCAAAGCCAAATACTTATAAACACTGAATAATACTGTATAATAAACCAAATAAAGATACAGCGTCACACAGCATTTAGCTAACATGTCATTCCTCATCAAGAAACTGGAGAAACTCCTGGCAGATTAATGCCAATGAATCACTGTCTGATTCACTGTAAAATTACATGATTTTATACACTGGAAAAAGTGAGACTGTATTTCTGGTATGTTTTGTTTCTTATGATTAAAAAAATGTCTAAATAGTCTAAATAATTCAAAAAACAAAACAAGGGGACTCATTTCACCTGATTATGGCCGTTAATCACTTAATAAATTAACAAAGCTCTTAAACCTCTCATAGTATCTGTTAAAATATCTGGAAGTAACTCAGTACGTAACTAGGAATGTAGTCAATCTGTGGCTGCCGATTATTTACGACTACTCGCTTGCCAAGTCGAAACCTTATTGTCTTCTCACATTTTACATAAACATCAGTTACAAGTTCTAAAACACCCATAAAGCAAATGAAAGAACTTCCTGATATTGGCAGACCAAGACTAAATGTGTTGAAGTAATTCATTTCTTTTGGGTATGTTCCAAGTCTCCTAAGATAGCAGGAAGCAAGCTGTAATGAATAATCCACATTGCAACTAATTATATGTATTTAACCATCAACATACAGGTTTCCAATTTGCGCCATGTTTTATAAAAAATCATAGGGAGATCTAAAATTTAGCCCTCCCTCCTTCCAACAGACAAATAAATAAGCTTCTTACGATTCTATGAGATTCAGTTTCTTTTTGTCTTTGCCGATAAGAGCAGCTATACTGGCGTGTGGTGTTTCTTATCAGTTAGGTTTCCTGATCTTGTGATTTCTCAGCTGTTTGTCTAAATGCCTGTGTGGGGTCGTGTGCCAAGGGTTTACTTGAGATGGGTCTTTGCACATATACCAAGGTCAGAACCACTGTTGGCTGGCTCAAGTCATAAGATTTAAATAGATCTCTTCACAAATCTACTAAATTGTAGTGCACAATCTCACTTATGCTTAAAAACCATTCACTGGAAAACCTCTTTAAAATTGGTAGGTGTCACTATCCTTTGTCGTATATTTTTAGGTGTACTGATGAATCTGAATTCAGCCTCATAACTTTGAGTCAAAATTAGTTAAAACTGCTAGTGATTTAAGTTTTCTTTTCGAATGGTTTACTCACCACCAGGTTTCCAATGACCATGACCATCATGAATACGATGAGGCACATGCTCTGGCCAGCCACCTCCATGCAGTCCCACATGGTCTCGATCCATTCACCACACAAGATGCGGAAGACGATGAGGAAGGAATGGAAGAAGTCGGTCATGTGCCAGCGGGGCAGCTCGCAGTCAGAGGTGATCTTGCAGACACAGTCCTTGTAGCTTTTCCCAAAAAGCTGCATGCCCACCACGGCGAAGATGAAGACGATGATAGCTAAAACAAGAGTCAAGTTGCCCAGGGCGCCCACGGAGTTTCCAATGATCTTGATCAGCATGTTGAGGGTTGGCCAGGACTTGGCGAGCTTGAAGACTCGCAGCTGGGTTCATTGTAAAGTTCAGAGTCAAACTTCCTACGCACATGTCACTCTCATAACAATGTAAAAACAACAAATATGTACATGCTAATTAAGCATTTTAGGAAAGTGGGTTTAGGATTTTGGCCTTCCCTGCCTAAATCTCAATAAAATAATTTAAATAAAAGTGCGACACAGTTCCTCATTATTTATGATAACAATCATTGATTTAGACATTTCTTGAACTTAATGAGAAAAGAGTCTTACCAAACGGAAGGACCTCAACACAGACAGACCCTGAACATTAGCCAGTCCCAGTTCCACAAGACTAAGTGTGACAATGATGCTGTCAAAGATGTTCCATCCAACTTGGAAATAGTAGTAGGGATCCATAGCTATAAGCTTAAAGACCATCTCAGCTGTGAAGATCCCAGTGAAAACCTGATAGAAAGAGGAAGAACCATTTGAAACCATATTCTGATAATATACAAAGACATTAGCAGTAGCATCGGAAGGACTTGGGGAGGACCAAATGTGCCCCAAGCGTGTAGGGTGGGGCAGGGCTGGGGTTTCCGAAAGCCATTGCAGACGTTTTAGGTGTAGCTGATGGAATAACTCAACACCTTATATTCATAATCATAGCCTCTTGAAACCCATGTTGAAAAGAGTTCTTGGTACTAGGTCTAAATATCTAGGTGATATGCAACCATCAAGTACCTTTAACAGACATTATAACAAAGCAGATTGGGAGTACACATGATACTTATATCTGGCCTGTTATTGTTATGGTATGCTATACAACATTGCAGTGGTTATTTTATTAAAATATATTTCTGACTACCTCCTCAATAACTTGTTTTAAGGCTTCTTTTGAAAAGTGTTACTTCCTTTTCATATTGCTGCTCACCATTGTGCCTTTATTTTTTACAAGGAAGCAACAATACATTTTCAGCCCATTTTTATATTTTCAACAAGTAGGTAAATTTATTTTGGCCTTAATTTTAGTTGCTTTTGTGAGTTTTTGTCAATTTTGTAATCAGTTTATATTTGTTTTACATTAACATATTTCTGGTGTGACAATGATATAATGATATGTGGGGTTCCTGTTATTCTGGACTGGTTTTGGGAAAAGCTTTTGGGAAACATTCATCATTTATTTGTCCTTTATGTAAGTCGTTACTTATCGTGTTCGTTATTCACTAAGATCGACTGATTTTGGGGAGCACTATTCCATACTCTACACGCTGTGTAAAGAAGTGCTTCCTTAAATCCAGTTTGAAATGTTCTCCCGCTAATTTCCA
>JAODKM010000043.1:12078564-12089173 GCA_026780845.1 Petrocephalus sullivani
GGACTACATGTTGGCACTGATGGCTCACACGAGAAACTGATAAACGGGTAATGTTTTTTAATAAAAAAAAAGTTCGTAAAGATATTAGTTTTAACTTTTACACCACAAAACCTTTTCTAAAAAAGCGATTGCGAAAAATTTATAAACTATTTAAAAATACATATATGTAAGAAAATATTTACATGTAGTGTAAATATGAATAATGTGACTAACATTTTAAATTCTAAGATTATGTTGCATGTCCGTTTGTCCATTGCGCTATAAACTGCGTGTCGCCCCCTAGAGGGGAGTTTTTCAAAGAAATATTATCCCGCCGCCTTTACCTAATCAAACAGTGGAAGAAACCGAAGTGGTGCTCACCAGGGGGGGCTGTCGCTGCACAGCACTGATGTAGTGTATTTGTGTGTAAAACTGAGGCAATATACGTGTGTGTGTACTGCCTCAAACTGTAATGTAACACACTCAGATATTATCTTATAAATCTTATAAATACACACAAATACTCACACAAATATTTTACTATATTTGTATTAATTTATATTAATCGGGGCGTTTCTACAGTAGAGCCACAGTGCCCCCCTCAGGCAGAAACATGCTAGGACCACAAAACATATTGATCTCTGTTGAGGAACACATGTGGCAGTCAGTCTGAAGAAGGCGAATGTGACTTAAATATACGTTGCGGAAATGACACATCTTTTATGGCACGTCATTTTTGAATGAATCTGAATTAGTACAATCATAAGGAAGAAGATAGAAGAAATATACAAGGATGGGGAGAACTTGCAAAGTTCGTACACGCCCAGAGAAAATGCGAGATTGTGTGAGTCGATGAGGCAATAGCGCCATCTACTGGGCCACCCTATGTGCAAAATCATTATTTTGTCATTTGTCCCCCGCCTTCGAATGCCAGCCGCTATCTGGATTCCGGGTTTAAAGTGAAGCTTCTTGGGTGCCCGTTGTTAGCGATGCATTTCCAGATAGCTATTGCTAAATCATGACCCCAGCAATGTGGTATGGAAATGCGCATTCCCTTTTAGCAGGTAACAGTATTGCATGGTTTATCGCTCTTATTTTATAGGGGTAGTGCGGAATCATGAAATAAAGCCAGCGTCGGTTCTTTAATATCAATTTAATTAACTGACACCAATGCCAGTGATATAACACATCAATGAATTTGAGACCACACACTAACTTCTTTGGCACGCCGAGTAAAAAAAAAGATCTTTTCTAGACAGACTGAAAAAGAACGCTGAGCTTGCTGCTTCACATAACACATAAAAGAACAGTAGGCTTTGTATCGTCGGAGAAAGTCTTAATATCAGTCAGGATGCTGAAATTAAAAGATTAAGTTGCGTATTTGTGTCCGTTTCTCAGGCCAAGCTTCAGTCCCGTCGGAAGACGCGTGTTTACTCATTGTTCAGCTGGACATGATGTGTTTTACCAGTGCTGTAGAAAAAACAAGAAAAAAAAATTATGTCAGCATGTTTAGGTCAAATGGGGTAACAGGCGTACAGAAGGGGCGTTATCTGTCACCTTCATAATTGATGCATCCATTTCCATCTTCCTGCCCGGACAGCAACAGTTCCACTTCCTTTTCTAGCATCTTTTCACCTGTAGAAAGGAAAAAAAAAAACACTGTGGTGACCCGGGGAATCTGGGTCATAGATAATGAAATCCACTCCGGAAACCAGACTACAGCTGATAAAAGTGCTATTCAGACACTGAGAGCATGCAAATGCAAGTGTTCCCCATGTTCTCACCAAAGAAAAACAAGACAAACCGCAGGACGCATGTGTGTCAGGTGCAGCTCGGTACAGAAAAGCAACCGACCCAGTGTGACCAGCACGTGCCGGAGCTCTGCCCCCATAATACTGCCGTTGCCCTCCTTGTCGAAGACGCGGAGCCCCTCTATGAAATCCTCCTGGGTGCCCCTGTCCTTTGATTTTGAGATGTGCTGGAATATGGGCAGGAAGGTCTCGAAATCCATCATCTTGGTGTTCATCTCTGCAGCGACGTGGTAAATGGCATAGGAGAGAGTTTGATATTGGAGGGGGGGAGTGACAGGGGGCACAGCTTAATAAACTAAATATAACGGTTTGTTTACTGGGGGGGGGGGTGAATAAAGCCAAATTAAATAGTGGAGGGGACCCCTTCACGATTTCACCCCCCCGGGGGCTATTCCCGCGAGTGAATGTGTTTAGCAGACTAAGTAGAGCTTCTAGGCATCCTGCCAAAGATTTTCCATAACCTTTGAGTCTCTGTGTTGTGAATAAGCCACGGCATCCATACATTTATTGACATGTTTTTGGATTGTGGAAGCAAGCAAAATAATGAGGTTACCCATGTATGTCATAGTATTATTATTTCTTTTAATTAATTCTTGAATATAATGCATGTTAAAAACGATCCATGTGCAATAATGTGTCTGGGGCCTGGAAGGGGCATCCATCAGTGCAGTGATGTTTGACAGATATCTGGGCATACGCGGGTCTCGCCACACTGACCTTCGGGTCTTGGCTTTCCCAGAACCTTCATGACCTCTGCGTTGGTGGGGTTCTGGCCCAGGGCCCGCATGACATCACCGCACTGTGCATAGGATATTTTCATCTCGCACTTCGGGGTTCTGTCAAACAGCATGAAGGCCTCTTTGAACTCTGTGGACATAAAACACGACAGTCTATTATGTAGCTGTAGTAATTAAGATAAATGACCCCCAAATAACACAAAATAAGTTGTTCACTCACAAACACTAACAATTTCCAAAGTTATAAGGAAATCTTTACATACACATGAAAAAATATAGCTTAAAAAAATAAACATTACATAGCTTACCATCAATTTGATCTGCATTAAATTCAATCTGAAATATAATAGAAATAGACTGGTGTCATCCATGTCACCTCAAGTAGCACAGATTGTTTGCATATTAAGCACATTATCTGTTCATGAGTAGATGCAGCAAGTGAAAATGAATGGATGGACATTTTCTGAATACCATACCATACATTGCTATGAACATGCCACATACCTGACATTAAAATGAAGGCAGGTCTCACAAGGACTTCAAGATCAATACATAAGGCTACAGGACCGCTGAATTTAAACTGTATTTAATGCCACATCAATGGGCCATTCAGCCAATTCAACAAACAATTGTGTAAAATGACCCATCTGTCCATTTTCTGTATGGTGGTTATATCAGTGTTTTAATTTCAGAATCTATTAGATCAATAGCTACATTTTATATGAACTGTCTTTGAAAGTCTCTCCTTCTTCATGTCTAAGATTCTCTGTTATTTTAGCCTAGTTCTATAAAAATGAAAAGTTCCTCAGATTAACATTCACGGGTTATTGGTTACAGAGCAGCCCATCACTACTTTGATGGAGCAGATATACAGTGGGGTGGCAAAGCCTAGACTGCAGAATCATGTACCGGGCGGCAGAAAGTCAACAAGTGGTCCCAGCATTGCTCCTGCCCATTGGTGGAGCTAATTATAGTTCTTGGGGAATTGGTGTGAACGCGATCTTCCCCTTTGGTCTCTGGTGGAAAACTTGGGGCTAATTTGGGAATAATAGGAACGCAAAAGCAATTACTAAAAGCCAGGAGCAAAGCCACAAGTGTCCATTAGCAGACTCTCCTAGTACCATATGTCTGCCCTTTAAATATGTCAGCCTTCTGTAGCCTGAAAGTTCCCAAGAGCCTAAATGCCAAGAACCAAACACAATCTGATACTTATTTCATACAGAAAAGGGCGAGTAGCATCCTGTCTCCAGTTCCCTTGATTTGCCCTGAGATTCTGTTTAAAAACTTAAAATATCTGAAATAATGTTTATAAGTCATTTTCACACTTGGTTGAAAGGTGCAAATGTTGTGCAATTTTTGCTCAGGTTGAACTTTTGTTGCAACTAGTAAATTAAGCATGACTGTTAGTTGATTGAATTACAACATTATGACATTATCTGATGTTTCCATGACTTAATCTGATTTTCTGGCCTGGTATTAGTTCATTATTTGTCTTACTAGAAAAATAAAACAGTTCATTTCTAGAATATTAAATAGACATTTATAAATATTAAGAAATCAAGCGAAAATAATAAATAACATTCTATTTTTCCGAATGGCATTCAATGCAAATGGCTGGCTGCATAACGTGTCGGATTTAAGGTACCCCACTTTAAATTAACTTCGTTTCTGTTCATTTACATTTAGCTCAGATTAAATGAACACGTACGCAAGAAATCCAGCTTCGCAATACAGGCACCCATAATAAGTACTCAAAACAGACATTTGGCAAGTAGCTAGATTAACAGGGAGATTGAAGCACGGACCCACTGCCTAGCTGCATACAAGGCATGAGCGGGACACTCACTGTGATGTCTTTAGGGTTGAAGTCAGGCTCCTTGGCCTTCTCTGGCTCAGGTGAGGGGCCTGGGGCGGGCTTAGGCACCTCCTTCTTGGGCTCAGGCTTTTTTGGGGCCATTTCTGAGCAGGATGTTCTCCGTTCCGGGAAGGCTAGGCCAGGTGTCTCAGCCGGGGCTTTCAGTGACCCACGGACATCCTTCCGGAGTTTTATACCCCATCCGACTCATTCCACAGGGATGTGTGGAAGAGCAGCCCACAGGACCAGGATACACTTACCATAAAAGGAGAGATCGCCAAACTCTGCAGATTTGATTAAAAAGAGCACAAAGAGTCTTAATCCACATTTAAGTCTGTTCTTCTGTCACATCAGCTCAGTCTTCGCATCCATGAGCAGCGACTGATCTATCGATTAGCTAATAATGAGCTATGAATAAACTGAGACTTGGTGCCTGACTGAAAAGACAGTGCTCTAATAAAAGAGACAATACACAGGGGAACGTAAAGGAGGAGGAGTAACAGGGCTGAGGTCTTTTAATAGATACTTATGTTAAATCCAATCCCCACTCACACCACACACTCATGTCCTTATAAGAAACGGCATCTTGGCGTCTCGTCTGCTTTTAATTAATCTTCTGTCTCTCAGGACTGGGGAGGGAAAGAATTCCTTTTGGGAGCCTCATCATGGAGACACATTTCTCTAGCTCAGGGGTGGGTTTATGTGGGGAATGCCCTTTTGAATGTTATTGGTCATAATCCATATTGTTAAACCCACCGGGTATTGTCAGTCCCCTATCACACTGGTGATTACCTGGAATGACCTTGGATTTATCACCAACTACCTTGAGCTGTTGAATGAACTCAAACCAGGAAAGATGGCCCGTTCAGCCAGAGACGCGGGAAAGTAGCACGGAGCCAGCAGACTTGGTACGGCTTGTTCCACGCACGCTCGTCTGTTCATTAAGGACAAACTGAACCGTGAATCGTCTGACCATAAGGCTGTGAAGTTCGGCAGGCTGTACTTGATGCAGCCAGCTGCTCGTGCCTGACATTTGTGGGTAACTGATTCAGTCACTTGTCCATTTTGCCAGGCGAATGCATAGATCTTTGTCTCACATTTCGAATGCAACTAGAAGTCTATCAGTTTCCAGTGACCACAGGCTGTGCCACTAAATTTCTCCTCAAAATATTAAAATAATAAATCCAAATAACACCAAATAAATCTCCTATGCCAGTTAAGCATGTAAATCCTTTTTTGATTCCAGCTTTAATAAAAACAATTTTTTTTAATCAATGCTAATGTTAGGACAGAGAAAGACGATGCTAAAATAGTTAAGTCTATGAGAAACAGCTTACCGGACAGCACTGGCTAAGACTAGAGTTTTAGTCGTCCATCCATTTTCTGTAACTGCTTGTCCTATTCAGGGTCACAGAGAGTATGGGCAATTGGGCAACACCAACTCACCTGAGCATTCTTCTAGCCTGTAGGGGAAAACCCCACAATGACACGGAGGGAGCATGCAAATTCCCCACACAAAGCTATACCGGAGATTCAACAAAACTCTCAGAAATGACATACTCTATCTTCTCGGAGCTCGTAAAAGTGCTATGAGCCGTTTGTGTCATCTAATTACCCATTGTGTGTGTGTGTCCCACCCAGGACTTCCTCTGCTTTGTGCCCAGGGCTTTGTGGCTCTGGGGCTGCATTGAATAAGTGGCTATCGGAAACAGCTGGATGTAAAGGCTTGTGTTACATGACTTTAAATCTACTGGTCTCCATGATCCATCACATATCCCTGTGCACAGTACAAGCATTTGTTTTCAGAAGGCCTAATGATAACACATGAGGATATCCATAAATACCAGCCAGATGTGCGTGATTGGAACCCTAATGTATGAAAACGCCCATTCCTCCATCTGCATGCATTGCAAACGCATACTGTAAACTTGCATTCCGTGACTATTGGTGAATGGCAGCAGCTGGCTGTCTTGGGTGTGGAATTTACCAGTGGAACAGAGAAGTTACACCTCCCCCAGAATTCCTAGAACTCTTGGTACCTGGTGTAGCCATCTAGCAGTGAAAGACCACAGCCCTTCTGTGGTGTCTGCTGAAATATTTACCTTTACATTGACCCCAGTCATCCACACCATCAACATGACACCTGATGAGTGACAGACCATGTGAGGCCTCTTAATCCACCAGTCATCTTCTGCTTAGTTGATTTAGTAATGGCACTCTCAGGAAATGGACGGTGTCATTGGCATAGCGTTTGGCTAAAGTTCCAGGCTATTGGGCATGACATAGCCACTTAATAATTCTGTAGAATCAACATCAAGGCAGTAAAGTACCTTGTGTCCACAATCAATTTAGCATATCTTACGAAAATAATCAGTATAGTTCCATAAATACAACTTGGCAGACCACATATGTTTGAAAGAAAAAAATACCATTAGATCATATGTTATTTTTATTATTTGCATAAAATATCCCTTTAAGGGGAACCATTATATGAAGTTGAGATATCGATAACTTCTGGTCTAGGATTGTGACTCGATATACACTAATGGCAAAAATTGTGGAAACATTTGCAATTTGTAGAGATTGCAGGACTTTATTCAATTGTTGCTCCAGTTATTATATAATCGTCTGGTGTATGATATTTGTAAAATCATACACTGGATGATTAAAATAATTCACTGGCAGAGATGGGGACTTGAGTCACTGACTCGCAACTCGACTCAGCAAGTCACAAATTTGATGACTTGTAACTCAACTCGGCAAAACTGATGAAAAAATTTGGACTCGACTTGGACTTGAGGGCAAATGGCTCCAGACTTGGACCTGACATGAACACTTTGACTCAAGAAGACTTGAAGTTTATTTGTTCCCATCCCTAGTAACTGGAGCAACAGTTGAATGAAGTTCTGCAATGTCTAAAAATTACAAGTTTTTCCACAATTTTGGCCACTAGTGTAGATAACTATCCTTCCATATCCTTTCAAACTGAATTTCCCAGAGGAACCTTCCCGAGGGATTAATAAAGCTCCATCTATATGCAACGCATAATAAAGGACAATGTACTTTAAGGAACCCCTAAAACTGTCAAATTACCAAAAAATGCTGTACATTTAAAGTTATGTCAACATTATTTACAACTTATGCAGGTATAGGTAAACAGCACAGGCAACCAGAGAAAGATGTGGGAAGTCATCAATCTTAATTTACAAATTGTGTTCATTCTCCCCAGTGCTGGGAACTGCTTATTTAGACATTTATTCTAGTGCAATTCATAGCTGACAGTTTGTTCCTGACACTTTTCTTCACATTGAGTCCAAGACCAATGTAATTGCCACAAGGGGGCGCCCTATAACCCATATAGGCATGACACACTGGCTACATTAGTTTGGCTTCACAATCCCTAGGTCCTCATAGCAGCAAACAATGGAGGTTTTGTTTGTCAGCATAAAAATTAACAAGGAGCCATTGGCATTCACTAATAATTTGACATTTGCAGGCATTTCTCTATTTTGGAACTGAATCTGTCATTACCATTTTGTGTGTTCATGTACATGCCTTAATCAATACTCAACGCAAATCTTAACACTACATCCGTTTAAGCCTCACTTGCTTTTTTTTAGTATTTATTAACCTTGTAGACTAGGACTATGATTAACAAAGGCTAGAAAGTCAGAAACCAAAACAAATTGTGCTGCATAAGGAGATTGCATCAAAAATATTAACAAGGAAAGGAATTATCCTTTTGGTTTTTGATTTTTTTCTAATGTTTCCTGCAAGTAGCCCCAAACATTTCTGGAGGTGTTTCCAAGTTATATTAATTTGCCTTGCTGGTGAAAACACCATAAATTTTAACACGTTTAACAAGGGAAATCTCACAAAAGCAACTTCTTTCAACTACCCTATGCATAAGGCAGAAACACATGTGATGCATATGAGGACCAAACACACCCTAATTGTACCTACCTCACCACAAGCAGTGGGTGGGGTTCCTCCATCATCGATGTCATTGGGGGCTCCAGGCTCGTCATGAAATGGCCCAGTTCACAGAGAAAAAAACAGCACCCATACTGAACATCTGGGCACGTCTGATTCTTTCCATAAGTTTAATATTCCTCTATCTGTATCTTCACAACGAAACAGATCCACATTGTTCAAGAAATTGCTTTGGGAGAATAGTGGAAAATACCCATAACACAAAATAGATGTTTCAAGATGGCAAGTGGCAGATGAAATAATTTAAAATTAACAAATCGAGTCTTTCAATTTACTTCAATACACCAAGAGTCACTATTATTAAAACCAGTGACGCAATTAACTTATGAAAAGACTCGATACAGCAATACATTATTCACTAAAATTTCAGTTGGAACGTTTTAAGTATGCAGCAGCTGCAGAAGAATATTGCAATTAAAAGAATAAAAAATACTTTACATTCCAATCTTTGGTTGTAGCATATGATTAAATCCATTGTATTCCAAATCACAAGCCACAAATGAGAAAATTACCCTGACTTTTGCATGAATGCCTGATCATCATCATAATAACGATGAACAGTCCCACGCAAACAAACAATACTGTACATTGCCACATCTTCAAATGGTTAACTGAGATTATAGATGGAAAAGGTATGTGAACCACTACCAATTAACAGAACATCCTTTATTGGCAATAACCTCAACTAAACGCCCTCTAAAGCTCAAGAATTTTTTTTGCTTCCTCTGTGCCAAAGTCCCATTAACTCCACTCTTGTTCAGTCTTTTTTCTTATGATAGACCCATGAACACAGATGTTAAGTGTAAGACATGCCTGCAGATACTCAGCTATCACATTAAGGTTCTTTTGAGGATTGTATGGTTGCACCAATCTTGGTAGAATGGCCACAACTATTTAGAACTATTCAGAGTTCAGAAATCTTCAGTTTCTTTTGTAATCCTTTCCAGCCTTAGGCACTTCAGCACTTTTATTGCAATCGCTTTTGATCAAGTTGAATTGCACTTGAACAGAATTTTGTTGTGAAGAGCAGGACAAATGAAAACCTCATTGGAAAACCAAAACTCCCTCTTATCAAAATGCCATTATCCTTGAGCAACATCCCTTGCCTCACACAGCAAATCTTATCCATAGCAAAGTTCAGGAAATTTTAGCATCCCGTCCAAGTTGGCAAATTTCTCTTGGCATTGTGCTGCTGATGGAATTTGGCCCATATAATTTTTACATCAATGCTAGTACATTTGACCTGAACTGATGAAAAACAGTCGTACAATAGAATATATTCCTTAATGTATAGTATAATTTGTTAAATTGTTATAAAATAGTCCTAACTTAAAATGTAGACCAGTTCATGCAGAAATTCAAATGATTCCCAAGGGTTCAAATACCTTTCCTTACCACTATAACTGAAGAGGATGTTAAACTGAGGTGAAAGATTGTGCTTGATAATGTGGTAAGACATGGCATATAACATCTAAAAATAAAATGGTGGGGGGTTTTGGGAGGCCAACTTCTTAGCAAAGCTATAATTTTTTACCAGTATTAGTGATTAGCCTTCGGTGCATTACCCCCCCCCATCTTCAAGTATCACTCCATTTATATGAGCTTTTGCAATTGAAATGCTTGCAAAAGTGGCAGCATAAAATGAAGGCTAGTTGCTGTAATCTGACCATACGTAATCTGATGTAATACGTAATCTGATGTAATGTGTAATCTGATTTCAACACTAACGAATCCTCGTCTTCATGCTGAGAAATGAGTTTAGCGTAGCCTAACCTGAGGTCACCATGCACAAAAATAGAGCACATTTGTTCAGCACAGTTGCCTTTTACTATGAGAATCTGAAATGTCCCTCCCTCACCTACTCTAACCTCATCTTAAGCAAAGCCAAACAATGTAACTCAAGGACCCGTATTGCTTTTTATGCCTTCTATCAACAGCCCTTAGATCAAAAAAACACTAGAGTGAAAGGCACCACCCTGTCCCCACCAAATCACTTAGAGCATCCCTCTTGTAACTACAAAGTACCCCCCAGCAATCATAGTTTGCATCAATGCATAAAAAGGGGGCAAACTCAGGTAAGTTGTTCACATGAATGGTTTTAATGGGACTATTTACAAAAAAAAAAAAAAAAAAAAAAAAAAAAAAAAGTATTTTCTTCCTTTTTGTAATAAACCCTTTGAAAAATTTTGCGACTAAAAAAACAAAAAAATAATACAGAATTGAATTAAAAAAAA